>VWZW01002154.1:263364-388040 GCA_013397115.1 Edolisoma coerulescens
GGGCAGAGCCGGGCCAGCGCCGCCGGAGCCCGGGGGGGCTCCTCGGGACACGCCGCCCCTGTGGCCCCGGCTGCCGGCGCTCGCTGCAGCCCCGCAGAAATGAAGAGTTGTGCATAAGCATTCGCGGGCACAGGGCAGGAGGGCAGCGGGGACGGGCAGTGCGGCAGCGAGCGGAGCCGTGCCTGCCCTGGGGATGAGTAGGAACATTGGCTTTCCCTGCCTCTGCGTTTGTCAGAGCTGTTGTCGCCTCGTGAAGCCGAAACACGGTGTTGAAACTGACCAAGGGCACCTCGGCGTGTGCGCCGTGTTTGTTTCCTTTCCAAAGGATGCGGTAGATGTTTGCTGTTAGTACGAGGGTCATTGACAAAGGAGACTTACAAACATCTTCCCATTGGCTTTTTCTTGAGGGAGGGCATTCCCCGACGTTTTGTTACGTGTCTGTGAGATCCAGTATCTGTTTTCTTCAATGTGTAATGGAATAAAGTGAATTTGGGTGAAAGGACAGAGTAGTGTTGTGGAGATGTACTTGGGTCAAGTTGTGGATCAACAAGTATCTGACACTAAAAATAAGTGAGACAACGGATCTTGCACTGGGCTCGGTACTAAGGAAGAATATCGCTATTAAAGGTCAATTCCAGTTTTACTTGTTTTAATATGTGCTTGCATTGTGTCATTTTTTTGTAGAGTCAGGTTGAGTTCTGACAATTAAAGGCTTGCTTGAGTAAATGCCAACTAATGTTTAAAGCTTGTTCATTAGATTAAATCCTGCTGTAGTTGGTAGTGTAGTTGTCATGCTGAAAGTAAATATTATGATATAAACAATGAATTTGGTTCAGTGAGCACCAATACAGTAAGCAGAAACTGATATTTGTCAGTCAGATTAAGTTTTAATATCAGAATTCTGCATATTAAATGAAAATCAATATTTAATGGAAGGTTATTAAATTAATACTATTTAGGTTTCAGGGTACCATGTTGTGCATGATAACAGAGAGTTTCACTGTGTGCACTCACAGCTACAATCAGTTTTGCAGACAGAGGAGGATCCAAACAGCATTTTTGACTTGGGTTTGGTTTGCCATTCTCCCATCTGCTCTCCAAGTTACACACTGAAGGAAAGGCCCTGTCCGCTTAGAGGTCAGTGCTGAAACTGCTGAGTTATAGCAGAGCCCAGCACCCCTGTTGCACCAACCTTTTCCACCTTCTGTACCCACCTGCCTGCAGCTGAAGTCACAAAAAGATGTGGGTGCAGGAGGTATGGCACACACGGACTGCTCCTCCCTCTGAGTAGGGCTTCACCATTGTTCTCCTGTGACCACTTCATGAATCGAGGGAGTGTAATGGGATTTTTGAGGAAATGTAAAAAAAGAGGGAAAGAAGAGCCAAGAGTGTTGTCTGTGTGCATCTCTCTGCATGTGACACGGTGAAAGTTGACTTGCAGCGTGGTTCTCAAACTCTCTGAAGCAGAGATTTCTGGTCTGTGGGAAGGATGAGGAAATGTGTTGGTTTCCTGAAGTGAACCAAGATCACCTTCTGCGAGGCTGAGGTTACAGAGCATCATTCCTCTCCCGTCTGGGCGGCTGGAGCAGATCTGAGCTGGAAGACGAGCTCGCTGCCTGTTAATGATCCTCCCACGTCTCCTGTGCGTGAGCGTTGCTGTCAGACACCAGGGGCGAAGTCGAAGTGGGGAGCTGTGAGGAAAGGAGACCCTCGATCTGTAGCATAGTGCTGCCTTTGCTCTACCACGGACAGCAGAAGACAGAGCTGTGTGAAATACCTTGCCTTGTACTTTGGCTTTTTAAAATCATAATTTGTTGCTGGTCTTATTTTTTTTTTTTTTTTTTAAGTAACTGCAAAGCAATGCAGAGAAACAGTCAAATTCTGTAGTGGAATGATTTTAATCTTGTTGTTTTCTCTTGGGGACAGATCCTCAGCTGGAGTAACATGAAAGTAGCTCTATTAGTATTGGTGAAGCTGTGCCACCTTGCACCAGTTGACTTTCTGATCTGCAGTGTTAGGGGAGCACAACAGAGAGATTAACTTATTAAGCATCTTTAATGACGATTAGAAATTACAATATGATTAAATTTTTATTAAGCAATTGTCTGGGGTTCTAATAACAGTTGGTAATTTAGGCAGGACATTAACTTGCAGCTACCACAATACAAATAGATGTGGTTTTAGTCATATTCTAGATAGTGGAATGGGGATTAGCAGAGAGAGAAAATATGGGTGTTCTCTAACCATGCAAAGGTCTTTCAGTGTGGGATCTCCTGCTACAGAGCCACGCACTGCTCCCTGGCAGCATCTTCTGTCTTGTGTTAGATGCAGATTTATTTTTTCCCACTGATCTCTTTTTGATGGAGAGTTTGAGTTAGGGCAGTTCATAGGAGTGGGGGCAGTTTGCATCCGTCGTCTGAGGCTCACGGGAACTGCAGTGTCAGGGACCACATTTGTGGTGTGGGTAAGGCCACCTCTGTGGGCTTCCTGGGCTGCCTTAGATCTACACTGCTGGTTCTTTCTGGTGGAGGTGTTTGTGCATAGCTGCAGCTGGACATCACCCTGCCACAGCTGAGGGGCTGTGTGGGATAAGCTGCTTCCTCCTGCTGCACGCTCAGCCTTGGGAGCGGGTCTGCTTAGGAGTACTTTGTTGGTTTCTCGTACTCTGGATGACGAACTGAAGTGCAAAACACAATACAGGTGTGTGGGAAGCTCATCTGCATTGGCACAAAGCATCACAGTTAATTTATTTCCTCCTGAAATAAGATTGGCATATTAAATGGGATTTAAGAACAAAAAAAACTGTGGAGGTGTAACGAGCATTTAGTAAATTACTGCTTGCAGCAGAGTAACTTAGTGCCATGTCTGTTTCAAATGTATTATTTTTGGAATGCAAACTTTGTCCGTAACTGTTGCTACTTTGGGTTCAGATTTTACTTAACTTGAGGGTGATACATGGAGTGGTGATTCTTGTCTTAGCCAGGGTGGAATGAAAACATAAAGCTCTTAATGAGTTTAGGAATTTTTTTTTTCTGAGACATTACCTGGTTCTGGATGATGAGTTCCAGTCTGGCTCAGCTTTCTGCCGTGGTCAGGTGATGCGAAATGAACTGTTGGCATCCTTTCAGTTCTTCCCAGTGAGGTACCCCTAGATGGAAGGTAGTACACACAGATGTGTTGCCAAAATGCCACGAACTCATAAGTCAAGTATCATGAGGTTTTGGAGTTTATCTAGAGTTACTTTAGAGGGAAGATCCGATAGGATGCATTTTTGGCTATGTTTTAAGATTTTATGAATCCTTAGGGCTGTATTTTTATATTTAATTGAAAAAAAAAAAAAAGGGAACTGGCTTGTTCATGTAATCCCTGAAGCTCCTTTTAGAGATTTCTGTTTAAGCAGAGAGCCCAAAATACAAAGGTTTGGAGAACAACATGTTCTCAAAAGGGCATCTGCTAGAAATGTGGAGAGAGAGGTTCTGACACGAGAGAAAGGGGTTGCTGGGGCTTAGGACATTACTACTGCAACCACAGCAGCTCATGAGGGGTACTTTCAGCCTATGGCTAATCCAAAATATAAAAAACCTGACCTTTTTAACTTGTAAAAAGATTATTAAATAAGATCTCTTTACTTTCAGTTTGTAATGAGTTAACAGCAAATTTTCTGTCATATTTGTGAAGACTTGTAACTCAGCCCTGCATCTGGGCTCTTGGTTTAGGCAAGTGCATTGGGTTCTGGGAGGTGGTTTTGGTTTTTATGTGTTTGTTTGACTTGGGAGTTAAGTGGAGATAAATCATTCTCCTATTTGAAACTAGATATTCTGAGAAGCAAATAATTTGTTACCCAGTCTTACATTTGGGCTGAAGTTACTAAAATATTAAGTGCTGTGGAAGAATTTTTTTGATGCTGCCCAGTCCATATTCCCGAAAGGAACTGGCTTTCTGACAATCTGGCCATTCCTTTCTTTAGATTTCATACAGCTTTGAAATTGATGATTAAAAAAAAAGAATCTGCTTCAGTGTTTTAGATTTCAGAATCGTTCAACTCAAAGCCCAAAAGTTGTGTTTTATTGCTGCTGTTCTGCCCTTCATTACAATACAGACTATCCAGTAAACTAAAAAATCAATTTAACAGCATCCTGGGGAGTAAATGGAGTGTTGCAGTGCTGGAGGTTATAATGAGCTCTGATGTTTCTGGTATGCAAAGAAGTAGTCGTCATTCTAAGATAAAGTAAAAAAAAAAAAGGTTTCAAAATTAGAGCACTCATTAGCTAATGGGAGGTTTACATTGCAGATCATCTTCTTCTTGTGCTTTCATAGCTCTTGTACTGCAGAATTGGTCCTTAATTCAGTCAAACTGTGGTATGAGATGCCAATGCCTCTTGAATTGTTCTGTGATAATGTTTTGTCCTTCAGGACTGTTTACTGAGCAGTAATTGGCATTCAAGAAATGTCATTATATTTCTAAAATATAGGTATAGGGCATACAAAAGATTTCACCTCTTCTATTACAAAATAGTTATTTAAAATTTGCATACGTAGCTTGTGGTTGGTTCCAAATATTTTTTTCAATAGAATGATGTTTCCCCATGCCTCTAATAAAAACGCAAAACAAAGGAGATATTTCTGATTTCTGTAATACCATATGGTGTTGCTGATATTTCTTAGCAGTAAGGAAAATTGCAGTAGAGATTAGGTAGAAAAGGAAAAAAAAATAGCCTTTTCAAAATAGTCAAGGAAAAATAACCCTGTTGATGTAGTGATTATTGTTATTAAGAGGACAGAAATGGGGCTGTCATTATGAAGATGTATTCAGAGATTATGCTTAAATGCTTGTGAAGATCAGATATGTGTGTCGTTCAGAGTAATTTTGGGGGGCTTACTGCTTCATAACTGACAAGCAAGAATGGAAAATGTGTTAATTCACTGCTACCTGCAGCAATTACAATGTTATTAAAATTTGCAGTAGAAAAGAGAAAGAGGGGTCTTGAGTTTAAGAGATGGGAATTGAGATCGCGGCTCTTGTTGTAGATCTCTGGCAGATTTTCCAGTCTATCTATAGCAAAGTGTCTTTGGCTGGCCAGCAGTATTTAGAGATGGATGAATCAGCTCAGGATGAGCTGTTCTGTCTCGCCAGCTCTGGGGAGAGCAGAGATGCTGCCCTGGGTGCAGAAGGGTGCAGATACCAACCCAAGCTACTTCTCTGACTGTAGGGGTGTGCTCAATAAAGGTTATGGGGGAAAGAAATCTGCAGAGTCAGAGGTGCTCCTTCACCATTCTCTGACATATTTCATGCAAAACATTACATTTGCAGGACGGCACAGGCAAAAAAATGTGACATTCCAGAAATGGTGGGTGGGTGCTTGCTCTATAAACCCTTGGTACAGTTTACTTCTTGCTAACAGTGTTTCCTTTGTTCAGCTCTAAAGCATTTCCTGTCACCCCATCTGTATCAATCATTCTGTCAAGTGAGGAAAAGAAAAATTTCACGAGGCTGCATTTGTACATTTTATTTACCTTCTGATTGTAACCCAAGTAAGATAGATGCACATTGTTATTAAAGAAAAAACTTTTAAAAAAAAAATCATTCATTGTCTTCCATTGTTTAAAATAAAAATCCACATGAAAATTAATAGATTGAATGAACCCCCATGGACCATGCACTTTTTTTGTCTGTTCCAGGAAGACTACTTTGTCACAAAACGTTACAGGATTTTGGCAAGATGGCCTTAAATGTGCAGAAATTACATGGTTTGAAAATGCAGGATGAAATGGGGAGTGACAATTTTTTAGCAAGAGCTGATTCAGAGTTTATTTTGGATAGTCCAAATTTCAAATGGATCTCAGTTTTATTGTTTACATGGATTAGTGGCCATAGTCATGCGATGTGTAATGAATTAGAAGCTGTTTTCAAGATAGATGTAATTTCCTATTTTTTTGTACCCAAAGCACGCTGGTCTTCCTTGAGCAAAGCCATCTGCACAGGGAGAAAGAGAAATCCTTTGTTTTGGATACTCTACATATTGATGAATGTTTCTAAACTTTCTGCTTCCTCTCTCTTTTTTTGTCAGCGTTTGTTTCCATTTTGCTTATCCTTAGTATTTCTGTCCTATAGCTTCAATCCTGCTTTTCACACTTAGGTGCCTCTGCCTTTCTCACAACTCCTGTAACTACTGTATTTTCTCTGTGCTGAGCTTTGTATTGACTTCTCAGTTAGTGGTGTTGAAATGTAAATGAATCCTGGCGTTGTGCTGGTGCTACTCCCAAGTCTTTCAACAGCTTATAAATTCAGATTCCGTTCAGTAGGGAGCATCTGAAGTCCCCCTTGGAGAAAAGTGGTACTTTTCGGGTTTTAAGTAGCAACTGTGCTGCCTTCCCTGCAGCCCAGCAGGTACTGTGAGGTGTGATCGGCTGGGTTAATTTAGGAGCCTCTATCAGCTTGCATCTGCCCTGGGTGTGGATGTGTTGCTGTTTTGTTCAAGGACAGCTCATAGGATTCATTTCAATTGCTTAGATCTGGGCTGCTGCAGGTTTTTCTCATCTAAGTGTCAACTGCATGTGACAAGTAGAATAATATCAAATAATTGTAATTTTTTCTCTAATCAAGCAAAAGGGGTGTTGAATTGTTTAATTACTGGCTTTGCCAGCATGCAGATGGAAAGGCTTTTCAGGTAAGTTGCTCGTACAAAATGCCTAAAATGGATAGTAATTAACAACTGGCTCTTCATTGGTATGTTAATTATGCTGCCATTTGTCCTGGTGCCTGTCGTTCTTTAAATGTTCAGTTACACTGAAATGAAACGTTCACTTCCTGGCAAACACAGAATGTATCAGAACAGTTTGACTCTCAGATATATGCAAATATTTTATGGGAAGAGGCATGCCAGTAAATCACTGAGCTGCAAAGAACAAAAACACTGCATATTTGTATTCCTCAGAGGTAAAAGCAGAACCTGTTTCTGAGGAACCTGCAGGCTTGATTTTGAAAAATGTTCTCTAATACTTTCCCAGTACTAATCCAGAACACAATTCCATGCAATTAGGTAATTTTAGGAACTTGTTGCTGCTGGTTGTTTCTCGTAGTGAAAGTAGGTGGGCATCTGGGTGCTGTTAAATGCCCTTGAAATGCATGTATTTTAAAACTGTATTGCTTGTAATATCTGGATGGAAAATTCAAACTGAACTGGAAATGCTTTTAAAACTCGGGATAGAACTGCTTATTTTGAATGCAAGAAGAGTTAAAGTAACTTATGAATACATCAGAGCAGTAGTGTCAGATCTTACTCAATTTACTGTTCAATTCTTTTGAGAAGAGAGATTGTCTCCTGTTTTCTGGACTGTGCTTTGCAGAGTGCATCCCCAATCTCCACATACTACTGCAGTAAGTAAAAACAGGCTGCATCTGGGATGTCTGAAGTCATTCAGTAATGTCCTGAAGAGGGGAAGGCTGCTAAAGTTACGTGGCAAGTTTGCTGTGACCAGCGTGTGAGTATGAGGCTGGTGTTTTAATTTGCTGAGCCTGTGCCACGTGGAGAGTGGTTAATCAGCCCAACACACAGTGACCCTCAACACCTGGCAGAAGTCAGCCCCCGAAATGAGGTGCTGATTGTAGCAGTAGCTGTGGGAAGTGGATTATAGCCATAAAATTCGCTATTAAAAGTCACTAGCTACTGTGTGTTGCTGCCCTCTGCGTCATGTTTCAGCCTTTCATGGGCAAAAAGTTGCACTGCTGTTGGTTCTGCAGGGCCATGGATGAGCTAGATTTCCACTATGTTGTGTCCAGTGAAGTTGCTGGCAAAGTTCCCAGCTTAATTTTGAGCCCAGCTTTAAATACTTAAACACTGATAGCTAGAAAAGGTTGGTTTGAAATGCTGAATTCTTGTGTTCCCAACCACTGAGAGGTGGCTCATTTAGCATCAGTCCGTGGATGTTGCCCTGTGAGAGATTTTGGGAAAAGAGTGGTCGGTCTGTTGTCTCCTCCTGTGAGTCGTGTTCATGTCATGGTATGTGGGGACACCAAGGTTTTCCTTGGATTTAATTTATTTTTTTAAACATCTTTGAGAAATACCCTGGCTCTCTGCATATAGATATCTCACCCTGAAAATGTTCTGCACTTTCTGTCGTAAGTAATGGTTTGACCAGGAGAAAACAAGGCTGTGTAATAAAAACTTCTCTTTATTTTAATGAGATTTTCAGTGTAGGAATATAATGGCAAATTATTGGAGCTATGTAAAGATTGCAGTGTTTCAGAGATAAGAATTTGTCTGCTAATTTTTTTTTGTGTTTTCATCTAAAATAGGCAATGTTTCTGGTTTATTGGAAAAAGAAAAAGAAAATAAGTTTGTTGAGCTGTGCAGTCAGGTTTGTGGGAACAGTAATTGCAGTATATTTTTGCTTACCAGTGAGGGTTTGAAATATGCATTTTCTTTGTTGAAATTAAAGTAAATGAACCATCACTAAGAAAAGTACAGGAGCATTTTCAAGCTCTCTTATGAGGACTGGAAAATAAGAATATTTTCTAACTGCATTGCCAGCAAAGGGGACAGTGGACTGCTGGAATTAAAAATGTCTTAAGAGACCATAACAAGCTTCCTCAAATGCCACGTGTTGAGGCGCACAGAATCCAAATTTCCCAGTTTTCCAAACCAAGTCCTTAAAAATGTGCAATGTCTCTGTAGATTCCCTGACATCTATGGGTTAGGGTTGGTCCAAGTGAAACTATTCCTCTGGAACTGGATGCTCACTAAGAACAAAATGTTCTAGATCAGACTACATGGAAACCCTATCAAAAATAGCCCATTACAGACACTTTAATTTTAAGTATGAAATTTCTATTATGGATACTTACAGAATAAGACAGCAGTAGGGAATTTTCTTCCTTCTTTGTTGTTGATGATCACTGTGAAGTACTTGGGTGTATATGAGTCTTTGGGCTTCCTATAGTTTATTCATACTTGAGACTTGGTTCTTGAATGATCACAGATGTTGGGTTGTTTTTCTTCTAAATAAAACCCGAGTGTTCCTGGACATTCTGTACTCTCTGATCTCTTCCTGATCCACTCAATGAACACGTGCCTTTCTGAGATGTATTAGTCTTTTGCTTAAATGTATCTTGATACTCTTTCACTCCTCAGACAAGCTAATATTATACGTTTCCAAGCTGTTTCCTGACTCAAGACTTAATCATATTTTGTTTTAGTGGTGTCCTCCTCCTGCTTCAGAACTCTTCGGTTCTGAACTGTAAATGGGACTGAGGCTTATAATGGTCTTTAATGTTTTAGTGAAAGCTGCCAGTCTCAGTATCTTTGCTCTCCAGAGTGTTCTCTTTTGTCATTTGCCTTTCTCCCTCCAGGTTCCATGCATGTTTTAGAAAAAGGAGGCACGTAAATATGTAAATAATGTTTGAGGTTAGGCAGCTGTAGGATGGCACTGTGAAATGAAATCCTGGTGCTGGTGTACAACAGCTGAATTGAAAGGTGTGTGGTTTTACTTGTCGGCATTTTGGTTGAGTAGTATCAGCTGGAGATGTGTGAGTGGGTGGAAAGAACAGTAACGTGAAGTTCATGCTGAATTATGTTTTGCTGGAGGAAAGCTATTCATTAGTCTCATAGCTGGCACATGCCTCTTTATTCCTTCTCTAAAGTAGTATCTGACGACTTTGATGAAAAGGTTGATATGACATTAAGGAATTGGTTCTGCCTCATCTACTGATGTGCAAAAGCCTTTCTGCCCTTGGCAGAACTCAGTGAGACACAGGCAGCATGCCAATCCTCACTTTGCTCTAGGAAGGGCACGCATGTGGTAAATGGTTCAGGGTTTGAGGAGCCTTGGCTCCGTCTCTGAGTGTTACGTGTGGAGGTTAATGATGTTGTATCCGAGTTCAGCTCCAGAGTTCATTGTGTCCCCACCTACGCCCCTCTCTTGGTTTTTCAAGATGGTCCTAAGGACAAAATACTCTTTCGTCATTGCTGAATTTAAAATGAATGTGGCAATTATGAATAAGAATTTCAGAGACCAGTAAATTGTCGCTGTGCAGGAGGAGTCCTGGCTGTTGCACGCCGGCTGAATATTTCTTGTGTATTTCACTGGCTGAGTGTCTCATGGCTGAGAACTGACCAGGGCAAGAAGGCAGGATCGTGGTACAGGCACTGGACAGGGTTTAAGTTTACTACAGGCTTTCTGCTGAATCTCTGACAAATAACATTCGCACGCCACAATTAAGTCATCTGACTTTTGTTTTTATTTATCTCACCACCAGTTTGCAAATCCTGTTTATAAGACTGCGTAATTTGAGATGGTTTTCTCATATGTGTCTTTTGTAAAAATGACATGTTTGTAAGAGAGTGTAAAATGCCTATGCTGGAACAAGCAGAGAATGTGTTTCATTGTGATGTACTAATTGATAATATTTTATTAATAGACATTTTATTGCAACCATGTTTATGTTGGATTAGCAAAAAATGTTTCTCCTTTTGGGAAGAAACAGAGAGAGAAAAGGAAAATATACAGCTTCTTTCTCTCTGGAAACAGCAGTTATTATTTATTCCAGGCACATGAATAACCATTCATTTGTATTTTCTTTACAGAGTAGGTAGGATATTTGGATAATGTGCTTTTTAAGTGTCTTGGCAGAATATACACATAATAGATAGTTATTTCAGTGCTGAACTAGCAACAATCCACCTGGCTTTGAAGTATTAATGTAGGTTTTACAACTTATGTCTTGTTGTCTTATGGTTGCTTTTGACGCTTAAATTTGCCTTTAAAAATGCATTAGTTCATTCTCATCCAGTTACAGTTTGTATTAAGATTGAGAACAAAATGTACATTGCTACATACACCAAAGAGATGATCAAACTATATGAAAAACACAGTTGCACTAAGTGAAAATTACGAGGTAGTTTTCAAGTGTTCATTGTGCGTCTGCAAGTTAAATTTAAAAAGCAGGAAAATGTATCATATGTGGGTATTTGGTTAGTGGGTTAACTCAAACTACTCTTTAAATCAAATCAGTGAGCTGTCCCTGGAAGTAAATACATTCTCAGAAATCAAATCGTGGTTCTTTCTATTGTTGAAATGCAGTGATAAAGTTTTTGTAGTGATTTCTTGGTAAATGCATGTGGCTGCCACTGGATGTTTGCTTTGTCGTGTAGAGTCCCTGTAGTAGCTGGAACCTGATTGCCAAGTTTGGAATTCAGACTAATCTTGTGTGTCCTGTGTGTACTTGCCTGTGCTCTTCAGTCAGCAAATAGCAAAGCTAAAACCTTAGTTTGGTCAATATTTACAGACAAACAATCAGCTTGTTTTTTGACAAACATCCAGTTTGTTTACAGTGAGGTTTTTTTCAGTATCATTCTTCACTTCTGCATTTGATATATCCACAGAACTGTCTGTATGCTTTTGGGAACAAGTGGCTTGTAATGGATGTCAAGTCATGTTTAATATGAATATGGGGATGTAGAAAAATAATGCTTTGTTGTTATATGCTTTTTATTTAGTTTAATAGTTCACTGGTAGAACATCCAGTGAGTCTTGTATTCTGTAATTCTGAAAAAGCAAGTAAGAGCATGGCCATTACAGCTGATCACTTCAGAAAGTCTAGCACAGCCTACCTGGAAACAGCATTTTCTCTCTTATTTTAAAACTGTTGATTTTAAAAAGCAAAGTATGAGATACAGTTTTATAAAATATGTTCAAGAAGTAGCTCTGGGAAGAAGTTAAGCCAAAAAAGAAGTGTTCCAGAAATTCATGACAAGTTCTCGGGAGTGTAGTAAACCTAAAGTAACACTAAGGAATATTCTTCAGCAGAGCTTAGTAGTATTTTGTATTTTCTATATGCCCTTGAAGGTTTCCCTTATGCCATAACATTGGGGTGTGCCATTTGGAACATTTGTGGGAACTAAAAATTCTAGAAAGTAACAACAGCACCAAATACAGTTACCTTTGAGCAGCCAGAAGCTTGTGAACTTCTATTAATTTTTTTTTTGTTATTTGCAGACATGAAAGATATAATACATGAAATTACTTAAAAGGAAGAATGTTCTAAAAAACATTTAGTGAAGTGAAGGAGCAGTGAGAAGTAGAAAAATCACTAAGACCTTTGTTTGAAATGTTGGAGGTTTTGTGCTTGGAGGATAATTCAGGGTTCAGGAAGGTCATCTGCAAAGGGGAGGGTAACTGCTAACGTGGGCTGGTGTATCAGATTAGTTAAGACATTGGGAGATGTTCTGAAGGTTGTCCTTGCTGGGAGGTTAAACACAGAGCACATCCAGATTGGTGACAGGTGCCAGATGAACATTGTGGGAAGACTGGTGCTCTCTTTTCAAGGTGGTTTTCAAGGTTCAGTTCCATTTGAATCTGGAATTTTCTTATCCATAGTGCTCTTCCATGGTCTGAAGGCTGGACTACAGTGTTTCATAAACCAGGTGTGGTGTTTGGAGAAGTAATGGCTGGATTGCACAAGCAGTCTGTTCACTTGTACACCCCATTTGAGTCATATTTTTTGATCCTTCTTGCTACAATGGGAAAGTGAGGTTGGCTGTTTCCTTCGATCTTCAGAGGAGAAAAAACAAAAGAAATTTTAATCAGAAAAATCTCCTTAGACTTATTGGAATTTCAGACAGGCACAGAATGAACTGAATATTTACAATGCTCAGGCTCAGCCTGGGTTTTTGAAATGGAGTTAAATGTGGTTTTTTTCCCCCGCAGTTTTTAGGCAGAGAATGTTGTATTAGAAATCGTGAGAAAAGGAAGAAGTACTAAACCACACCCTATTTTTAGAATGTGTTTTTGATGAATACTGATATTCTTTTTAAGGTGTTTCGCATAAAAATTCTTATTCTTAGTAATGAATTGGGGTGTGAAAACACCTGAAAGGCCAATTAATTATCATAACATCAAATAAGCATCATTTGCTTGTTGATCAAGCAGAACTGAAGTCATTAGTGCTATCAATAGAATGCTGTTTAATGAAAACAATAGCATTCTGATTACCCAACAGTGCCCAAGGACACTGTAAATTTACTGATAATTAAGTATTTGGTAATGCAAGTTGCTGTTCTGAATGATATTTAAAATTAACATACCCTTCTGAGGCACACTTAAAAATCTTTGTAATAAATCATAAAGGCATTTGAAGGACACGAGTCAGTAATTTTCAGTGAATAATCTGAATCAGAGTGGTCCACATTTTACATCTTTGTAGTTGGGCTGTGTTGTTCCCGAGCTTTCTGCAGCTGATGGGGAGTGGATGTCTCGGTCTTTGTGGTGTTCCCACAAGGTCTGTGACCCCAGCGTGGTCAGTGGCTTGCAGGGCAGCTCGTGGGCCACCAGCAGAGCAGGAGTGCTGGGTTTGGTGTGATGGAGTTTGACAGTTGCCACTTCCTCAGAAAAAGGATGTACAAATCCTTCATGGTCTTCCTTGCCAGCCCCTCGGTGGCTTGGACCCATAAAATGACTGTAGAGAAGATTCCTCCTGGTTGCAGTGGGCAGCTCAGGGGCAGGATAACACTTCTGCTTTGGTCTGGTTCTGTGGATTCTCAAATTTCTACATTTGGGATAAATTGTATAACTACCTGTGAACTTAGCCAATGCTTTCTCGATGCAAATGCGTTATAAGAATAGTTTTATGAGACAATTATATGAGGGGACCAAGAATTTATTAATTGACATGAACACTTCTGCTCATCATTAAAGAAATACCTTGTCGAATTTCTTCGAATGTGAACCAAAAGTTATAGTCATAAATACTGCCTCGCATGCTCATGAAATCTGATAGCTGATTTCTCCTGTAATTAACAGAAAATATGGACAAATGATTTTGGCAATGACTGTCATGTGAATTCTGTGCATTTCTGGATAGAGGAAAAAATGAAATAGTTGAGAAAAGACATTGGATTTGTGAGAAAGCTAGGCTGCCCCTGATCTGCATTTAGTTAAAATCCATTTTGGTGAATGTTCTAGGCAGATTTATTAGCAATTAGCTTTATTTCTTTGCATTTATACAGCTATTGACTATGTTTTATGTAGCTGATAGGAGTTCAGAGCGCTGTCATCTTGTTATGTAAACTCTGGAGAACCACAGTATTGATCTCAGTGGGTTTTTTTCTCATGTATACCATTGCAAGTATTTTAATAGCAGTTTCAAAATAATTTCCACAAATTGGCAGTTGAACTTGTACGTGAACGAAATAGATTTGTGATCAAGCACTGAAACTGCTTGAAATCTAAACCAGCTTCTATTGCTGGAAAATAATTGCTAGCTAGATAGTAAGAAGCCAGACTACTTGATAGAAGATTGCGGAAATATTATTTTAAAAGAAGTAGTTTGAAGATAAATGAACAAAAATTGAAGCCTCAGATGATGACATAGTGCAGATCAACTGTTGAGCAGTTACTGTTGTTTTTATTTCTTTATCATAAAACAGTTACATAGGAATTTCTAAAAGGAAATTTGCTTGCAAATATTTCTTGATGATTATAGAAGAGGGAAAGGAAACAAGATGAATTTAGGAAAGAACAAATAGCAGTGATGGTATAAAACTAATAATTGGTGATCTGGAGCAAGGGCATCCAATGGAAAATGCTTGATTTAATTGTTAATGAAATAAAGTAATAGAGGCAATTGGCTTATTTTCTATCTTTCTTACCTTTGTAGAAGAAACACACTTAAGAAATGCTGTGTGTGCTGCTCCTGATGTAAAAACATGCTGTCTTGTCCTGAAAGTAAAATTTTTCAAGCCCAGCATATCTTTTCTAACACTGACCAGAAGCAGGTGCTTGAAGGAGTATAGAATCAGAATAAGCATGTGTGGTGCTTCCCCTGGCTACCATCCCACCCTCCAGCCATGTGTGACTCAGAGGCTTCTTGAGCCAGGCAGGATGTTTGATTTATAGAGCTCAGTGAACTTCTTTTCCACAGTTTTGGATAGGCTCTACATAAAACCCATATAGTTTCTTTGGCATCCACAGATGCCCATTGCAGGGAGTTTGGGGCATCCAGAGATAGTTCTGATTGGTCAAGAAAGCTTTGCAAAAATACTAAAGGTGTGGGAAGGTAAGAAAGATGAGAAGAGGGAAGTTGTGGGATGGTGTGACAGTGGCTGAAGCAGTTTGGCATTGCCTTTGAGGAGTGGTCTGGCTTGGGGTGACTCCCAAGAGAGGACAAGCAATGCAGTGGGAGAAGGAATCCAGGCTTAACTCTTCTGGTTTACATATATACATATATGTGTGTGTGTGTGTATATATATATATGTATATGTGTGTGTGTGTGTATATATATATAAATAAATACGTATATATAAAAAAATATATGTATGTATGTATGTAGTCATGAGGGTGGCCAGCAAGAGACTTGATGGTCTGCAAGGCAGGAAAGGAGAAGTGGTTGGATGAGAGGGCTTTTCTTTCTGTGTAGACGGAAGTCCAATCTCAATAAATCCTAAGAATGTAGAGGCAGATAGGACAAAACACATCCATAACTGAAATCACAGTAAAGCTGATAGTATGGCTGTGAGGGTTATTTTTTTTTTAACTTGCACTTGCCAACTGGATAACTCTCAATTTGTTCTCTTTGCTTATTTATTGAGCAACAAATTTTACCAAGCCCTGTTAACAGTTAGTGATAATCCTGTGGACAGGGCCGTGTGCAGGTGTTTTGCCTAATTCAGGATTATTGTGCCTGGCTTTAGTGTAGCTTTAGCTGGTCTTGCAGCTTCCACTTTACCTCCTGATGTTTTACTGGATGAAATACAGCAAATGTTCTGGTTTAAAAAGGGAAAAAATTGTCCTGTGCATGAATTTCTAATTGGATGCCAACCAAAACAAGCTAAATGAAACAGACTTGTTAAATGAAGAATTAATGGACTGAGCGTGATCTGTCTCTGAGAAACTTAAAAGAAAGTCATTAGAGTTTATTATTTTTTCCTGGCACTTGTTTGCCCAGGCTGGGCGTGTGCTTGCACAGTTTTTGTGAGTTCATCAATGGGTCAGCTGTGGGCAGCTGTACATAACAGAACAGCCATATATGCTATTTGCTAGGTCTGATGCTAAGTACAAAGTATGGAAAATAACATTGAATGTTACCTTCTGTTTCTTGCATATAACTTGTAATTATGCAGTTACTTTTGGCAAATACAAAATGTCAGAGAAGGAGGGAGAATCACCATTCATTTCAAATGGAAATGAGGCATAGTTTGGGGAGCCTTGTTTTTTGGTGATTTGCTTAGTACTTTTGCCACATGTCAGTAATATCAGCCAAAATGATGCCAATAAAACCAGGGCAAATTAATGCAGAGACAATTAAGTGTGGAATTACGTTGTATGAGTGCATTATCATGGCTGAAGACCAGGTAGGGTCACATTCAAACACCTTAAGTGGTCCTGCTGCTGCTGTCTGCTGTTTTACTTTAACCCTTCATGTAAGCTAAGCACCTGCCTCTCTTCTTTTAATAATCAATCCTGAAACAGCCTTTCAAAATCAAATTTTCATCCTCTCTGTAAACTGGCCTTTTACAGCAGCTGCCCTACTTCCCTGCCCGATTTGCATGTGCACTTTCCCACTTGGAACTATTTATACCTGAGACATTTGCCAAGTGTTGGAGGCTCAGGTTGTGTTTTCAGCGTGAGTCTACCCCAGGTCCTTGGATTTGCTCCTGGCTCACTCCTTCGTGCTCTTCCAGACTTTGGATGTGAGAAGTACTTTCCTTCTAATGTCTCAATCCATCATAATCATGGTGGAGACCTGGGTGCTCTTCTGCTTGAGCTAAAGCCCCCACATCTGCAGTGGGAAAGATTATTAAATTTTAGAGGCAGGCCAGGTGCTTAGGTTCAGGTCAGTTTTCACGTTCATTCTGCAGTGCAGATACGAGCTTTGTTTTCCTTCTGAGAGGGTTTATTGTTTTCCAAGACTAGAGACATGCTCTCAGAACAGGAGCCATTAAGGCTTCTTTTTTAACCTTTGCTCCCTGTTTTAAGTTTCAGCAACCTCTTTTGAGGGAAATTGTCATAGTTTGGCAGGACTTGTCAGCAGTTGGATGTATTGGCTTATTAAAGAGAGTACAAGAAATAGTTCACCTCAGTCAGAGGCTGAATAGGTCAAGAAGAGATAACAAGGAGTTATGAATAAGAAGTGGAAAAATAGCCTGGGAAAAATGCAGAGGCATAGGTGCCATGCCATTTGTCAGGAAGATAGGAGGAATGAAGAAGCAGCTACCCTTTCCTTTCTTCCCAGCCTAACTTTAAGTAGCAAAATGCATCTTCTGTCTGTGCTCCAGGTTTAATTTTTAGTCTATAACATTCTGTGCAGTAGGTGCAGAGATGTGACTCCAGGTCTTCTTCTGGATTGTGCTAAAGAGCATTCTGAGTTTGTTCAGTGGTATATGGGCTATGTTGGTCATTTAGGCAGTGAATATGAATGTGGTCCACATCCTTTCCTTACTCCATGATGTCTCTGGAAATTTTTGTACCTTGACCACAGGGTAGATATGGATAAATGGAATTACCAGCATGACTGGAATGAATAAGGTGATTAACATGAAAATTGGAAATAAACATAAGATGTACTGTCAAAAAAGCATTCAAAATCATGTAGTAATGTATGAAATAATTTTTTGGTTTTACAAATCATAAGGTTGATGTTTCCACAGTGGGGTTTTTGGGTACTGTGGTTTCTGCATGGCAAGTCTAATTTTGGCTGCTTCTGAGGATCCTGGTTTTCAGCACTGGCTGCTCATCCTGCAGTGATTGGTTTCACATTGTTCCTCAAGCTGAGCACTTGCAGCAAGAATTCCCCACAAGTAGACCAAAACTCTCTTTTGTCACAGTTTACTTCTGATTCTGTATCTGCATCCCACCTTGTTCTGCACATCCAGGTGTTGTTGAACTGTGGGGCACGCAGAAAGGTCTGGATTGCAGTGAGATCCCAGGACATCCCACAGGGATGGCTCGTGTGAACGCAACAGTCAAGTGTGGAGGCACCATGGAGGATTTCACTTCTTTGACTTCGAAACCTGCTCTTCCAGTCTCCTGATGGGGCATATGGTAGATACCACTGACTCTGGCATCTCCTCCAGAGTCACAGCAGGGAGAAAGGTAACTGGATTTGGCCTCTGGAGCAGCAGTTAGGCCACTCTCTTAAATGCCTGGTCCCCATCTCTGCTGAACAGACAGTGCCCCCTCAACTGAGCAGCTCAATCACATCATCTCTCCCCTTCCAAGTGTGCTTAACATTCACCTGTGATGCAGAGGATAAAGCTCTGATTTTCATTCTAAAAAGAGAACGTTTCTCTAGTAACTGCTCGCCATATGCCCTAATTTATCTTCAGGATTAGGGGTGGGCCCCCTGCACCCACCCCAAAGCACAGGGCATTGTGGTGGAGGGGAAAGTTTTTAGTTAATTAGGATTTTTATGTTATTCCTGTCTTAGTAGCTCTTTCCAGAACCTAAATGGTTAAAGTAGAAAATGTTAGTAATTTTGCTGCAAATAAATTGATCAGTATGCAAGACGGTTGTCACCGGCTGAATCATGGTCCACAGTTAAGGTAAACAGATCTGTGATGACATTTTCTGAGCAGAATACCAATGCTGCTACATTTCTTCCCAGAGGTTTCTGACTCTTCTTATATGCGGATAAAATTTCTCTCCAAGAAGGTTTTGTTCGCAGGAAAGAAATAGCGTCTTTGTAAGAGTCTTCCTTAAAGGTGGGATTTCTTATATTTTGTGATTTATATGTAATCGTAATTCTGTCGAGAGCACGGAAAGGAATGTTTTTGCTTTTCTGCATATCCTCTCTGTACAGTAGATGTTTTTGATGTGGAGTCTATTTAAAGTGTCTGGCAACGGAATGCAAGTAAAACAGTATTAACAGAGTTATCAGGAACAATGAAAACGGGGGGTTTTTTATATTCTTTGAGAGTGAGCTCTGTTTTATAATCTCTGTAGTTAACACGTAAAAGCAATGACTAAAGATACAGCTAGATTTTTTAAGCATTAGTGTTTCTGTGAAATATTTTTGACTACGTGATGGCTTCGTATTTTTGTTGGCATATTCTAAAGTAAGAGCTATGATATAGTTTATTCTTAAATGTCTCTGTGCTAGGCAGAAAATCCCCCTTGCAATTGACTGCAATCAAAACCATTTAGCTGAGATGCATCTAACTCCCGTATGACTTCAGGGTAATGAAAAATACAGTTTCTGAAGAAGTTTTTGAAATCTGCTTTCTTAGAATATTTGAAAGAACATTTTGAAATCACTGTGTACAATGCTGTTGATGGGATTGGGCACGTTCGTAATTCTGTGTTTAGCCTTAGACCCACATTTACTTGGAGGTGATTGACATCTCAGTCGTTCTATGGATTAGTGGCTGGAAATCTGTCGCATTTATATTGATAAAAGTAGAATTTCCTCTCGTTTAGTCAGATGCTAGTATCTGACTTTAATCCTGTTTATTGCAGTAGACGCTGAAGGATAAAAGAGCCCTGTGGAGAGCATGCTCAGTGGTACCTGACATGGAATAGCAAACCTGGAACTGGTCCTCACAGCTGATGTCAGGGATTCAAAGTCTCTGGGAGTCGGCAAAAGCATTTCTCCAGTAGACTTTGGGTTTAAACCTGGCCCTGTCTGTGTCTGTTGTATTTAGGCGAGGGGAGTATAGCTCGAGTGGCTGAAAATAGTGAAGTTAACAGGACCTTTTGTAAGGTGGACTTAGAAAGTCTTGTCATGCACAGCATCTGGCTGTATTTCAAAGCTTCCCAGCAGGATGCACGGCTGTGGTTTGTGGAGAGGAGCAGAGCAGGGGCCACCATCTCCAGAGCTGTGTGGTGCTCCCTGTGAGGATACGTGGCTAAAGAGCTGCCCTTCTCTGGGGGATGCCTCAGCAAGTCCCAGATTTGTGTCAGAAACAAGATAGAGCTGCATTTCAGGTGGTGGATCTGGGGTGGGGCTCAGGATTTAAAGTTTGGGCTTAAGAGCCTGTGGTTTAATAATTCCCTGCTAAAAAATAGGAGTCCAAGTTCATCCTGGCATGCTGCACTTCTTAGTAATTCTTGCCATGATTTGGGTTCTCGTGCACTTTCGTGGTATCCTTGTGCAGCATTTAGCTTGCTCTTTGTGCTTTGCTTTGTGAAGTGCACAGCAGCTATTTCTTTTGCAGATCTATGTAACAGCTTGAGATGAACAGGGATTTTTTGGGGAATAAATCCTTGTAATTCCAGTATTTTAATGTGCATTTGCAGATTGTCTTTTATTTCAGAAACATCCGTGGATATTTTGGGGTTGACGTACGTGTGGCACTGAAGTAAAGTGTGATGTCCAAACTTGGAATGTTCAGCAATGAAATTAAGTCTGGACAGAAATAGAGCTTTTAATTGATCACTGACGTTGTTCCTGGATTAATGGGGCTCCTCAGGGATCCCCAAGATGAACATAAGTATTAGTGGCAGGATCTGGCCTTCTCCCAGACATGACAGTGATAAGACAAGAGCTGATAAGTGTTGTCCAGCTGGAGGAACGTTCACTAAAGATTGCGAGTGTTGTGCTGGGTTTTGTTCTAATAACATTTTTGTGTTCTTTGGCAGATCTCTAGGAACTCTCTAACCTCCAAATGAAATACTGCGTGCATTTTTTCAGCAAAAAAAGAATTTCTATTTGACACTAAGGAACACCTTTTAAAGATTTTTAAAGAAATTTGTTCGGAACGCTGCCTTGATGGTTACAGATGATTTTCATGAATGTTCAGCCTGACCTTGTTTTACTTCCTGAGAATTATACCCTTATTTTCGTGTTTTAATTTTGGGTAAAGTAACCTTATGTTCGTGTTTTATTTTCGTTGGCAGAAGGGAAGTCCACTCTTTGAACATTCAGTCTCGGAAAGGGAACAGCTTGTTGTTTCCCAACACTTGTTGCTGCTGAAACACTTCTGTGAACATCAGTGTTAACGTGTATCTTGGATGTGGGTTTAGATAAGCCTGGAAACATGATCTTTATGATTGTTGACCCAGCATGGGGATTTTTTTGGTTGTTTTTTTTTAATATATCTGTAACCAATGCTGCAGGTCTGGGCTTCCATACTAATTTATGCTTCAGCAGAGTAACTGGGACTGCCCTAAATTTATGTAACTATACAGAATTGTGGGCCACTCTTAAAGCTCTTCATGTTATTTTTTTTCTTTTGGTCTGTGTCTGATGCGTGCTCCTTTTTTTTTGTTTTGTTTATGCTGATAGGCTCCTTGGCATGCTTCTCTACCACAGTATTTCTATCTGAGACTCCAGTTTATGAGTGTTACTTTTCTTATCTCTCTTGCTTTCTTTCCAGAGCACACACAGACAGGTAACTTCACAGATGCTTAGTTAGAGAAGCAGATGATTGTTCCATCAGATCTTGCTTTTGGCTCTGCCTTCCCAGGTTGGCCCTCATTTTTGAGATAACATGTCAAAATTTTTACTTTTCTCACCAGGCATATTTTATAAATGTAAAAATATCATCAAGATCTGCTTCTTTTTTTATATTCTCACGAATCAGTAGAGATGAAAGTAATTTGGGACGCAGTTCAGTTCCATTCCTTCGTCTTTCCAGATGTTCTTGTGGCCTTCAGCTCTTGTGAGTCAAGTTTTTACAGCCAGGATCTGTTGCTTACATTTCTGCACAGCCATACAACTTGGATAGGGCACCTGACACCCAGCTGGCTGCAGCTGAGCACTGAGGTCACTTTGTCATCTCTGAAGTCCTCCTGTAGTGCTGTGGTGTCACTGTTGGTACAGCAAGAGGAGCTCCACTGCTGCCCTGGCTGGGGCGGGTCAGGTTCAGGGTGTTCCATGCTCCATGGTGCTGTTGCCCTTGGAGTTGTTTCCTTCACTGTGTGGCTTGAAAGAGACCAAAGCCTCTTGGGTTTCTCCATCTGCAGAACTCTTAATTCTGTTGTGTCAGGAGGGAGATCCTGGAAGGCTGACTGCTTTTCTCAGCAGTGTGTGTGCACCCTCGAGCACCTCACGAGAGCTGCAGTAGCTCACACAGTGGGTGGTGTCCCTGACATGGGAGGCTCTGAAATGGAAGGGTAAATTGGGTGTCCTACACACTGATACGTGTGCAGGTCTGTCACAACTTCACCACACTGCTGCATAATGGAAAGTCTTGTGATTTGAAGGGCCTGAGCCTTTCCTCCCTCTTAGATGAGCTTTCATGTGGATGAGTGTCAGTGCATCCCCTGATTAAATTTTTTTTTCTTCTTGTGCTCGTAGCTTGGAAATGGAAATTTTTGAATACCCCCCTTTTAGAGCAGTCAGCACAATGAGCTTGATTTCATTCTCCCAGGACTGTGAAGACATGTCTGAAGGCTGATTTGTCTAAGAAGTTACTTTCTGTATTGCACTGTTTTTGATGTGCCATTGTATAGAATCAAGATATCAACACCGTAATTCTTTAGCTTATACCCTGATAGACAGATGATCTGTTTGTTGTAAAATGTTTTCTTTCACATGTTTTTGGACACTGACATAACTGAACCTCTGGTTTGGCCATTCCTTTAACCTTTTTTTTCCCCCATTATAAAAAATACACAATTCTGTTTGTCCCTCCTACTTGAACCTTGCTAGCTGCCCTTGCCTCTCATATTTTCATACATGTAAGGCTGAATGTAAGTGCAGAAAAGCAACTCATCCTGCCTACCCACAACCACCTGAATTGGACAATGATCAAAACTATCTGTCTAGGTATCCCGGAATTGTCAGTGGTGAGAGCAAGGGCCCTACAGAAAGAGGTTTGCTCATCCTGTTTTGGATGCGCCTCTAAGCATGGAATGCATCAAGGAGGGCAAGGGGGCTTTGTTTCCTTTTTTTGGTGAGCTGTAAAGTTACCTTAAATAATTAGCTTTGGCTCTTGGGCTTGTAAGAGTAGATGAATCCAACCCTTGGCCTTCATCATCTTTGGTTTAGATTGAGGAAAATGAGGTTGCAAGAGTTTCTCATCACAGTATAAAGTACGGTATTGTTCTTACTCTTAAAATCCTGCTCAGGTATGATCTGAAATTGTATTACAGTTACTACTTAAAAAAAATCTGATCTCCTTGATGATCTATGCTGAAATGTGTTTCTGAGTGACAGGGACACTTTGCAGGTAGATTTATTATGGTTTTTACCATCTGCTTTAATAAATGAGTGAGCAGAGCATTTCAAAATGACCTTCGGTTCTATCCATGAGAGATGAGTTTGAATGTTCTGAGTGAATTATGGGCATTAGACAGCTAAGGGTCCTTGTTCTGGAAATAGTGATTTACCAGTTGTTTGCATGCTGATGCATTTATTTGTCTGGAAATATGCTAATGTGCATTAATGTTCTTTTTCCACATAGCTGCAGCTTTAGCCACTGTGGAACTTTCTGTGGTGTGGGGGCATAGGCAGAGGTCTCATTGTTTGGCCTTGCAGACTTTGTTAAAAAATATTGGATTGCTCTGTTGCTTTTTAGTTGAACAGGAGTTAATAAAACTAAATGTACTAGAAGAAATTCATGAAATCAGTGAACAGATAAAATGTTATTATTTGAAATACATAATGTTGCATAATGGATGTATATAAAGTGTGGCAGAGATGGAAGTGCTCTCCAGACATAATGAAAGAGCACGGATTCCTGTTTCCATAATTGAAGTTATTTCATACTTATCTGTTGGGGAAAAAATAGCAGGATTTTTTAAACAGATTTGCTTTCCATTAGTAATTATATTTAGCTGTAGCTCCAGATACCTTGCCAAGATTTTTTTTTTAGAAAGTTGGAAGGAAGATGCATTTTCTTTCAAGATAATTAAATGTTTTGACTGTAGATTTTGCCTCCAGAGTGAATAAAGTATATGTGCATTAGAAAAAAGTTTTAATTGCTCATATAGTTTATAAGAGTTATACGGAGGAAAAACATTCTTAAGCCCATGCTTAATAGTGGGATGGAGGAAAAGGGTATAAATATGTTATATTCCACTTTTCTTTTTTGAAGTGTAATGAACTGTTATTAATAGACTTTAGAAGTACTTGCCATTAGCAGTCTGAAAACCATTGCATAAGGTGAGCTTTTGCAGTTTCTCACATCAAAGTTTTGAGGTTTGAGGATCTCATTAACCTGTGGCTATACCTCGAGCCCTGGTAGAGGGATGAATATCAGCCTGGATTTTGGGCTCGGTTCTGCTCTGCAAGACACCACACAGAAATACAGGAAGCCTTTGAGCTCTTTTAAGTTCAGTCTGGCCCTCTGAATGCCTCCAGAATATAAATAATGAAAAACAGTGTCACCTGATAATTCATCTCTGCTCTCAACTCTTGGCCTCTCTGGCAAACTGAGTTTTTGAACTTGTATTTTCCTTGGTACCCTGGTACCATGATCCACAGCTTCATTTGCCTTGGGAATTCAGCTCTGCATTTCTGTACAGGGCACTTTAGCTGTTGTAGAAAGTTGTTGGCCTTCATCTGAGAGCCCCTTTGAGACCTAAAATGAGAACCATTAGGTCAGTGGAATTACAGAGGTACCTCCCTGCAATTCCCTCTGTCTCCCAGGCACTGTAATGGCTATTGACCCAACTGGGCTTCTTGTAAAGGATCTGTGAATCTGCTGGGTTTTAGTGGGAGAGCTTTACTTTCCCTTAGAAATAAAAAAAGGAAAGCTTTCTCTGTTTGTTTTGGCAAGGGCCTGTCTCTAACGTTATCAGCAGAGGTTTCTCCTTGAAGGTAATGGACTAAAGGATTTCCCCCACCTCTTCCCCTACCTCTGCCTTACAGAAATGGCATCAGATATTCCTGGCTCGGTGGCCTTGCCAGTGGCTCCAATGGCAAGTGGACAAGTGAGGATGGCAGGATCCATGCCTTCCAGGGGAGGAAAGCGTCGCTCCGGGTAAGCCATCTCTTTTTATTTTTTTTTTTTTTTTTTTTCAGGTCCGAAACTGGAGATTACTTGTATTGTAAAACTCAAAATGTACCTGTATATATGTGTACATTTATTATGTAATGTTTTATTTATGTAAGCTGCATTATGACATTAGTCACTGATATTTTGTTTTTCTCTTCAAAGCATCTGTTCTTCCTGCAAGATCAAACTTGCTGATAAGTGTATGGCTTGTTGTTTTGCTTGTTTCAAAGGACTTTCAGGTTTGGCAAAGCATCCAGGAAGGAGTTTGGATCCTGTGGCTGTTGTAGATACAGTGAATGCATATTGCCTACATCTGTTTAACCTCACAGTGATTTATCATGTGAATAAAGGTAGCAAGACTGCACTTGCAGACTTATTCAACTTCATCTGAAGGTTACACTTGGAATCTCTTAAAGAGAAGCCTGTTACTTAAAGATGTTTTCTTAATAGTTCCAGGTACAGAAATAGCATGAGCACTGACTCTTCAGAGACTGGGGGCTACGATATTCTAGGTCTCACTGGAAGTGCAGCGCGGTCTTCTTCTGGGAGAAGGGCCTGAATCAAAATCAGCCCTTACACAAGCTTGAAGGCTCTGCTAAAAAAGAAAATTTGTTTTATCTAGCTTCGGAGGTTGATGTAGTATAGGGGTAGTTTCCTACATCAGATTGCTCTGTGGCAACTCACAGTAATTCTCTGAGTTAGAAGAAAAGTGTAGCAAGAGCTTGAGAAGAGCAGAAAACTGATTCTCTCGTGTTTACAATCCCCCTGTTTTTATCAAAGGTTAATCACAAATAGTAATGGTCTTTGGGTGATGCTTTCTCAGAGATGCCTGATCTGAGAGTGTCTTCAAAAGAGATTGATTTGCCTTATATTTAGCCCTAAATAAGACAGTGGTAGGGCTTAACAGGATCGACAGCGTGAGTAAAACCTTCACTGGCGAACACCTGAGGAAGAGATTATTCCTTGCAATTAATCCCTAGCTGCCCTAGGGATTGTTCACCAAGGTGCGTTGCCAGTTTTGTGTGTCTGCTCCAGTAACAGTGCTGGAGCCTCAATCTTGGAGTGAATGACCAAGGGAGAAGGTTGACCTTGCCTTGAACGTGGAGCTAAGCTGGTGTGACGTGAACGCTCGGGATGGTTGTTCTGAGGGGTGTTCCTTGGGACAGAACAGTTTGAATATCTCCCCCCACCAAGTGCCCTTCTTATGCTGAGCTAACTGTATGAAATTGGTTTGAGAAACTCCTAAAATCTGTCTTTGACAGGCATCACATTTTTATTTTCAAGCTGCTCAATGAGAATACCTTTTTGAACTTGCACTCAAAAGAAAAGACAAAGCATTAACATCTTTTCATTGCTACCTAACACAGATAAGGTTTTGTACTTGAGTTGCAGGATATTTGATCTCTTTTTTGATCATAAACCATGTCAGCTCTGAATATCAGTTTGCAATTTACTGTTGCCAAGGGTTGATGCTGTTGACTGTGAAATATTCTGATTATATTAAATACTGACTTGATATTAATTGAAATGCTTTAACTGTTGCATTTTAAATATTGCCATCTATTTGTGAGAAGGTGAAGTGAGGGGAGGGTGGGAGGAACATAAAATCAAATTATTTTAAATGTATTTAACATGTAAATTCAGTCAGTTAATTAGTATAGATTCACTTTTATACCCTGATCGTGGTATTTCATCTGTGCACTGTAGCTCTGAACTAATAGCCCTTCTCCAAGCCTGGGCTGAGAGTGCCTTTTTTTTTTTTTTTTTTTTTTTAATGTTCAGTGTGTGTGTATTCAGACCTTGAGGGAAAGAATGCCTGCTGTGTCTAATTCCTCTGAGCTTCCCTTTGAACAAAGTTGCAGCTAACACTTGGTCCTTTCATTGCTGTTCTGGTGATACATCTTCGTACACCTCAGTCCTTGGGCGTTTTAGAAGTGAATGTTTTGTGTCCAGCATAAAGGGGTGGAGCTAGTGTACACAGCCAGCTTTCCCAGTTTTGGTTATCTCTGAAAATTGTTTCTTTTCTCATAATTGCTGAGGCAAGCTGGCAGAATAATTGCTGTGTGGACTTGAATGTAGATCAGTTTAAACTCATTGGCTATCCAGAAGGTGTTTCTGCTGTGTCGGCATTTGGCTTCATTGACAGCTTGGAAAAATATTTTTCCTTTCTATAAATTATACCAACTACTTCACAGGAAAAAAAGTGACAGCATAAGATAATGCACTGCAGTGGTCAATGACTATCTTAGATTAATGCATTCTCAGTTCTTTATTTAATGTGTTTTTAATTTAGGCTTTGCTGTATTAGAGGATAAGGGGCTCTTTCACCTTCCTGGGCTGTCTGTACTTGGGCAGGGAGGGTTGGGGGTTTTTTGATGAGTTGGTTTCAGTTGCATTGGTTTTGTTTCAGTTCACTGTGTAGTCTTGCCTTTTCTCTGAACCAGAACTACCAAGATCTGGGGAAAAGAGACCTCATCCCACCATTCTGCCCCCCAATATTGTGCTGAATAAAAGGCTGTAATACAGATCCCCATCTGCTTCTCAGCTGCATTTGCTCCTGACCATTCCTGCCTGCCCCCTTCCTACACTGTGTAATCATGGCAAGCATCTTTTGACATTTCTTGGGAATTTTACATAGTAATTTTGTTGCAGTGTTGAAATCCTCTTGCATGTCAGTTTTTTTAACCTTTGCAGGTCCACCTTGTTGGAGGCATTCTGGTTTTGGTTTGTTGGGTTTTTTAATGAAAATGTTCCTAATTGGGAATAATTAAATTTTAAAAAATACTTTTATCCCTGTATTTACGGTAGCCCCACATCTTCTAAGGAAAATACATTTTAATAAGTACCTCATGCATCAGGCCTTTTTACAATTGATCTGAACAGTATGAAAGAGGAAAACAAGATTTATGCTGTCTCTTCAAAACAAAAGAGCATAGTGCAGCTCTTTTTTAAAGCCTCTTTTTAATGGGAATTTTAAATGAAGATAAAAGATAGTCTTTCTGAATCTTCTGAAATGATGTCATTTGTCTTCTTGGAGGCTGCTTCTACTGTTTTGCTAAAGTGCAGTATATTCTATCTAAACAGAAGATCTTATCTGTCAGGGTATGAGGAGGTTGATGGAATATTATTTTTACGTGTTCTGCTAAAGGTTACAACTGATTCACTGTCTTTTCCTCACTGTAAAGCAGACACGGTGGATCAGGCAGGACATTGGAATCAATGACTTTATACCTGAGGGGTTTTTTTTTAATGTTTCAAAGGGTTTTTTTCATTTTGCACAGTGAAATTAGGAAATGTGTTTATTAACAAAGGTGGGACAGAGATACATTTGCTGTTGCATTTTTTTAAAAGTATTGATATTTTTAACGAAATTTATGTTCAATTTCCATGTGGAATAAAGGGGTTTGGGTAGTTTAACCAAGTAAAGGCGTTGTTTAAAGACTTAGTCTGGTGCAGACTGAGGGGATGCTATACCCTCTGCATTCAGATTCTGCTGTAAATGTGGGAGGTGCTACCTGTGGATATTAACCCATCAAGAATCTCCTAAAGTGAGAAGCTGATACCCAGCCATCTAAATAAATAGGTGTGTTAGTCCCCCTTACTCCTTCAGAGGTGGGGACACAGTGCAGGCAGCAGGATCAAGCCTTAAACTGTTACCATCTTCTCTAATTCTCTGCATTGTATTCCAGTAATAATAAACTAGATTAAATGCAGTACAGCTAATATTTGATTTTGGGGAAAATCCATCCCTTAGCACTCAGCTGGAGTATTTGGCTGGAAGCTAAGTAAATCATAGAACCCTATCCACCAAGGCATGAGATCTCAGTGTACTGGAGAAGGAAAGGAGTTACAAAATTAATCTGTCCCAGATTAAAGCAGTGTCTCATAAAATCCCTGAAGAAAAGGCTTGCCCCCACAGGTGTATAATTTTTTTCTGCAGCCCTTTCCCCCCAGTTTGAAACTGGGTGTTTCTCTCAGCTGTGTTTCAGCTGCCAGAGAAACCAAGTAAGGATGTGCCTGATGTGATGCTTTTGTGAGTGGCTTCAGGTGGAGCCATCCCAGTGCTGCCCTCCACTTGTAAACAAACAGTTCTGCTGAAACACTGCCTTTTGCATTTCCAGTGCAGTTAAAATTGCAATTTCCTTGCAATTAAAATAACTGGGAAGTTTGTTCTGGAACGTCACCTGCAGGCACTTTATTATATGTGGGGAGGAAGCAGGTAGGTGAGAGGAGACCCTGGGCTAGACCATGGTGTGTAAATGTTAAATTTCTGGGAGTTCTGCATGTGCTGCAGGTTAAGGGGGATCCAGGCTGTTGGTGCCAGCACTGAAGGGCACGTTTGGGGTGCCAGCAGCAGCTGGGTCCTGTCTCAGCTGCAGCCCTGTGGCAGAGGGGAGGGCACTGGCCACTGGGGGTCGATGGTGTTCTGCACAAGGCAGCTGACGGGTCACGGACCTTGGAACCGGATTTGGTGGTAATTAAGTGAGCAAAGATGTAATTTATAGTGAAAATGATGATTGCATCAAAGTTAAGCAAGTGAAATACACAGCCTTTCTTAAAGCTCTTTTGGGAAAATGGTTTTCTCTTTGCTTCCTCCAGAAATGAATAATCACTGTTACCATCTGGAAAATATTATTGTAACTTTTCTAATGCCATGTCCAATTCCTGTGCTGACTTGCTGCTCTCATCCCAATTGTACAGAGGTTGCTGTGACTCAGACACATCTTTTACAGGCCAGTCTGTCTTGGTTGTTAGAGTTAGGAAGGAAGGCAGTGCCTGACTGGCACTCGTACTTCTCTGTGTTGATGTTTTGGCATCTTTGTTCCCACACTCTGGACATACAAATCTCAATTTTTAATTGGTAGGACTTCTTTTAATACTGAGATAAATATCATTACCACTTTGAAGGGGTTTGCCTTTAATAGGACTTATACCTGTTAATATGAACAGTGCTGGAGACATGGAATCTGTAGTTGTATGAAGTTTTATGACACTGAAAGGTTAGAAAGCTTAGAGTGTTAAAGAAATCTGAGACAATGTTTGCAAAACAAGACTATGATTTCCTAGCTACACAAATTAAAAGTAGTTGATCAAGGTCTGTATATATCATACTGATGTATTTTTTTATTAAAATAAATACACTAATACAATAATTGTATATGATAGTTATGTATCAGCTTGATTGTCTACTTTAATGGCAGAGTTACATCCTTGTAATTGGGGATATATATATTTATCCACCTCTTTTTAGAGGTATGAAAATGTCTAAAATGCTTTGTAAATTATACTATTGTATAACTTTGTAGTGATAATATCTGTGAGAATGAGACCATAACACTGCCTAATATAGGAATCTAATTTAGATGTCTAAATTAGGAAGATAATCTTTCTAGTCTGTGTAAGAAGTGAAGAAAGAGGTTCCTGCTTTTCGTGGTTCCTGAAGGAGCCAAACTGGCGGGCTGGGATTTGGCCCAAGGAAGAACTCCTCTCTTCCACTGCCTTAAGAAGGTCTGGGACATAAATCAGCTAATGAGCTGCTCCTAGGTCTGGAGAGTATGAGCAAGGCTGGAATCCTCAGTTGTTAACACCTCTAGTCAAAACAAATCCAACAACATTGACAACAGCTGGCTTGAATGTTCATGCCACCACTGCCAACAACTCCACTGCTGATTTGGAAATCTTGCTTTTACAGGATGGACTTTGATGATGAAGATGGGGAGGGGCCCAGCAAATTTTCAAGGTGAGCATTTGCAAAGAGTTGGCCAAATCACTGACTTCTTTCAGTGGGGAAAGACGGCTGTCTCGTTACTGGGGTTTTAAAAGCAATATAAATATGGGTGAAGACCTTGCCAACAACTTGACCCAAATACTAGTTACTCTTTTTATCATCTTCCTCTGAAAATTAGGCATTCTGGCAGAAATCTGCCTAATGTAGTTATTGGCTTATAAAGCTGACAGCGTGTGTGTCACAATTTCACTCTGCAGCTATACCAAATGAGAGAATTTGTGATTTTTAGCTTATTATTTCAACTGCTGTAGATGAACTTTGGTTATTTGACATTGCTGAAGTTGTCTTTCGGCCACTGAAAATGAAATTTCGTTTCTAATTTATTTCAGATGTTCATTGCTTGTTAAGACAGTTTGACAGATCCTAGAGGTGGATTGTTTTTTTAAAGTTAATGAGCTTTACATTATGTACCATTAGGTGTAACTGAATAGTAAAAACTGATAAAAAAATGTTAATTAACATGGAACATTCAAAGCTAGAAATAAACAGTAAAGCCTCATTGCCATTTTTTCACTTCTCCTTTTTTTTCTGGTCACACTGTTTGCATTTTTTCATTAGAAACCAAGCAGCTGCAGCGAGGGGTGTAGGTACTTTGAAGCCTGTGGGGTAACTGCTGATTATCCAAATTGTAATTGCAGCTCTGTAGCAGCAGCCATGTTGAAACACAGCTGTCACTGTAGGGTTTATTAACAAGGTTATCCCAGTCAGTCCGAAAGAGAAGTGTGCTGAAGATACGCTGTGACACCACATCATAATTTACTGGAGAAGACCAGCAATGCTCCTGTTTGGTTGATGTAGTTTACAGAAAGGCTGTTCCAGTCCCTGGTGTTAAAACTGGTGATTTGAGGGCTTAGTCCTAATTTTTGCTAGAAGACCCATGTTAAGAGAACAAGATTTGTGAGGATTGGGACCTGATTTGTGCCTGCACGAGCATCAGGGTTTCTGGGCACACTGGTACATGTGTGTTGGTTCTTCCCCATTCTGGTTTTGGCCCTTCAAAGTTTGGTGGTGTGTTGAGCCAATAATCCCATTGCTTTTAATGGAGAGGTACGCTGTGCTGTGCTTAGACTCAGTTGATTTTAGGTGTCAGATCAAAACCTGATATTTAAATCTTAAGTGCTGTATAGACCCCAGATTGTTCCGTTTTTAGACAGTACAGAAAAACCATGCAGAGACACCCAGGGCTATGTTCAGACATCTTCTCCTAGTTGTTTCCTTCTCCACATTGCTCACATGACTTATTCCTAGCTTGTTTCAGTCAAAATTATTTGGTTATCAAAGAACTGCTGTTCAAACGTTGAAGCTGACCCAGCTGGCTTTGGCTGAAGTGCCTGAAGGAGCATGTGTGCAGAGGTCAGGTGGGAGACTGGAAGGGAAAAACCAGTTGTTGGAGGCAATAACATCTTCAGCCCAGCTGAGCAGAGGATGAGTAGACAAGCCCCAGGCTCGTGGGAGCCCAGGAGTAGTGGTGTTAGCACAGTGCTGCACGGGAGGTAACACACTGAGCTCCTCAGGGCTTCCAGCTCAGCTCAGGTATCCCTGCATGGCACCTCGTCCTCACACGGAGCCTGTGCATGTGCTTGCCCCATAATGTGCCCATTCCTCACTGAATTGGTCTTTTTGCTGACAATTACTCGGACTCAGTCTGTTCTCCGGGCAGAGTCAAGGGGAGTAAAGTGGCCTTGTCACTTGAATGTTTTGAGGGTGCTGGTGTTGAGCACAACATAAAGAAATACAGCTCAAGACTTGTTTAAGCTCTGTCTTCAGTGTTTGAATGAGGAACTTGCGTAGGTGGATTCCTTAAAATTAGTTTTAATTCATTTCAGACAGAAATAAAGAAAAAGTTCATTATTGATTTGTTAGAAGAGGGAAGACGTTTATTTAGGCTGTATTGCTTTTTTAGCTAATACATGGGACTTTCATAGGCTGTCTGTTGTAATAAATTACATCATTTTGGAAAGGTGTAAGTCTAATACAAAATCTCATTTAGATGTTCTTGAGCAGTTACTCTTCACTTCTAGAAAAGCCATTGCCTTTTTTTTGTGTTTTCCAAAACGTACATTTTGTGTTTTGGAACTGGCAGTTTGGTTTCAAACAAATGAGTCTCTCTGTAACTATGCTGGCAAAATCTCATTTCAAGTGATGAGTATGTTTTTTAGGAAAGGGAAAGAAGAGCAGCATGTAATTTTTTACTGAAATGTCACATTGCTGCCTGTCTTTGGGACAATGCTTCAGAAAAAGTGAAGTCTTAGCCCTACAGGACAAAAGTCCCATTGGTCTGGGTTTCTTCCAAGAAGGTGCTGCTCAAACACCACACATACCTGGCTGGGCATCCAACTTGTGTTGATTTGTGTAGGAATGAGGTACCTGTTTACTTCTAGGGAATTAAGCCAGTTTAAATTTCACTTTTATTTGCCCAGCAGTTTCACCTGCCTGCCTGCCTTTTGCCAGCCTCCACAACAGTCAGTACAGTGTCTGTGCCTGCAGAACTTTTTCCTGAAGGCTCCCTTACATAAGGCATTGCCCTTCAGCCGTGTCTCTGCCCCTCCCGTGTTATCTGTAGACCATCAGTGCCCTCTGCTGAGTGGAGGGAGCTGTGGTTGCAAGCTGGAACAGATACAGCCCGTTCACTTCCAGCACAGCAATGAATATTTCATGGGCTGCTGTGGATAAAAGCTCACTGGTGTTTTCTGTACTGGTGCTGCTTGTTAAGTTTCCCAAGAAATCAGTGTATGTCAAAGTGTTTGCTTAAATCCACTGAAATGTGTCTTCTGGTTTTTTGGGTATACAAATGAAGCTTCTGAATCAGCATGGCTTGGAAGTACCATCAGACTCTGTGTTTCCTTTGCTGTACCATTCTCATTCCCTCGTTTTTCTTGCTGTTCTTTGTAATGGTTTGCAGTTGAGAATTTTTTTTGCTTTCTACTGTGTGTTGGCTGTCATGCAATGCATAACCCCTGTTGATTGATGTACTATCTTTTGTTTCTAGGTATGATGGTGATCAAATCACTGGTGATAAGGAAAAGTTTGCAAGGTAGGCGTGTCCTGTAGAGCTCTTCTGCTGAGAGAAAAGAGGGGGATGTTCGTGTCCAAAAAATCCCAGTACGTGTGCCTTAGCTTAGAGAGATGGTTATTTTGTTTTAGGTGGGATGATGATCAAAGTACTGCTGGCACAGCAGGGACAGGTAGGAAAAAGGGAAGTCAAATATGGTTTGCCCCCGTTTTTCTTTTATATGATGCTGTTCATACTGATCTTTTGGCTGCTCCAAAACTGCTTGAAATCAGAAATACAAACCCTAAGTGGTTTTGGATCAGCTCCCCAGTATCCCAAAATTTAATGTCCCTCTGTAATTTCCATATAAAAACAAAGTTAGAAATGACAGAATTAGGACATCATTCTGTTCAAGTTTATGAATGCCAGGGTTCCTAGGACACACACTTTGGAAGAGGAGCACAGCCCCTCTTTTTCTTTTAAGGATTTTAATTTGAACTAGTTTCAGGAAACTTTTGGGATGTTGTCTGCTTGAACATTTTCACAGCCAGTAGATTAACATGCTATTACTTTCTAGCTTTTAAAATCATAAATGAAATGGACTTTTGGGATACTCTTTTTCTCTCAGGAAGTTTTACAGTCTCTTTGTTTACTCTCTATAATGGTTGTTTTCAATATCCAGAAGTACTAAAATACTTGAGTGGTAGACAATGTAATATGTACTTATAAATGTAAAATGTATGTTGAATATGTCTGTTCTTTGTCTCTCTCTCTTTTTTTCTTAATCATCGCTTCTGTGAAAATGCTGAACTTAGAGCAAGCTTTCATCGTGTAAAAGCACTTTTTTCTTCCCCGTGTCCATATTTATCTGCATGTCCCAGCTGCCACGTGCACACGTGTGCTCTGTGTACATGTGCACTGTCACACCAGCTCTTCTGCTTGGTGTGTGTACGATCCAACGCCCACAAGTTCCCTCCTGCATCTCTGCAGACCCACACCAGGGCTGTTCCTCGGCCAGGTGAAATGAAAGGTTCACTATTAGAGTGTCATAGACAGTGACCTCAGGCAAGGCTTGGCTGTAATTTACTGAGCAGCCGTGGGCTGTCGTAGCTGGATTTTCTGCGTATCACACAGTAAGCACAGGAATGATAACTCTGCATGTAGCCCTGGCAGGTGGTATTTCTGCATGTAACACCTGTATGTGCAGGGGCAGGATACCCAAAGCAGGGCAAGCCCACGCATTCCTCTGTTTCAGGAAGCAGCTCACAATTCTTTCCTCCCTTTTAAGAAAAGGCTTCGTTCCTAAAAGTAGTCAAAGAGTGTGCCAAGCCCAGCTTCTGCTTTCGTGGTCAGTTTTCATAGCAGTCAGCTCCAAAGAATGTTGCAGTTTCTTTTAATGTTGTGTTATCACATCAGTCAATGCTGGTGGACTCTCCAAGTGATCACCTCTCACATCTTGTTGGATCAGCCAGCGATCCCACAAGACAATGCCATGCACAGCTCATTGAAATCAGTGGAAGATGCTGCTTTGACAACTGAAGCATCATCTACCTGTCGTGTACTTGTATTTAGCTGCCACCTGACAGGTACAGTATGAGAAGAATAAGTGCTGGGCACTGAAGCATTCTAGGTCCATTTGGACCATTTCAGATGTGTATATTGGTGTGATTCCTTAATGCCAACCAAGCAATGGTGATTTCCAGAATGGGAAGACTGAACTCTGAGGTCTTTGTTTCTGAAAGATTTTGGTGGGTGTCCGTTTTGGGATTTCTCAAATTTGACTCACCACCTCAGCCATATGATTCCTCTAAAGGATGAGAACATTGCAGCCCAGCCCAACTTGGGGCAGCATCAAGTACTGTCATTGTTGCTTCCCTGCTGTGCTAAATTGTCCCTGAACATAAATTCCAGTCTATGTCTGACGAGCCAGATGTTTACTTGCTGTCTTTCTACTCATTTTATTTATTTATTTATTTATTGGGAATTTTTTTTGTGTGTGTGTGTACTATTATCCCATATATGGTCCCAGTGCTGCAGTCTGATCCTGCAGGCATGTAGTGACTCCCTGCAGGGATGTGGGATGCTCCAAACAGCATTGTTTGGGATCTGTGTTGTCACTGAGTGGGGTTTTTTTTTGTAAGTCAGCACTGATGCTTCCTGCTGACACGATCCAGTTGTTAGTGAGAGGTTTCCTCTAAAGGACACCTTTTATAAGCAGCTGAGAGATGCATCACAGCAAATCCGGGAGTTTGACTGGAGTTGGCAGATGTCAGTTCCTCATGTATTTCTACTTCATTTTTGTCCTTAAACCAAAGGAGATTAAACTGGTTAAGAGATTAAGGCCACAAGCCAATAAGTAGAAATATGGGTTCTCTTCACAGCAAATCATATTTATCTGTCTGTGGCCTGGATTTTCTGTCTGTAAACTGAGGGACAGCAGTGGTTGGCTTTGTAAAGCGCTGTGCTCTCCTGGGGTGCAAACAGCAAAAACAAGTGCCAAGTATTCATTACCTCCAATTCAGATTCTTGCACCGCTCACGTCTCTTTTCTGTTGCTTTGGTGTTTCTTTAAATGCCCAGGGAGAATCACAGTGAGATCGAGAGGCGCAGGAGGAATAAGATGACCCAGTACATCACTGAGCTGTCGGACATGGTGCCCACGTGCAGCGCCCTGGCTCGCAAGCCCGACAAGCTGACCATTCTTCGGATGGCTGTTTCCCACATGAAATCCATGAGGGGCACTGGAAACAAATCTACTGATGGAGCTTACAAGCCTTCCTTTCTTACAGAACAGGTAGAATTTACAAAAATGTTGGTTTTCTGTGGTTTTTTGGTCTTAAAAGATGTGAGGAAATGCTGAGAGGAGTACAGCCTTGATACTTCCCTGTAGTGTAGCAGCTGGTACCAGTTACATTTCCAAGGTGTGAATACAGGTAGTTTTTTGTGACTGTTTGGACTTGATCTTAACACTATGACAGATCTTTCTTTTTGGAGAAGCAAATTGGCTTTCTTATCATTGAGGTCTGTCTGTCTGAGGAACAAGTCACTCGCTGCCTCACAGAAAGGAATTTTCACCTCCTGATCTGGGTTCTTCCCATCCTAACAAAGATTCTCTAAAATAAGTAAAAATTAGTCTGGAAAGACCTGCCTCTCCCTCTGGGGATTAGAGGAAGGTTGAAAACATTGTTTAGTCTTGAAGCTGGAGTTCCCAGCAGCTGAACTGGGCAGAGATGAATCCCATCTGTACTGGCTGAGGTACTTCCTTGGTTGCATTTTTGATGGAAGAAGGGAGATGCACCCAGTGCTTGAAGGAAAACTGTGTTTACTGAGCGCATTGAAAATTCCTACCACCTCCATTGCGTGTGAAATCCTATGGGTGTAATGTTCATTTTTGTGGTCTGAAGCGATTTAAGCACTTACACATGGAAGTTATGGCTGGAGGCAGTACTTCTTTCTCTTAGATAAACAGCAGCTGCTGCTGACCTCTCAGTGCTCACGGCTGCTTATTCCAGCTCTCCTGGAGCGTGTTTCTGGAAGGACTGTGCCATTCTGCTGGTGGCACACCCTAGTCACTTCTCATCGCAACTTCTTTGGCTTTTGTTTAAATCTTGCAGAATTACAGAGTTTGTTTTCATCTTTTTTAATAATTTGTGCAAAACTGGTTATATTGTCTTCAGTATGGTGTGGCCAGCTGTGCTGTGAGGTTTTTTGTTTAGTCAGTGGTTTGAGATCAATGTGCTTTCTCTATAACACAGCAGCAGAAGTTGACAGTCTGTTGAGTGTTTCTTGAGATGAGTTATCCATTTCTTGGTAGTTTGCCAGATTTTTATCCTCACCTTATCAGCTAATATCTACCACTCTCACACTAGCCCTGCTGAGCTGTCTCACCTGGAATGGGGCTCAGGTTGTCCAGAGCTCTGTGTTTGAGTTCCAGGTGCAATCTTAACAAGCTCTGGTGGTCACTGGAGCCACCAAAGGCTGTTCACACTAGTTTTCCAGGAATTGGAGTGGTAGTTGTCATCCTTTGCTGTGAGAGGTTTTCAAGCTCTGTTAAGGAAAGGTAGAATTTCTGGGTGATGCTGAGGCCTCGTGCACACAGGCTGGAAAAAGAAAGCAAAAAGCAATAAAACCTTCTTGTGTAGTGGCTCAGGCCCCCTAATGGAAGAAGAGGCTGGGGATTCTTTCCTTGTTCCCATTATGTTTTCTGCCTTTTATCCTGTGACTGTTTAATTTACAAACAGAGCTCATCCTGAGCAGGGCCAGGGGGAACCAAACTAGAAAGTCTTATTGGTTTCTTTCCAATTAAATTATTCAGTACCTTTAATCAAGGGATGAGTTTACCATGAGTTAGAGCTGTTCATTTCCTCTGTTTGTACTCTGAAATATCTTTTTATTTTTTGATGTTAGATGCCTATCACAGAATATGCAGTGAGTATTAGTTGTTTGTTTTCCTAAAGTGCATGGAGATCACCAGATGAAAGGCAATAACAGAAAACAAAATGTTGTTTGTTATTGAGATGGGCAATTTATGCCTTGCTGCAGGTTTGGTTGTATTGTTACATCAGTGAAAATTTCTGTCTGGGTTTTGATCAGCTACTAAGATCACAAGAAAACAGTATTCTGTAACAGTGACAGATGTTATATTTAATTCCCTTTCCTTGCTGGCATTCTAATCAAATCCTTTCTTTGGAAGGAACTGAAACACCTTATCCTGGAGGCTGCAGATGGGTTCCTGTTTGTAGTTGCAGCTGAGACAGGAAGAGTGATCTACGTATCAGATTCTGTGACTCCTGTGCTAAACCAGCCTCAGTCTGAGTGGTTTGGCAGCACTTTGTATGAGCAGGTTCATCCAGATGACGTGGAAAAGCTGCGAGAGCAACTGTGTACATCTGAAAACTCTATGACAGGTCAGATATGTCTGATGTATGGTTCTGTGTGCTCAGGATCCCTGGAGAGCTTTTCCTGACATTCAGAGTGCCTGGTTTAAAAATCTGGTTAAAGTGAAACTCAGCAAGATTAAACTGTGTTTTCTTCAAGCAGTGCAGTAATATAAATCTTTTGAGTGACTGCATTTTGCTTCCTGTTCATTTGACTTCAGTCAAACCACCTTCATGTAGCTCTGCATCCAAACTCTGGTTTGGAATCTGGATTGTTCTCAGGCTTGGTTTGGAAATCTAGATTGTTTTCATTTCATCCTCAGTGAACTTGTGACTTCTTTACAAGTATGTGTTTCTTTAGGGCAGCATTTAATTTGAAGTCAAAAATCATACTTAAGACTTTTCCTTTTTCACACAAGTTCCTTGTGGTTTGCTAATGGGAATCTTGAGGGGAAAAAATCCAGTGTTTGTCAACTGAAAATAGATTTTAATCATGAGGCTCCTGTGCAGTAGTGTAAGTTACCTGTAAGTTGACTACCTATCATGTTGCACATAAAACTAAACCATATTCATATCTCCTGTATGTATATTCATATCTCCTACACTGGCTTTTACAGTTATTCATGCTCAAAGCTGCCAATAGGAAACTACCTTGTCTTTAATAGAATATGTGTGTGTTAGAGCTGTGGGAATGAGCTAAATCCTGTTGTAGCTCAAACTTGGAAAGGAGGAAACTCCACTTCTCTTTTTATTCTTCACCTATTATGTTTATAGCTAAAGGAAAAAAATGTAGGGGATAATATTCAAAAAACCTCATATCCTTGCAAAAGTCGCATAATTTCTCTTTGCTTTAGTCGTTAAGATTTCTGACCTGGTTTGCTGGAAGTTTTGTTGTCTTTCATAACTCAAAGGACAGTGATCCAGTTTTGAGTGAACCTGCACACTGTTTACAGCTTCCATGTCCAAACAGTGCCAAATTCATGATTTCCTGTGGTTTGAATGTGATGTGGTTTTGGCAGAGCTTTCACGTATTCAAATTGGAAGCTCAAAGCAAAATTCTGTGGTGAAAATCCAGATGGATAGAAACCAAGTGAACAGTTAGGGGAACCTGTGCAGGGCAAAACAGCTGGGTTTCGTACCACGAGACTTGAAAGAGAGCACAACCTCTGTTTTTATTGTGTAGTCTGTAACACGTTTTAACGTACGCACCATCTTGTCCAAGAAGCAATTACTCCAGAGCCTCAGTGAACAGTCATGTTTTGACTTCCAGAAGTGCTCAGTTGTGGGACTTAACCTGCTCAAACTAGAGCTGGACTAGACAAATGCAGAGCATTTCTGAAAGCCCAGCTCTGTATTTGTTCCAGCCTTAGCTATGGGGCTTTTCTTCTGCGCTGAATTGATCTGGAGCCAGTGGAAAGAGAAGTTCAATAGTATTTATAGAGCTAAATCTTTTCCCTGCCTGGGTCTTTTGGAGTTGTCAGATTGACACAGAAGGCCTGTAAATCTGGTGCACATGGACAGCTGAACATTTTCCCAGCATGAGGAAAGCAGGGGCTCCTGCTCAGCTTTTTGAGTAGTTTTGAAGGTGTGGCTGGTGAAGTACAGTAATTTTATATACAAGTAGTTCTGTCAGTCTGTGGAGCATATAGATGACCAGAAAGCTCTAGATTTATTATTTTAAACTTGTATTCCCTTGACTCCATAAGGTACCATTAAATAAGAGAAGCAGTGTTCTATAGGGACTGTCAGTCCAGCCTCAATTAGTTTGTAAGCAGCATGGAGCAGGACTTCAGCACCATCACTCTTGCTCCTTTGAGATATCTTTCTAGTAGAGAGGTGATTCTAGAGTCCATTCAGCCAGTTCCACTTCCCTTGCTGTAGCACAGGCCATACTGAGAGTAGCAGCTTTGTAACAGGTACTGAATGAAATATTGCACTGACCTGAAATAATGCGTGCCTTAGTGACATTTTAAAAGGTGTCAAGGAGGCAAATTCATTTCCTCTAATTTGGTGTTTATTAAACCAAGTTTTCATTGGCTTTCCAAAGGCATGTTTCATGCAGAACAAAGGGCAACGTAGAGCTTGAAAGTGATGGAAACCACAAGCCAGTCAGCTGCATGTGAAATTTTTTTTGCTCAAAGTGAAGTTCACTTCAGGCATCAGGAACATCCTCATCTTTTAGTGACCTCTGGCTCTTGAGCACAGGATCTGCTTAGGGAAAAAAAAAGATTTTCAAATGAAAGTGTAACAGTATGTTGTGATTTTTAATTTTGCTCTCATCCTCATTTTCTCAGGGTCCATTTTCTCAATGCTGTAACCTCCCCCTTGACAGAGGAGAAACTTCACTTGCCTTGCAGCAGATCTGAGCAGTGTCCTTTGGTTGTGTTTGTCTTGTTGCAAGTGCTGATCATTAGTGCCGTGTTGCTGGGGTTTTCCCAGCACCTTTTAGCAGTCCTGCTACCCAGAGATGCTGCTCCAGACCCTGGGAACTTGGGAAGCTGCCACTGCCAAAGGGGAGGGACAGAGAACACGCCAGTGGAGGAAGCAGACTCCTGCTCACATTTCTGCCCCCAGGAGTAAGACTGGGACTGGGGCTGTGCTCACATGAGCATTTCTTTGGCAGGCACACAGCTTATGCAATCCTCACCTCATTTCACCCTCTCCTCCTTTGGCATTTGTGTGGTACTACATATGAGTCACATCAAGGGCCTGACCCAGCTGAAAGCTAAACTAAGCTAAAACCCCTTGATTTGGGTAGAGAAAACTCTTTGGCCCACCTTTTCCTGGGATTTCTTGAGCTGTTCTGAGTGCTAACACCAAGAAGGAGCAGGGAGTGAATAGTTAGGAGGAGACGGGACTTCAGGAGCTGTAAAATGTATGTCAAATAGAAGTGCCTGTTAACCATGGCCTCAACCACGTGGTGTGTTTGGGGAGTGAATTGCTTGCTCTTCTTTGAAATCTTAGGATATGGGGAAGGATGGATAGTTGCTGTTTCATTTTGTGTCCTTGGAGATTTTATTCCCTGGAAATGGAACAATTGTCTGCTTGTTTATTGTGCATTAATTGCTAACACATTGTAGCAACAGGAAAGCTGAACTGTGAAGTGTATGAAAGGTTTGAAATGATCTAGAAAAGAGCAGCTGAGCCATGATGATGGCAACAAATAGTGCTCCCAAAAAGTCTTTATGTGCATCATGTGCATGATTAATCAGAATGGGGCAGATATTCAGAGTGACAATTCATTTTCCTTTTCTTTCCTTTCACTTTTTCTTTGTTCTTGCAAATCTGCAGATGTCAAAATGAATCACTTCAAATATGGATGAAGATCAGGTCCCACAGGAGGATCCATTAGCAAAGACCTCTTTGCTCTTAGGGTGCACTGGTGGAACTTGGTGGATGTTGGGTTCAGGTGCCGGCTCAGTCCTAGTGCAAGTGAGAGCCTCTGAACATTTTCAGACAGCAAATCTCTAAAGGTGCAGGGAACAGACAGAACTTAGATTTAAGTGCAGAGAAAAACGGCTTTTGAAGAATTCCCCTGCTACATTAACTTTCAAAAAGAATGACTGAGCAAGTATTGTACACTGTCCCTCTGTTAAAATACAGTGTTCCAGAGCACTTTGCAAGACTGATTTCTACAAATCTAATTCTCCATGAGTAGTTCATGAAAGAGTAGAGTGGTGAATACACACACCTCTGTGTGGTTGCCTGGAAATACCCCAAGTGACTCCGTGATGTGTCTGAGATGTGCTTGTCAGGGCTGCAAGATCCCTGTTCCTGCAGCCAGCATCTCCAGTGGTGCAAGTGGGCAACACCCAGGTTTGTTACCTTCAGTTCTGGGCTGCAGGCAGCACAGCACATAGAAATCCAGCTATAACATCTCCCTTCAGCCTCACCCTCTCTGCTTAGGCGAGGCAGGGAGCAGGATGTGCAGTCCCACCCATGACAAAGGCTCCTCAGGACAGTCGGGTTCCCCAGGAGTCTTTGCAAACTGTTGCAGCTGAACAGTTGAGGGGTGCTGAAAGTGCAGAGCAGCGACTGCAAGAAAATGATGAGAACCAGAACCTCTACAGCTTTCATTTTCAAATGATTCAAAAATGTCTAAGTCACTTCACTTGCTCGCTGAAAAAGATTAGTTGAGGTTACTTCTGGACAGAACTTGTATGCCAAGTTTAGTCTTGGCGTGATCTTTTATTGCCATATTTTATAAGTGCGACAGAGTAGAACTTTGTGATGGAAATGGTGACTGACCACAGCAAACGTTGAGCTGGTAGGTGTCCCTTGAGAAGAAAAGAGCATTGTGTGACAATTTTTTGAGGTTCATGTGTATTATGGAAGCATCACCCCATGTTATACAAGCAGAGATTTGGACTGGGGAACCTGTCTCACAGAACCTTCTAATAACACGTTGCCTTGCAGTGATGATTTCAGCTGAGGCAGTTTTCTGTCCAGCTGCAAACCCTTGTTACCAAGCAGTTTGTAGACACAGCCACAAAATCCAGATGTTGTAGATAGAGTCAAATTGTAAAAATGAGAAAATTAGTGTTCAGCTCGAAAGGGGGAAGTGCCAGAGACCAGTGGCTCTCCAGTGGAGAAGCAGAGTAAAGCATTCCACAGCACTGAACAGATGATAAATAACCATGTGAAAGTGAGGATTAGGGATGACTTTTCTCCTCAACACATACTCTTCCTGAAAATCAGCACAGGATTTTTTGTGCTGTGAGCTGCCTTACACTGCCATGTCTTTTTTCCAGCTCTGATTTCTGCATGATCTTTCTTAGAAGAAAGGGGGTGTTTCTCATATTGACAACCAGCCAAGTGAATGCAAATGTGTTTTGAACTCTGACTTTCCATGAATTATTTAGAACTCGAACTGATACAGAGAAGAGCTGGATGAGACTCCTATTTGGCTTCCCATATAAAATTCTCCTAAGAAATTTGAAGACTGAGTTGAGGCATGACAAGAAACACAGCCCTGGCAAATACAGTTCTGTCCTGCCTTAAATGTCATCATCAGTAATAGTAAAACTTATGTCTAATGGAAAAGTAATACGTTATCAAAACAATGTATGGGTTGAGTTCTGCACTGTATTGGCAAATCACCATATTAGTTTCTCCACATCCACTGAAAAATTGGATCAGCCTGTTTATTAAAAAAAAAAAAAGGGTAAGAAAGTTTATTGTAGGTATTTGTTCCAGAAGTTCTATACCAAAAATACATTGTCAGAAGGTCTGTCTTTCCTCTGTCTTTTGTAGACAGGAAGATACTTGTCAAAGATTGATACTTTTCTACTCAGAGCTCTTAACACTCCTTGAGAAAAAAAAATGAAAAGAAATAAAAAATCCCTTTTTTCAGGGAAGTGTATTCTTGCTGAGACAGTTGACTAAACAAGACGCTGTCGTAGAGCTCCTTTGGGACTTTTTTCTGTAGCCTTTGGTTCTGAAGAGCACATTTGTCAGAGGTTTATGCATCAGAAAGGTTCTCTGCATGTGAAGGGTTGTTCCAACTGACAGCACTTGATTTCTTTATTATTATTATTTTTTTTACTTCTGTCTGTAAGCTCTTTTAAGTACATGAACCCTGAAGAACCATCTGTCTCTGAAACGTGCCCAGCCCAGCAGATTAGGAAGTCAGAGAACAGAGAATTAAAACCAGATCCCAGTATTTTTGATTTTAACATCTTAGTACAGGATGACTGACCTAATAAGACTGTTGCCTCTGGGCAGGTAGGGAATGAGTTGTATAATATTTTGTTTATAGAGAGTTAATAGCTACTTGTGCTTTTTATCCCAGGATAAAACAGAGGTTCCTCATCAGCTGTTTTCACTGAATGTCCACGAAGCATCACGACCTGTAGAGTGAAGACAAGCCAGGCACCCAATAAACAACACCCAGCAAAGCTGGTGGGATGGGGAGGAGAGAAAGTTTCCATAGACATGACATGTTCTGAATTCTTTTATGTCTCTGCAGAAGTGTCCAAGACTTGACTCAGTATTTTACGGGATTTTCCACCCACCCACACATGCCCACACAGCCCCCACTTTATTCCTTGGAGGGTTGGAGGCTGGAGGCAGCTGTGTCAGGATTATTGTACCTGCAAAGGAAGGTAACAGAGAGATTTTTGAAAATAGATGCTTCAACACTGTGGTTGCCCTGAAAAAGAAGTCACAATTCTTGAAAGATATGGCCATGTATAGAATATATATGAGTGATTGATGTGAACAGCATATTTCAGGTTCCAGTCTGTTTTTACTCTAGAAAAAGCCCATTTTGGCAAGGCATCTTTTTGTCTTTTAAGTGTGAAATCTGGAAAGAGATTTGCCTTGTTGTTGACAACTACCAAATCATCATGTGATACCTGTTTTTCAGTGAAGTTATGTGGTCCCACTGGCATTGCAGAGAGCGAAGAGGATGTTTCAGATGTGAGACTTTCCATCCACACCAGCCCATTGCTGTGCCGTTGTTCCAAAGAAAAAGACCTGCCCACATTTTTGTGGGCTGCTTTTTCTCATAGCAGGAAGGTCGCAGTGCCAGCCAGAGATGGCCTTAGAACTTGGGCAGTGCCAGGCGTAGGAATTCGTGGATTTTCAGCTTTAGTCTGTTCAGCCTGCATGTTTTTTACTGGAGGGAATGAATGTCCTGCTCGTTCCATCCCCATTCTGTTGGCAAGTAAATGTCTGAGTGCAGGAAACAAGGAACCTGTGGCTGTAGGGCATCCTCGGGTGCCATTCCTGCCCTTTGGCACGCTGGACAGTAACACAGAAATAAGAAAAAACACAGTCTGTTCTCAAAAAATCTGTACTTTCAAGTGATCATGTTTTAAATGTATGGTACATTTAATCTCTCAAACATTCCAAGAGGATTTTGTTTTCCTTTGGTCTCTAGGACTGTTTCTGGGGGGAAAAAAAATCCCAAATGTTGGGAGAAGCCAACTATGTATAAAACAGTTCAAAAGCAACTCCTACACAAACACAGTGGCCCAGTGGTCTCCCTGCTGCTGACACATTCCATTTGGGTGGATAGTACTGGAAGGAAAACCAGTGATAATAAATTGCATTTTTTAAAAATTACTTTGGTAATTACAATGGTGGTTTAAAGAGGTCAGTACATGCTTTTACCAAAACGAGGAATCAGCTTTAGCCTAGTACTCCTGAGACAAACTTACTACACCTGATTAGCACTAGGGAATGCTTTTAGGGTGAATTTTCAGGTGTTTGGACGTGCACGTGCAAGTGGGTTTTGTGGTTGCTATTTCTTTTCAGTCTTCACCTTGAGTTTCCCACTGCTGCATAGTTGGGTCTGTTATCACAGATGTTGGACTGGATCACTTTCACTTGCTGGGTTTCAAGGGTGGTGGGTACTTCTTTAATGTTCAATATTTGTTCAACCTGCTCTGTTTTGTGAAACACGATGAGAGATATGGAGTTAGTGGGGTTTTTTTCCCCCTTTCAAAAATACTGGTGGTTTACAAATACCTGAACAACTTCTTTGGGTAACACATTGGCAGTAAAAACAGTCCAAATGTGCCTCTTGGAGAGAGTTTTGGCACTGGCAAACTTGCAGCCCTCTCAGGTACTTCAAGTGCTTTGATGGCAACAGATGCTGGGAGAATGCAGGTTTGACATCTGCCTTGTGGAACAGGAGCTTTGAACGTTGTGTTGTCTCAGTGAAATCAATACAAGGCACTAAAATATCTCCTTATTCGTGATGAGTTGTAGTAGCAGCCTGGGGAGGCGTGGGGAGGAGGGCTGCCTTGTGTGGGGTGGTATTCCACCCAGAATTGATTTATCCCGTGCTGCTGTCATCTCTCCATCCTTAGCTGAGGCTCAGCTCTGTGGCAGCAGAGGCAGCATTTCTTGGTCTTTGATGCTTCCCTGCCCTTCCACCAGCTTGCTGAGACCACGGCTCCCACATGTTCCTCTCTGATACCCTGCACAGAGCTGCGTGGGGGGAAAAGCCTCTCGTGTGGCAGCTGAAACCAGAGTGGGAACATGGCCCACGGGCAGTGCTCTTTACTTTGATCTGTTTTGTTGCAGTCCCTGGGATGTGAATTTACATCATCAAACATTCTTCTTTCTATTTTCATAGTGTGGAGACTTTTGCATGGGATTTTTAAGGGTCTTGAGTCTTCAAAAAGAGAATTAAAACCTGTAATGGTGTTTTGTCCCACACACCTTATTTTAATTGAGCTAAAGAAGTAGCCTTTAAAAACAACCACACAGCATCCTTGAGCCTCTCCTTCCTCCCTCTCTTTCCCTTCTCATATGTTTAAATTTAATTCTGTCCACAGCAAAATATCTTACAAGGTCATCTTGTGGTCATTATTTATTTCCTCTAATGAGCTATTCCATGGTGTGTCACCACAGCCAGATTTCAGAACCAGACAATACTAGTATTTACTAATAAAGCATAAATCCCAGTTACTTGAGTTTGATAATGAAGTACAAATAATACAGAATGCCAGGAGCTGAAGCTTTTTTGGCAAAAAGGCTTTTCAGTAAAGCTTCTTGCTGAGCATCCAAGTGAAACAAATAGGTTAATTTAGGAGCTACTTGCAACCTTTATGTATTGATTTATTATGCAGCTGTGAATGGTAAAAGAATAAATTATGTATTCCAGTGTTATTTTGGATAGCTGTTCTGTCCTGGGAGTGTCTGCTGATGGTGCTTTGGAGTTTCTGGGGTTTCCATCCCTTTTTCTGGTTACAGAAAGTCCAACTGTCTTTTGAGGAGCTGTTTGTACCTTGGATCACTGGCAGGCCTTACTATGACAGTTTTCTCCAGCTCTCTTTCCTTCAGGTACATCTGGTATTTGTGACAGAAGGGCTACCCCAGCTGCCCAAATCATGGAACCATGGACTTTGTCGTAGGTGCTTGTTTAGGGACTGAAAACACCTGCAGAGGTCACAGATAGATGCTGTGTATTTATGTCTAGGGAGAGCTTACACATCTCTATGGGCTTCTATAAGCTATTTTATTTAATATTCTGAATGAGTCCCATACTTTGAGTAACCATTCTTGAGAGTTCAAAATACATTTAGTTAAAGCATTTTACGGGTTGATTTTTTGAGGGTTTTTTTTGCGTGTTATAACTTAACTTTCAACATATGCTTTGAATTATTTGCTCCAGTTTCAAGTCCAGTTTTTCCAGGTCCATGAGCAGAGAGACTTGCATGTGATCTGTAACACTATCCCTTCAGATAGTCCCTTAAAATTAACTGAGTAGCAAGGCTCAAAAGCCCACATAGTTTCCTTTTTAATTTAATTAAAATGATGCATATTTGCCCAACACTGTGGAGAATGACATGATGCAGACTGGTTAGTCAAACATGAAGGCAGGCACAGCAGGGACCTTTTGGCCTCATGAGCTTTTGTAATAACAAGTTGTATTAAGCAAACAACTGTGTCACATGAGGGGTTTCTTATTGAAAAACAAGAGGGGGTGAGAAAGCTTTTCAATTTCCCCCTTGTGGGTCAGTGTCTCCAGCTGGTAAGTAGGAAGCAGACAGATACTTAAAAATAGGTGCATTTCAATTGCATTACTTCTTTTTTTAAATTTTTTTAACTTTGCTGTTGATTGGATCAACTCTTCATTCTATTGTAGGAATGTCATAACTTGACTCTAATGCTTCTACAACGCCTTTTGCAATTAGATGATGTAAACCTTAACATATTTAGAGAGGTTCAAGTAATCCCCCTGAGAAGCTAGGCTAGTGAGGAGAGTGAGCTTTGGTGGTTTATATTTATAATCATGGAATAGTTTTGCTTGGAAAGGACCTAAAGATCATCTCGTTCCACACTCCCCCCTTCCGTGGGCAGGCACACCTTCCTCTAGACCAAGTTTCTCAGAGCTCCATCCAACCTGGCCTTGAACACTTCCAGGGAAGGGGCATCCACAGCTTCTCTGGATAACCTGTCCCAGGGCCTCACCACCCTCAGAGTGAAGAATTTCTTCCTCGTGTTTAATCTAAACCTGCCCTTCTTCAGCTTCAGGCCATTCGTCCTTGTCCTTTCACACCATGCCCTTGTAAAATATCTCTCTCCATCTGTCCTGGAGGCTCCCTTTAGGTGCTGGAAGGGGTTCTAAAGTCACCCCAGAGCCTTCTCCAGACTGAACAATCCAGCCCTCCCAGCCTGTCTCCATGGCAAAGGTGCTCCTGCCCTCTGAGCATCTTCCTGGCCTTCAGGCTAATTTGTTTCAGATTTTATACTGATATATCCAGAGGTTACCACTGCATGTAAAGATAAATAAGACACTCAGCTGTAGTCTTCTCTTGGAGGCATAAATTTGAGCTGATTATGCCCTGTTAAGCATATAGGTGTCATGAGATTTATATGGACTTACTGAAAATCACCGTGCATTGTATTACTGAGTATTTTTACCTACAGCTGCAGCACGTTGAGAACTCATATTACTCTTGTGAGTTTGGACCCTGTTCCTAGCTGCACCTCTGCTGCTGACTGACTGCAGGCAGGAGAAATCATTCCTTTGGGTTCAGTGTCCTCACGTTCAAAATAACAGTAAGGGTGTAGAAGTCCTCTAAAAGTTGCTGTGGTGTCTGCTAAGAGCAAATACATGCTCCAAGCCAGTTTTTGTAGGACAGCACATTTATTTATCAGTGTATTAGCAGTGCTTCGCAATGTGGTGTGGTGTGTGCAGTGGGGTAGGGCTGTGGGGCTCCTTCCTGCTGCAGGACAAAACAAGCACGTGAGGGCAGGGAAGCCCCAGCCTGGGAGAGCTAAAGCAGTCTCGTAACATTTGGGTGGAAGGCAGTGCCAGCTTTGGAGCAAGGGCAACTGCGTTTTATCCCTGCCATCCCACAAGTTTCTCGATTGGTTTGTGTGCAGCATAATCACAGCTGGGGAGTCCTGTGTGGTCCCTGGTGCTGTTCCAGGCTGTGTGAGGCTGACTGATTTTACAGTTCTACTGTTTTCTCAGGGGATGTTAGTATACCAATGTGCCCTTGGCTTCGTTCTTGTGGAGAATTTGCCAGGCACAAAATCCTGTATAGCAGAGGGGAGGTATAAATATAAATAGATATAAATGTTGTGCTGCCCTACAGCAGGCTGGTAGGGTACAGTCCCATGTGGGCAGGTCCCATCCTCTGTAGAGTCAGGCCAGCTGGGAAGCAAGAGTGGGAAGTGTGCAGGGGAGACCTTATTTCCACCTGCAGTGCTTCTTTCTCCTTGAAACCCCTGAAAGGATCAGGATTTTAATATCATGGAAGATTTAGATTGCATCAACCATCTCCACATGATAGGAACATGTCCATTTTTGTCATTGTCTCCCCTCATCTCTCTGCCTGGTCTTCAGTTTCCCATAAGCCAGGGATGGAGGTGGTGATTGTGGTCCATAAAGGCTGTGGTACCAGTAAGGGATGATCTGTGCTACCAGACACCTTCCAGGCAGAACCAGGGGCTCCTGCACCACGGGGGAGACAGTCTGGAGAACAGACCATTGACTCGTTGAGGAATGTGAAGGAGGAATGTCACAGTAAACAGCAGGGTAGTGAGTATTGCCTGGGGAGCTGTGCTGTAACCTTGATGTGAGCGAGAGAGGCTGTAAAACTCAGCACTGGTTCTGGGTGCACTGGGTAACTGATGCCAGTCTTGTGGTTCTGCCCCGAGTTCGTAATTTTAAGTTAGGATGGTCTTAAGTTCACCTGTGTTTTGGGTATTGATGCTGTTCCTATTGCTCATGTGTTTGCTTTCCTCTCGATGAGGGGGCAGAGAGATGCACCTTTTGTCAGTACGGTTTTATTAGGATTGTAGTGCTTGGTGTGTACTCTGATATGGATATGTGCATGGTAGGTACATCTTTGCTTTTATGAGCCTTGCCTTTATGTAAATAGTAAACCCCAGAATGCTAAGAAAAAGACTGTCCATGTTAGTTTTTATTTAGTTCTATTTGTATATTGCAAACTTCTTCTAGTTTATTTAAATATGAGTTCCTGGAAGGAGAGTCTTCCAGTACTGTGTTTGCAGTTGTGATTCTTAATGTGTTCTGTAATTTTTTTTTTATATTGGAATCCACAGGGTGGATATATACTTATTTGTATATTGTTGTCTATTTACACTTAGTAGAGCTTAAAGCTCTTGCTGAGCTGCATTAAACACAAGATAAAATTGTGTCCCTTACAGTTGTAAGGCGTACATTGTAAAGTTTTTTTATTTAGTTTTAGTTGTTGAATTAATGCAGAATAATTGCTCTGGCATAAGCTTATCAAGAGCAATTGAACATGAATTGATCAAATTTAGGCTATTTAATCTTACTGGAGACATTTTTGTTATGCATTTGTAATGCATCTGTTGTTTTGAAGAGGAGCTCTGTCAGCTGAGCACCTGAGCTGTAGTCAGTGCAAATGTGTAAACTTACAAATGGCAATTTCAAGAAGAGTTTCACCTTGTTTTCTTGAACTTGACTGTTTATCCCAAACAGTGACTTGTATCTTGATTCTCTACAGACTGTAGAACACTCAAAAATCTTTAAGCTGATCTTTTCTGCTAATTTCTGAAGATTTAATGTACTAATAGAGCATCACCACAGAAGCCCTTTGTTCCCTGACCCTTCACTTTGAGGGTGAGCTCACATTTGGAGCTGTGTTCAGCAGCAGCAGTACCTTGACCATCACTTTGTTTTTATTTTTAATTATTTCCTCTTGTTTTCCTCCATTCCTGTCTTGCTTTTTCTGGTTTCATAGTAAGATAAAGATGGATTTAGTTTTCATACGGATTTTTGGGTGCAGTATTCCTGTGCTCTGTTTGTCTTCCTTGAGCAGCCTGTGGTGTATTTTTGATGAGCACAAAGTCATCTTTTGTTACCTTGTCCAAACCAAACTTAGTTTATCCTTTATTTTATTTTGCCTGGAAAGGAATACGTGAACAGTTGGTGGCTGAGAATAATTATGAAATATCTGACTTTGTAAGACAAGACGTTATCAGCTAAAAGGTGAAACTTGCTGGGTTGCTGAAGGTATTGAGGTCAAGGTGAGAGTCCATTTATTAATTCAGACTGTCTCCCTGTCAGGTCCATGATTCTGTGCAAGACAAAAGTCCATCTACTGGTGAGTTAGAGGGAAATGAAAAATTGTATCATGTACTTTGCCAACTGTGTATTTGTGCACATGAGGCCAAAACAAATTTCTTCTGAGATCTGTGAGCTGGGTGTTTCCGTGCTGCAAACTGGATGTGAGCACTGTATGGTTGTTTTAGACCCAACCATTTCAACTTGCACTGAAATTTTTGCAGAAGAATGCCCTTATGTAACAACCCTTCCTTTCCAGTTACAGACTGCAGCATTCTTAGGAACTGGAAATCCAGCAGAGAAAGCATTTGTGGTAGAATTAGGTGTTGAAGTTTATGGAGTTTTGAATCCACCAACAACAAAAAAAAAAGGCACTGAAAAAAGTAAAAAGAACAGACTGTGTTTGATTACCAGGCTATAAACCTTAGCATGCAGTGCATAAATGTGGAGGAACAAATTTTCTAACAGGCTGGTGCTATTGTGCGAAACTGGATTTGAGCCCAACTCCCAGATTTGAAACCCCATGAACCTCGGTAGGCCCAGGCCAATCCTTGGCTTAGCTTCATCTCAAAACATTGCAAGCACAGAAAAGAGGTTTGAACATTCTCAGTAGCACTGGAGATCCAAAAGGGGAAGGTTTGTGCTGTTTGCACACACAAGGGGCACATCAGTGCCAACATGAACATTTGCCCCCTTGATCATCATGGGACTGTTTTTAGAGCATCTTTGAGAACAACCCTGCAGGGAGTGTTTCTAGCACGTGTCCTCAGTACTTGAATCTGTTACCAACTTATCTCTTCACTGGTAGGAGCTTTTTATGGCTTCTCTAATTCTACCCAAATAATGAACTTGCCCGTTGTCCTCACCTCCCTGTCCTGTGTGCCAGCCCCTTCCTGTCTCAGCAGCTGACATCAGCTGGTTCCTGGATCACACAGTGGTTTCCTGCTCAGAGAACAACTGGTTTATTACAGGTTGAATCGATACTGCCTTCTGGATGGGGACTGTAGTGGGGAGACTTCAACAAATTATCAATTATACCCAGACCAGCCAGAGAGATTTATGTGCCCGTTTTAATCAGCATTGTGCTCGTCTGTTGGCTTTCTCCTTCTCAGCAGAGCAAACTCTGGTTTCCTCTGAGTTGTGCAGCTGCTGTAAAGGGCAATAAGGCAGCAGTGTCAGTCCCAGCAGCGCTCCTGCACACAGGGTTGTGTCTGGAGCTGGAGAAGGGAAAAGTTTAACACGAAAATGAGCTACATGCAATTAGCAGTTTATGGGGAAGCTCGTAAGGGATCCAGCTGGTGGTGGCACTGGGCTGTTAAACAGCTCTTCTGAAGGAGCTAGAAGGAGAAATTAAAAAAATACACACATGCACTGTTCAGTTTACAGAAGTTGTCAGAGCATCCTGGAATATTTCTTATTAATAAGAATATAATTGCCAAGTCTAACATCAGATGGGTTTTGTGTTTGTCCCATGGAGAAACCTAAATGAGCATTTATCACTGAGGATGCTGGAACAAACAGAGATAGGAATATTTTATGGTTCTGTGACAGAGCTATTATTGGGACATGCCACCTCCTTGAACTGAGCTGCCTGTGTGATTCTGAGGTGCAGTTTATGCCAGTTTGCTTGATTTAGTCTATTAATCTGTATTTAATTATACTTCTATATATCTGTATTTAGCTCTGATTAATCTATAATTCTTCCTCTTAATATAATTTGATCATAGGATTCTAATAACAAATGAGACACAAACTGCTTGTTCTATATCAAAATCTGTAGTGTATTATTAGAGCTCTGCAAGGTTGACACATGCACACTGGACTATTGAAACAAGCTGCTGAGAGAGCTTTGTCATAATATTAGGACAGCAAACATTTCTCTGAGTCACATACCCCCTGCAGTGATTTTGTAAGTCAGGGCAAAATTTAGAACTCTATTTGTTATCTGGTACATCTTTCAAAGACATTGCCAAACAAAAAGCTAAATTTAAAAACTCTGACTTTTGTTTTTGGGGGTTCCAGACATGCCAAAGGAACATGTGTCAGCAATTTTAGACTTAGTGGCCACGTAATTGTGAAATATCCTTCTTTTTTTTTTTTAAATAGATGCTCTTGGATGATAAAAGCAGAGGAATTTCTATTAGCTGTTTGAGTTGCATTTACTGTCATTGCTTTTTGATTAATATTAATGTCTCTTCAAGAATTTGTGTTGGAATGAAAAAGAAAGTGCACAGAAAACAACTTTTCTTTTGTTTGTGTGTATGACAAAGCTATGGTGTCCTAAGGGAAAATTGATTTTAATGGTTTGATTTCACTGGCCTGTTCACATGGACAGCCCTTGGGTCCTGCACATGTATTCTGTCTTTATGTGCTTTATCATACATTGCCTGGGTTTGTGAATGAGTTTGCCTCCTGCCTGGTGGTATTTAATTTCTCTAAATTGTCAGATTAGTTGAAGGGATGGGGAAATAGACTGTGACTTTGGCTATAGAAAATGAGACAGAGGGCGACTGCCCAGTGCAGGGAAGGGAAGTGTGTTAGAACTTCAGATCCATCTGACATCGTGGGGTCAGCACAGCTGAGCTGGGAAATGTGATGGGATTTCTTCCCAGCTCACAGCTGAACCATCGACCAGGATTAATATATAGCCCAGTGCTTTAAATTGAAGCACCTTTAGGAATTGTTCCCCAGTCTTGCTGACTTCTTAACCATCTGAGATACACCTTGGAGATAACACTAAATGAGGTCTGACCCTCTGGTGGCAGGGATGGCTTTCCTCCAGAAGGAGTTACCTGGAGTATACCTTAAAACTAAAATGCTGTTGCCTAATTCCTTATGTAAAACATTAAACTATTATGTAATGATTTCATCCCCATTCATGGATGGAAGTAAATACTTAGAGGTAGAATAATTCTGAACTTGGTGTTTGGCAGTAGGTTAATTTCAGAACTTAAGTTTTGGACAGAGACTTTTAGGTCAGTCTGATGAGGGAGACTTTGAGTGTATGCTGCGTGATTTCTTCAATTCAGTAGAGACAGAATAGGCACCTTATATTGCTGTAAACCTGGCTACTTATACCACAGTGAAGACTTAAGCTGGTATAGTTTCAGTTACTGTAAGATACCCACCTTAAACACGTGGGTTTGCTCATGGCCATGTGTTGTCAGCACTGGTGGCTGGCATTTAATTGCCTGGCAGCTGTTCCACTGCATTTCTCTTGCCCACTGTCACTTTTGTGGCTGCATCCAGCCCTTGAGCATTGTGGATCTGGGCCAGTGATTCATTCCTAGTCTGTGCTAGGTTTTGTAGTCATCTCTTAGCATTTGAGCTGGAGATGTGAAAATCCATTCTGTTGGTTCTTTGGTGATAAGAAGGATTCTGGGTGGTACCCAGTGTCCTGAAATCCCTGGTCTGAACCTGTCTGCAGTAATCAGTCTTCTGTTTTAAATGAAAAGATTAATCTGTTACCCCCTTCCTACCTTTGTGCTCCCTCCATCCTGTCCTCTCTTGAGTTGACTGGATGGCTGTTGTCCCTTTTCTGAGCTGTGCCTGTGGTGTGTGATTCTGAGGGTTGTAGGGAGCAGGGTCTGGCCCTGGACCTTGCACAGGCTAGTGTTGCTGTGTGGTGAATCAGATCATCTCACTGATCTGTCTGAAAATTAACTTTAGAAATGCTCTTGACATGTCAGTTCTTTATCAACTTTGAAAGAGCCCCAGCACAAAGGCTGTTGTGACAAATCCTGTATCTCCTCATCAAGGAGAAAAGTTTGGTTTTACGTGCATCTCACCATCCTGACAGCTCTGACTGTGACGTGGTGCTGTGGTGGGAGTGTTCTGGATAGGCACAAGCACAGGGAAAGAGGAGCAGCTGTCAGGGGATTGATAAATGTTGCTTTATCCACAGTTCTGGTAAAGAGAGGAGCAAGCGGATCAAGTCAAAAGCTGTGCCTGCTGTCATTGCCTTGTTTGCCTCCAGGCTTTGACTCTGTCCTGGAAGTTGGTCTTGGGCCAGCCAAGAAAAGAGCCATCATTCTTGTGACTCAGAGTCAGCCTTGCTGAAATTGTTAAACCAGCACATAGCTGATCCTCCCCAGTGAGACCAGGATCAAGATTTTTTTGTTGGTATTTTTTCCCCATAACTGGGCTAATGACATTCAGCTCATGAATTTCTTGTTATCTTAGTTTCTAGTACATGGAATTAAATTTATGTACTGAACACCACTTGCTCTCCCTGGCCTTTCTAGGACGAATCCTTGACTTGAAGACTGGGACAGTAAAGAAAGAGGGTCAGCAGTCCTCAATGAGAATGTGCATGGGATCCAGGCGCTCTTTCATTTGCAGGATGAGGTATGCATTTACCCTGCATTCCCATAATGTTCCAGTCCCATCTCAGCTTAGAATTCAGGCATTTTGTTGCACTAATTTGACCTTGATTACAAACTAAAGCTGTAAGGACACACTGCCATGATGTATTTCTAGAATGCTTGCTTCTGGAGCTGGAGTAAAACTGAAACCAGTCTTCCTTTACAGTTATTGACAAAACAGCACCTCATTTCTGTTGTTGTTATTATTATCAGTGTGGGGTGTACGTTCATTTTTTCAGAGAACTTCATGACAGCTTCACCCCTGGAATGTTAGCCTTTGTCTTTTCTAGTAAAGTTACTCAAATTGATACTTTGGGAACAAAGCTTTCACAAGTGTAACAAGTGCCCAGCTCTGTGTATTTGTTCAGCAAACCAAGAATATTAAAAGAATCTTGAAGACAAACAGGAATTCAGTTGCAAACCTGCCAGCTAATGTAGGAATTAACCTAAGCCTGGTATGAATTAACCAGATGTCAGCTGGCTGATGCTAAATAAATGAGTAATTGTTAAAGGGTTTTTGATTTGCAGTTTTCCAACTTCTCCTGTATTGTTTGGGCTTCTTTTAAGAGATTTGTCTGCCCAGTGCTTTTTTGGGGGGCTTGTGAGCACTTCTTTTGTTTTAGTGCTAACAGGCTAAAATGCCTGTTGCTATTGCAATAGATTTTTGTCAGGGGTTAGGAGGGGAAAGTGCATAGTGGCATCTGTAGGCTATGTCCAGTATAAATGCTGAAAACAGCAAATGCAAAATTCATTACAGAATGAAACAAAGCAAAATACTTGACATAATTAAGTACAGATACGTGTGCTTTGGTTTTGTGGTGGATTTTTTCCAGTCCTGGGAGGATGCTCAATGGATGGCTCCTGGGTGCCTTTCTAAGGTGTTTATAAACTTTATACCTGCAAGATCAGACTGCAGAGCTATAGAACCTTTTCCCTCCTTAACTGGGAGGGAAGAAATACAGCCCAGCAGAGCAGCACTGAGAACACTGCTTTTTCTTCCTCCAAGCTGCACATCATGTTAGGGGGACTTGTTTGTGCAGAGAAAACCAGGCCTAATGTCCTGTTTGCAGTTGTTCCCCAGCTTTCAAAACAATTCAGATTTCAGTTATTTCCTAGCACCCTGATTCTGTAAACTTCAGTGCATAGCAGTGATTTTATGCATGCCAGTAACCCAACTGTTTTTGTATTTCTAAATCTTACTTTAGTTGTTCATTTCTCCTCCTTGGCAGTGACTGATAAGAAAAAAAAAAAGTAAAGAAATAAAAAGAAAACCTTCTGGGAAGAATGAGCCTCAGATAATGGGAACTTTCCTTGTGGTTGCTTCTGTCATTGTTGTTATTATTTTTCCATTAAAATTGAACTGCTTTTACCCTTCAAACTATTTACTCAGCTTCAGATGGATTGTTGAAATTATACAGTTAGGCATACTTATAAATTTCACAAAATACACACGAACAAGTGTTAAACAAAGTTACTTGACAGTGTAAATAGTTTGATCTTGCAAACATAATTTTAATGTCTACAGACATTGCAGCTGGTGTATGGCAGTGGAATTTTTCTGTCCAGGGAAACTATAGGAACACTGAGATTGGTTTGTGTGGATATTTGGGGGCCTGACATATTTTTCTCTAGTTTTCACCTTGTTTTGTGGCATTTTGAGGTGTGTCTATTCTTTAGCCACCCTTGGGATATCAGTTTCAAATAGTCTTTAGGCTGGGGGACTGTGGAAGGGAATCTGTTTCTAGTCTCTTTTATTTTTCTAAAACAAAGAAAATATTTGTAGCACACCTAAAAAGCTCAGCCTGTGGAAGCAGCACATTCTAAGAAAACATGAATATGCAAATTTTTGCCAGAAATAAGTATCCATTATTGTCTACTTATATATGGTAATAAAGATCTCAAAATGCGTTTTCATCGTGTGTATTTATTTTCGTTTTTGAGCCCTTTAAAATATTAATTTACTTTTAGGTGTGGAAATGCTCCACTGGATCATTTACCTCTGAACAGAATAACCACCATGAGAAAAAGATACAGGTACTATTACTTGATTTACCACAAAGCAGCTGTACTTTTCCTCAGCCCTCTTGTTTGCCACTGGGTTAATGCCCACTCCAGGAGTGTTACCTGGTCCTGCACACACTGGATGGATCTTTTTGCAAACAAAATCTCTTTGCACGTGTCACTCAAATTCTTTGTCTTACACCAGCTCCATCTCTGAATCAATCTTCAGTATCTTTCTCAGAGAAATACTACAGAAAACAGGTACAGCTCAAATAGCAACAGAACAGAGCTGACAGTGTACAGAACCCTGGGCTGATGCTTGGGTGGTTCCAGCATAACTTACAAATACTGGTAAATCATTAGTAGTCATAGTTTGAAAGTATAAAGCTGTTCTGCGTGCCAGTCAACATGGTATTTTTGTGTTTCTTGTTTGTTCAGGAATGGCCTGGGCCCGGTGAAAGAAGGTGAAGCACAGTATGCTGTTGTCCACTGCACTGGCTATATCAAGGCTTGGCCACCAGCAGGTTTGTATCCCTCATGGAAGGCGGTGTGCACCAAACTGTCCTTAGGCCAGTGGGATGTTTGGCTCGGGTCTCCTTGCTGCAAGAAAAACAGGGAGAATTTTAGTGTGGTAACCAATTAAAGCTCACCTTGAGAAGCTTTTGATAAGAAGAAATCAGCTGATGTTACTCAGGACATCCCCGTTTTTCCATGTGGCACCCTTCTCAATTTCGTTGTCACAGAGCAGCTGTAGGAATTGCCAGTAATGCAGGATTCCAGAAACTGGGGCCAAAAGTTTTCAACTTATATTGATAAACCAACATAAAAATGGTCTGATTTTAAAAAGGTAGACACAAAGCATGTGTACCTCTAGAAAACACCTGTTAATGCTTTTATACTTGAGTACTGATTTGCAAGCACCTCTGTATGAAAATATGTGATTTCACTTCAGGCCCATGGGTGTTCACAGTGATGGTATTACTCGAGAACGTTCTGTATTTGTGATAAATTCTGTTTTAAGGCTGTTTTTCTGGGAATCAGGTCTTGGCATACTGCTTTGATCTACGGAGAAAAACATTCACCTGCTGGAACTCTGTATTACATGTGGGAATATTTACCTTTGAAAAATTCCAAGAGGAGCCAGTGGAGCTCCTCCAGAGCTCGTTATGAGCAGGGTTACTTGACCTTGGCATTTGCAGGAGTTGAAGAGGTTGTTTGCACTGTGTCAGAGCCTGCTGGCATGAATCAAACCAGGGGCTGTCCTGCCCTTTTGTGGTTGTACACCACGGCCGTAAATCGCATTGAAGCAGGGATTATGAGTCCTAAGAGGTGGTTTGTACCAAATGTGTGCAGTGGTGTGCAGACACCAGCATGCAGATGTGAACTTCTTGTTGGTTTTCTGCTGAAGCGCGGTTTCGGAAGCAGAGGAAAGCTTCCCCTCTTGTTGCTGATAGGATTTAATGGGAGTCAAGATGTTCCAGTTTTGCTTCTATCTCAAAAGTGTGAGAGCACAGTGTCTGTAAAGTGCTCTGAAAATGGATGGTTTTTTCTGTTTTGTTTTCTTCTACAAAAAGACTTCCTTTTCTGTTGGTAATTCCAAACGTAATTGAATTTCAGCCTCGATATACAGGATGTCTCCTCAGGAAGGTGTAGGTCAAATAAGATTTTGTTTAGCTTGAATGAGAATCTTGCTGCTGGGATGTTTAAAGAGATCTGGCTCTTCAGGGGTGTCTGTTGCTGATGCAGAGCTGCAGATGCAAGAAGTCACGTCAGCACTAGGTCCTGACGTTGGCAGCGTGTGCCCTTCAGCCACCAGTTCTGCAGGACAGCACCATGGGATTAAAAGGATCTTCTGGGTCTTTGAGTGCCCAGTGGCCAGATATCAATCACACAGCAAATCCCAGTTGGTATTAGTGATGTCTTTTCCCCATCTCAGCTCTTCCAAAACCTCACTGCTTTCCCATGCCTAACAACCTCTTTAATTTTCAGTCCTCATTACTTTATGGGAAGTTTTTATTTCACTGAAGGTCAGGTGGGAGTTTTCTTGCTTTGTGCCTCTGTGTCTCTCCAGTGTTCTGGTGCATGTCCAGAAGGAGGTTATACCCTGTCAGCCTGGACTTTGCAGAGACAATCCAGCCCACTTCTACTTTCCATTGTCAGAATGCATTCTCTTGGCCCTTGTGAATTTTCTATGCAATTGTTCATGTTGTCACTTCACTTCTCAAAATGTAGGTCACTGGCACTATGCATTCTTATTTCAGATGAGATTGTGATGATGGATAACACAAACAGTACTTCCTGTCTTGCCTGGCAATGTAGGATACAGCATCCTTCTCTTTTGTATGGTGCATCCTGCAGGCATCCTAAGACATCTGATATAAATACATGTATCTTCCAGGCTGCCTTTTTCTCACTTGTCAACTGCAAATCTTCTTGCTTTGAATTGTGTGATGTTTCAATTAGTAATATCAAGTTCCATCCTATTTCTGTTGCTTTAGCTTATGACTGTTACTGTTCCCCAAGTGCATGCTTATGCATTTAGTAATGTTGGATTTCATCCCATTTCTGTTACTCCACTCCTCAAAATCACATGGCGCTCCCTTATGATATCCCAGTGCTCCTCCACAATGTTAATGCCTCCAAACTATAGCACAATCCTAAGGGATGGTTTTGATTTTGACAGCCTTGTGTGGAATTTCAGTGGTCTTCTGTTTTACCATCCAAATTGTTACTCCTATTAGTCATGTCTGAGTGCCTTTCTCAGGGCACATAGAACTGAATCGGGGCCTTTTTTGTGAGTGTTTATTTGCCCTCCCAGTCTTCCCCACTTTGTGTTGGTGATTGTCGTCTGTCCATTGACTTTCAAAGTTGGATGGGAATATCCATGGGCTGAATTGTTCCCCTATATGTTTCAGTAAATAAGTGACAACACCACTGCATTTGTTCTTATTTCCAGTGGTAATTCAACCATAATCTGCAAAGCAAATGAGATAACTACAGCAGTAATGGAATTTGCCAAGGCGTCTCTACCCTGTAATAAAATTACTTTGTTCAAATCAGCAAGCCCTGCATCGTCTCTGGATTCTTGGGAATAAATGGGCTTGTGCTAAATCACAGCTGTTTAAAAATTCAGCAGTCAAAAAGATAGTTTTCATTTATTTTTCAATTGCCAAGTGAACACTCTATTATAAACTTGAGATCCTTTCTAAGCATGCAGTGTGGCATGTGCATTATATAGCTGATATGCAATACAAAGCGTATATTCATAAGCAAAACAACAAATATTATCAAATATCCTCAGTCTGTACTTAGTCTCATTTGTTTAGCACTTGGTACTTTCTCTTTTAGGGTTGAATTGCATTGTCTGTGGCCAGCGTTCAGTTTTTTTAGTCCCACACTGAATGAAACAATTAGTGTTGATGCAGAAGTATCAAGAGAAGAACTGCTCTGTGGTCAGTATTGGTGTGATAGGCTGTGTGACAGTGCTGCTGCAGTGAGGAGTCTGTGCAAACCTGAAGTAATCTGAGTACTTCAAACAGGTGAAAATGAATAAGCTGCAGACAGCTGGTGGCATATTTTAAGGGCTGGGTTTGTTGTGTTATGGCTCAGGTCTGTGTTCAGCATGAAAACACTTCTGCACATCCAGCCTACCTTTGTGTTTTTTCTCACCTGTGTGGAGCAGCAAGGCTCATGTACTGGCAGGCTGTCTTCAGCCCCTTCTTCCCTGGAAAGGGGAGAGAAAACACAGGAAGCATCATGCCTTGCCCTCTGTTCAGGCTGTGTGTTAATGGTCTGTTCATTTTCCTCCATTGTGCCTAAAAAGACAGGTAAAATTAAGATCAAGCACAAAACCAAGCTTGAGATACCTACACACCTCTATCCCCATGGGCTATAGGCTGGCATCAGGTAGTCAGGCTAAATTTGGTGTGGAAATCAAAGGAAAAAGGAGTCAGATATTTCAGATGGATGTTCCAGCCAGTCATGTTGTGTGTTTGGTTAAATAATGAGAGCGTGGTGTTGGGTTATTTTGAATGAGGTGAAAGGAACCCTTGTTTGAAACTGGCTGAGCAGCAATCCCAGTCTTTGTCCCTCTGCTCCCAGCGAAGCAGCACAGATAGAACTTGTGATCCTCAGCCGAGACAGTGCTTCAAATTCATAACCAGTCATAAAACTGAGAAGTGCTGACCTTCTCCTGGGTTTTTTTCCCGTTTTCAACTTAAGCAAGATTTGCTTTTCTTCTGTGTTTTTTTTCCCCTCTGAAGATCTCATTCCTGGAAGGAAATGAGTCCTCTGTGGTCCATATGATACTTTTCTAATAGGTTTGTTTTGCTTTTTTTTTCATGCCATAAGATTTGGTGGAGAGAGAAGATGAAGTCTGTCAGGATGTTGGTAGTTTTTTGTAAATCAAAGCCAGGATCTGCAGAAAGCATGTAGTGAAGAAAAGAGATACATGTTTCAAAAACTTCAAATAAAAAGTCACAGAATAATGTTTAATTCAGATAATGTTGAAATCTTTCTTTTTTCTTCAGTTAAGAAAGAAACATTTTAGTCTTCCAAGTCAGACTTACGGTAACGTCTTAACCACAGCATGCCAAAGCTGTTAGGCTATTTTAAAGTTTTGGCCAGAATCTGGACGTTTGTGCAAAGTACTCCCTCTTCCAATACAAAACAAAATAGTTGCTTGAATATTCCTTGCAGTGCTGTCATTTTTAAGGCTTTATTTTTTTTTTTTTTTAAGAGAGATTAATTTAGTTTTTATTGGGATTTTTCACAAGATTTTTATCCTTGGTATGCTATCCACAGCTTTTTTCCATTGTTTTGTGTGGGAGATAAAGTCACACAGTGTAGTTTCTTCCCTGGCAAGTAACTATCAGAAATTATTCTAACGGAGACAGGCATTATCAGGGGATTGCTAATGACCACTGGACACTTAAATTCCATCTTTCTAAAGAATTATAAACAATTTCTTTTTTTAGTGTAGTGAAATCTAACCATAAATCCACTAACGCTGTTCTGTGTCTCGCAGAAAATGTGGGGCAGAAGGGTAGAGAAAGAAAGCAGAAAATGAAGCTTTTCTGTTGTTAGAGCCAACTGGAAGCTCATTGGGAAAGCTAAAAAGTTCCTTATGTCCACACCAACACATGCTGTTGCCCTGTGGGAAACTGGTGTTATAAAGGACACTTGGAAATTAAATATAACCTCTGACGGCACAGCATTCTATTTGTGATGCTCAGTTGCAGCTTAGCTGTGCCAATTGTTGACATGAACTCAGGCAAGCACAGCCCTGTATTTATTATTGGAGAGAGGTGTGTATTTGGTGTTGAGAAATAAACCCTCTCACAGGGTTGCACATAAAGAATGTGAATAACTGAAGTATGTTTATTTTGTTGATGCCCCCTAAAGATCAGTTTCGTGGCTGCTTTCCTCCAAGCTCTTACAACTTTTTTTGGAGATAATGATGGTGCTTGGTGGATGTTAAGGAGCAATATTGCTTTAAGAGCTGGATGAACTGCTGTTAAGAGCAGTACACATCTTTATTTGCCTGTCCATACTGGAGTGTGTTCAGCAGGAAATGTGCTAAAGCAAAAGTGAATCCTGTCTACAAATGCACCCTCCCATATAAAGACACCCAGGGTTGAATCTTTGGAAATACCAGCTGAAGAGTAAAGAAAATAATTTCCCTCTATGGAATGCTGCCAGTAACAGCACCTACATTGCAGAGAAGCAGACAATCATTTTGTCATATTTTTTCTCTAGGCGCTTTGGGAAGGGGTTAGCAATCCACTGGGTCATGTGTTGATTAGTTCCAGGCAGACTGGTTTTTATTCATAGAGTGTCTTATGGCATAACCCAACTAATACATTTTCCAGTGTGCTATACAGACCAAATGTAATCCATCTTGGGCAAAAGGGGAAAAAAAAAAAGATGAAAATTAGGACAACAGCCTCCCTTTGTCAACAGAGTGACATCAGAAATAATGTTTCTTAGCTAGGTTTAATTTTGGAGGTTGTTTGTGTTACTTTGATTTTATTTGAGCAGTAGCAAGCATGGACCAAGTTCCTAAAAAGGAAAGCATTGTTGAAAGCTACAGAGGAAAAAAGATTATGCAAAGTGGAAGCTGTCCAGCTGTATCTTTGCTGTCCTTTGCAATACTCTGTGCTACTAAGGAAATGATTGGAAAAGCTTTTGAAGTCAAGGGAATATACTTTAAATTTGTCCTTCTCAAATGGAAAACTCCATTTGAAAGGGATCTTTTGGTTAAGGTTATCCAATTAGAATGCCAGGAGTTATGTCCTTAACACAGCACTTGTAAGATGGGACAATAATGCTCCTCCTTTGTAAAGCTCTTGAGACCCCTTGATAAAATTCCAGTTACCAGTAGGGGACTGCAAATAATGTCATGCCCCCCAGATTGTGAAATTATTGCAGAACAAGTTTCAATATATTATATAAAAACATGGGGGGTTTTCTTTCAGACTTGGTGTATTTTATTTTATTATATAGTTCAATGAGGACCAAAAAATACCTGTAAAGAACTACTTGGAAACTGATTGTCAGATAAGATTCAACTGTTTTGATACAAAGTAACATCCTTAGAGATGACTCCAGTTCATTCAGCAGCATTTTTAGTCGTTTTTCAGAGCTGTCATTTAAGAAAGTGGTGTGCTGTCATCCTCTGCACTGTCCAAAGGTTGACTTACATTGGGGATTATAAATTTAGAGAATAAAGTGGCTGTTGTTTCAGAATTGGTAGCTGCTTTGCAATTAATTTCATTAATGCTTTTAAGTGCCTTTTAAATGATTCACTGCCTGTTATGACTGAATTCCTTAAAAATCCTTGTGAAAGAGTTTACAGATCACTTAAAATAGGTCAGCGGTGTCACTCCTGGAAGACGTTTTTTTGAGTGTTTTATACGAACTTGGTATCTCAGTACTGGAGTTGGGAAATAGCCTTAACTCAGGGCTTAGCCAACAAGCAAGTAAACAGTGCTAATCTGAATGTTCCTCTTTGTGAAACACTGCGATGGAAAATAGTACACATGTATGTTTTGAAGCTGTTCCTGTGTTTATAGTAGTTACTCCTGTTACACAAGTGGAACGAGCGGTGTTAGCAAAGCATCCGCGGTTTTTTCAGTCTTTCAACGTAACGATGCAGTTTTAGTCCATTATAGAAACAAGTAAAACCAGCTGTTAAATGTGAGCACAGAATTAGTGATTAATTTAGGCTGTGCCTTGTTTTTAAGGCTCGTTATGAAATACTGTTCACAAAGAAAGCTGAACATAGTGTGCATTCACTGACCATGTTAGGTGACCCCATGGTTCCATAACGTGCTGGTGGAGCAGCACTCATGGAAATGTTACTGTCCATCTCGGTGTATAATGGAATTTTAATATCTGCTTTGTCTTCAGCAGCCAAAATTGCTGCTGTGGGTACTGTGTATATACATGTGAGGTATGTAGGATTGAGCACAACTGAGAAGGATCGTCTGATGTGAACCCAGAAATAACGGCTGAATCTTAGAGAAGAAAATAAGGTTATTTTGTAAGATTTAGAACATCTACAAAAGTACAGAGCCAGGACAGCAGTATCTCTGTTTATCCCAATTTCCTAATTATAACAGTATTTGTTATCATTTACTCCAGGAATGACTATACCAGAAGAAGATGCTGATGTGGGACAAGGTAGTAAATACTGCCTCGTGGCAATAGGAAGGCTTCAGGTAATGCCAGTCTTTCCATACACAAACTATTTCTGAAAGCATGATCATTGTTCTGGTGTCATTGTAAAAGATTTGCACACTGTTTTGCTGCTAGACTGTAACTTTTAACATGCCTCCAGTTTATAAAGTGCTTTGATGTCTGTGCACTCAGTGACTTGTCTAGAACTTGTCAACAGAGCAAAATGAAACTGATTTTGGTGCAAATGTGTACTTAATCCAGTAACAACAGCAGAGATGCTCCTGAAGATGAGTGTGTACAGACCTGCCATTCTTTAGGGTGTGTAGGGCTGGGATGTTGTGGGCAGTGAGAAATGTGGCCGTACAGGTGCTGCAGATGGTGGCTTAAAGTGGCCCCCAAAGCCAGTGATACACTCCCTGCCATTTTTCCGTTCATTCTCTCTCTGGCTAATCAACTGCTTGAAAAACTGTGATTGCAGGAGTTATTCTGAAAATGGTGAAGATAAAGTGGTCAAGAGGCACTTCAGAAATCATAGCTTTATTCTCAGCATGTATTGTGTTGTGCATTCACATGAGATGTGAGCTGAAGGAACCGGGAGAATAAAATTTTCCTTCCTTTTTGTGCAGACGGTTGCAATTGTTGTAGTGCATTTCCTTCCTTTGTGCATTGCTGAGCAGAGTTCAGAGCTCTGAGCTGAAGCAGTCGTGGTGAATCTCCTTCACCGCAGCAGGGAGGACAGTTTTTATCTTCCTGGTCTGGGAATTCTGCCATGGGTGAACATGTTGGAGCCTCTTGCATGATCCCCTGCACTTGCTGCCATCTGCTAGGAGGGGATCACTCCTCCTGACAAGGTGGAATGACCCTTTCACAGGTGCCAAGCCCATCTTACCCGAGGTGAACAGCCTGCAAGCGTTAGCATGTCTGCAGAGGGGCTCTCCATGGCCATGGCAGAGCCACAGAAGTACTGCAGGATGGTTTCTAGGTTAATCATGCTTTCATAATCAAGAGTAATATGCTCCACTAATGGAAAAAATGAAGGTATGGGGGTTCATGTGTTACAGCTTCCAAAGAAAAATAATTTCCAAGTAATGTCAAAATGTCTGTTACATTAGAGGAGCCATTGGGGTATGTGAGGGAGGGCAGGAGGAAGCTGTGGGTGGGTTAAATCAGAAAGGAGTCAGAGTGCACAAATTAAAAACTCTTGTTCTGTAACAGCAACTTGAAATCTTACATAGTGTTAACTGGCTGATCAGCTCCAAGTTAGCAAAAAAAAAGAGATTTTGCTCATTTTGCATTGTTAGCAGAGGTAGTTGGAAGAAAGTTGTAAGAAAATCAGTGGTCTCCTTTGTAGCTCTAGTGGGAAAGAATGGATATGAAGTGGCCTGATAGCACAGATTTCAGGCAGAGAGCTGAAAACACATTGTTCTCTCTGATGAGATTTGGGAAATATTTAGAGAACTGTGTTTTTCATCATGAGCAGCCGCTTGCTGGTCTAATATCCCTTACCTCAGCCTCTGGAGGACTTGGTTCAGGATCTGTAGGTGTTTCAGGTGAGGTTCATGTCACCTGAAACATGAGTCTGAGCAGTCCTGTTGGTTGTGTCTACAGATAACGGGTTGGCTTCCTATCCTAAAATGAGTGGAGTGCATTGTCCTCTGCAAGTCTTTCATTCTTGGTTGACAAAGATAGGAACCACGATGCCTGATGTGCTGCAGAGTGAGATGAATCCAACTGGACTTACATCCTCCTTATATCCCCCCTTCTTGGGAACTTGTGCTGTGTTTGTTTCTCTGCTGTGCTGTTAAGCCTCAATAGGTGCCCTGGGGTGAGATACTTGCCCTGCAAACGGGACTAAAGTCTGTTCTGTCATTTATCTGTGCTGTTGCTTTATTTATGACCTTCTTCAGTAGTTAGCAGTCTGCCTGCAGATTCTGTTCTTCAGCTGTGGAGTCAGATTTGGCTGTAGGTGACTGTGGTGTGCACTTGCTTGGCCCTAGGTGACCAGCTCTCCCGTGTGCATGGACATGAACGGCATGTCGGTCCCCACGGAGTTCCTGTCCAGGCACAACTCTGATGGGGTCATCACCTTCGTGGACCCAAGGTGCATCAGCGTCATTGGCTACCAGCCCCAGGTCTGTGACCCCTGGGAATGTGGAGAATGGGTCGAGCTAATGAAGAAAATCCCATTTGCAAACATGAATTATTTGTAGCTGATAATTCATACATCACGCAGTAAATGCTGTTCGTTTGTCTTTGCTGTCCGTGCCTCTGTGTGGGGTGTCTTTTTATACCTTTAGATCTGATTAAAATTCTAACAGCAGAGTGCTCTGAACCTTGCACAGCTTTCCAATGAAGACATTTCTGTGATGGAAAGTTAGCAGTGCTTGGAGAGAGTTTTAGTCCTGTAGACCTTTGATTCTGCCAATCTCTTGAACAGTAAGCAAACATAATTTACAGCATCTATTTTCCTTTAGGCTTACATCTGCTCCTCTGAACAGGAGGCTAGTGCAGAACTGAGTAGAATAGTAAATGAACCACAGCTCTCCCTCAGATAACTCCCAGCAGTTGCAATTTGGAGGCAAAACTAATTCCTTGTTCATTTGCTTATTCATATTTTTTTATTTTAAATTCCTTTATAATAACTGTTTTTACAAAAAATAGTGCTATAAAATGAGCTGTAGTAGCAGATGTCAGTCTTTTCAAGACACCATTTCACAGGTATTGGAAAATCACTTAAACTTTTTAGTAAGAACACGGGGCATGATGCCTGCATCCCTTGTTTGTGTGGTTCATCCCTGATTAACTGAGTAGTCCCATTAAGGGTGGTAGATCTTGTGTTTGCAAGAATTACTTGCGGGTCTGCACGTGGATTTGCATTGTGGTTTGGGTTTTTTACATAGCTTTATGTTTTATTCTAGGATCTTCTGGGGAAAGATATTTTAGAATTCTGCCATCCTGAAGATCAGAGCCATTTGCGAGAGAGTTTCCAACAGGTGCTGTGTCCTGCTCCTTTTGTTCCACACTTTATTTTTATGTTATTATTTTGACCACAGAAGTAGTTTTTGTTTTATAGTTCAAGGTATTTTTTTTGTTGTGCAGGAGAAGGAGTGGCAAGATACAAAACAATTTGCTGGTCAGTTAGCAATCGCTTAAGCTGCATAATAAATGGTAGTTTAATCTGCAGCATGGGTTCACAGTATTTTCAGAAATAAATCTTCTAGTTATATATTGGGTTTTTTGCTGCATGGGGTGAGCTGTTTTGGAGATGCCTGTATTGATCCCACTATGTTAACTGGTAACCAAAATGATTTGCCTTCCAAGATGGGCTGTTGATGTGGAAGTAGTTACATCCCTCTGTGACACTGGATTGTTTGTAACTGAGTTCTCTGCTAGCACAGATGATTTGCTTTTTCATGTACTTTAGTGGAGTTACACCACCTTACATCAACATGTAATTTGGCCCTTTTTCCCTATTAGGAATTGAAATGTACAGGGAAGTAACAAAAGAAATACAACATACAGGAAGAGTTACTGGTTTGGATTCATTTTTACCATGGGCCACATTTACATCAGCTGAATCAATGGCATTTATTCCATTCAGAGCTTACTGTTTCAGCTTGGTCTGGGGCATGCATTAGCAGTGCTTTCCCCAAGCTGCCTTCTTGTTGCTGGGCTTTTCAGTGCCTTTCCTGCTGCACCAGAACGCCCAGCACAGGATGTTTAACTGATTGCTGAGGCTCAGTTGATCTAAGTGGTTCCAGATTTTCTAACAACAGCCAATAGCTCAACCAAGTTGTGTTGATCCATCTTGCATTGGATGCTGAGATGTATTTTCAGCTGTGAAATGTGGATATGAAGTGACTTCTAAATAAAATTCATATAGCCAACTGTTTGTTCAGGCACAGCATGCACAAACAGAGCCTCTCGGGGGGAAAAACAACTGAATGCTGTGTCCCTAGAACAGATTGTGAAACTGAGGTTATGGTCTCTGCAGAAGCGTTGGAGATAGTGTAAGATACCAGTGCTCCTGAGCTGTTTCTCACTATCCCCCCTCTTCAGCAGGGACTACCAGCCACATGGCCAGCTCTGCCTCCACTTCGGTTCCCTTGCACAGACTGAGTGCAAAGAGCAGCCTTTTTAAATTCAAGATGTTGATTCACAGGCTGTGAGAGTTCCGTGCTTTAAACAGGTCACCACACCCCGACATCTCCTCTGCCCCACCTTGGCTGGGGGTGTGATACTGCAGCTGAATCTTCCCCATCTGTCACCAGGAGTCAGGTCCTGCTTCCCCTCTTCTCTCCTGCCTGCCCTCCTCCCCACCCTTCCTGCTGCCTTGGTGCTGGCACAGATGGGCTTGCTGGGAAGGCTGGGGCACTAATTCCTTTTGCATGGATCTTCCAGCTTTCGGCTGGTCGAGCTCCCTGAGCTGGTGCCTGATGGCGTCAGCGGCGCAGGAGCAGTGAGAGCACATATGGCTGTGTCTCACTGGTGCCCAAATGATTGATTCCACGCATCTGTCCAAGAGACAGTGACAGAGAGCTGCTGGATAATGGCCCGTCAAACATCTGCCTGCAGTGAATCCATCCAGGGATTGCCCGGGTCTCAGCAGGGCTGACTAATGAGCATTGCAGTTAATGACTTGGTCCTCCCTGTGCTCCCTGGGGAGGGAGATGGGGCTGTGGGAGGCTGCCAGCCTGTCCTGAACTCGGCTGCTGGGACTCCCCTGTCACCACTCACTGCTGGGCATGTGCATAAGTGATTTTCTGGAGCAGAGACCTGCATGATCTGCTTAAGGTCATCCAGAAAGACAGCAGGAAAAAAATGCAATTAGAAGTGAAAGTTCCTGCTCGCTCAATCTATGTCCAATCTATGAAAATACCGTGCTGTTTCTTTAGCAGGCTGTGCCTTTTTTGGTGTATTTTTGTTCAGTACAGTAGCAGTGTGATTGGGGCTGTTATCCCCATCATGCCATAAAAGACTGAAGTAAACAGTTAAGCTTTGCACCAGGTGGTTTTTATTTCCAAAGAATATAAGAAAGTGAAGTTTAATCATTAGCTTGGAAATTTTTTTGTGCTGGGTTGTTTGTGTGCTCTGTCTTAAGACAGTTCAGGATTTTCCCACCAGCAATCTCTCTGCTTTATATATTTTTACAGAATTACCGTTTGCTTAATTGAGGTTTCAGGGTAATAGATCTCTGCCGTTTGTTTTATTATTATTAGTTTGGACTTAAAAATCTCTTAATTAAAAAGGGAACTGTGATTTCAAATAAACTCTTCTCTTTTTTTCTAAAACCTGAAAACTTGACACTTCTAATTTGCTGACAGTATCAGAACCAGGCTGGTGCGTAACAGAGAAGGGAGGGAGGGTTTTGCAATTTTTGGTCAATTGCCAGCATCTATCTCAGAGCTTTACTTCCTTGGGAAGATAAATTCATTCATCAGGGTGGGAAAAATCAGGCCAGAATAAGATAGTCTCAAGGCTAAGGCCAACAAATACAGGTTAATATCAAAGGGTCCAGGATACAGCTATTGGATACCCAGTAGGATACTATTCAGGTTGCACACTTCCACACCAGCTCTGTGGTTTCTACCCTGGGTGTGGTAGTAGAAAATTGCTGATAAAAGAATGTCACTCAGTAAACTCAGAAAAACCCTATAAAAGCATTAAAAAACCTCCAGCAAAACCAACCAAAAGTCATTTACTTCAGGGTGATTTTGAACTTTCCTGGGCTTTGCTAAAGCTTTTTGTGTCTCCTATTTGAATTGTCTTCTATTTGCATTCTTTCCATTTAACCCTATATCCAGTTGATTAATTTGAAGTGCAAACCTCTGAAGAAAACAGGACTGGATCATTTTTCTTAATCAAATTGCTTGTCAATAAAGACAGAGGGTAAATAGTGGGACTTCTAATTTTAGAGAATACAGGCCGCAGATAGCTTATAAAAAGTAAATTCCAGATGTTAAGGATTAAGAATCCACAAGGTGTGGCATTTATTTGCAGTAGACCTTCCCTTTCCTTCCTTGAGGCAGCCCTGAGATAGCTTGGTGGAAAAGCTGTAAAATATAAACAGAGATAGGCCAGGTAAGTGCCAGCTGAATGACTTAAAACCATGAAAGTTTCCTTCTGGCTTAACCCTAGATTTCTGGATAACACGTGAAACGCTGGGCCAGTGTGTGAAGATTGCTCTGAATGTACTTTAGTTGGCTGCTTCTTAATCCTCACTTGGTGCCCAACTGTTGACTTGAACAAAACTTCAGCTGCCAAACCCAGACATACCAATTCTTAGTTACAAACAAACAGGCTGTGCAAGCAAGGAATTTATAGTATTCAAATGGACAGTGGCTTATCAGTGTTCTCTCCATTCAAACACTGGCTCACTCTTTTTTTCTTCTGAAAGCCAGAACCAAGTGTTTCTTGTTAGCAATATGCCATCCTAGAGGTCCTTTTACTATGTTTGGGGTGGGGGGAACCAACCCCTGATGGTTTCTAAAAAACCAAAAAATAAACACCGTTGTGTTTAAGAATTGTCCTAAATGTTGATGCTGATTTATCACATGTATTAATTGTATAGCTGGGTATCCAAGCAGAAAAGCAGTCAGTCAACCTCAAAATGGCTTTTCTTGTAGGCTTTTGTTCAGCTGCAGTGATTGGTTTATGGTTTACTTATAAACATTTAAAAGATCCTCAGTTTGGTGTCTGTCAATCTCTCGATGAGTGTTCCACATTTAAACATTCTTAAAGTTTCTGTGTTGGGATAACAGCACGACCTGATGATTGTCCTGAATCTGCATTCTTTTAATAAGCAGGCTGGAAAATGGCATTTTATATGACAAAGCACGAGGATTTCATTCTGAAGGAGACAGCTGTAAACATGGATAGGATTTTGCATATTCTCTCCAAATTAAAAATTCCTCTGCTGTGTCCGTAGCTTTCTGTAATTCAAGTTTAAAATGTGCCGGTTGCTGCTGTGGACAGTTCATTTGCACAGCAGGCAGCAATCTCCTGTTACTAACCTTTCCAAATGGCTTTGCAGGTGGTGAAACTGAAAGGTCAGGTGCTGTCTGTGATGTACCGTTTTCGCACCAAAAACCGGGAATGGATGCTGATCCGAACCAGCAGCTTCACATTTCAGAATCCCTATTCCGATGAGATCGAGTACATCATCTGCACCAACACCAACGTAAAGTATGTGCCTTCCTGGGTGCTCACCCCCGTGGTTTTGAAGGAATTTGAACGTGGTTTTGAACCGTTCTTTTTTGCTGTGAAGCACATCCAGTAATTTTTTAACAGGTACCTTTGTTTGTCTCTAACAGTGCAGGCTGTAACAGGGTTTTTCTGCATCAGCAGATCTCCCAGTGTAGCTGTTTCTCTGTGTCATTATCCTGTGATGCTTCCAGGGCCTGGCTGTGCTCGGGGAAACGTCACTTGTCAGTGATGTCATTAGATAAGGCCATTGATCTCAGTCCAGGCCGCCTTGAACTAACGCAGAACTTCCAGCAGCACAACAGCTGTCCTGATACTGCAGGAAGGTTAGCCTGACTCCTGAGCCAGAAGGAAATTCCATATCCATGTTCATTGTGATCATACCATTCTGTAGTTCTGGGCTCTGCTGCTTGAGCTGTGTCTACTCCTATGACCTAATGAAGCTGGCAAAATTATTTCCTAGTAGGTTTGAGTGGGAAGGGTTCCTGATGATGGTTTAGATCTGAGAGAATATCCCCAAGTATGGGGGTGATCCAGTTCCTTATCTTAAGAGGGGAATGAAATCATCCTCTCTTGGAATTAATATTTTCAAAAATCTTTCATTTGGCCTCTTAGGAGGAGGTCACACTCAGAGTGTGGTGGAGATTCATCTCTGTGGACTGAGCAGAGATGCTTTTGGAGCCTGCTGAGTTCTCAGCCAGTAACTGCAGAAGCTAATCTGGCTTTGATTGCTTTATAGTGTGGGTTTTTTTAATAAACTTTCCTTCTTTCCAATATAAACTTAATCTATTCCTAAAATTAAATCTGCTTCTGGTCTGACCAGAGATTTTTTGCAAAGTCCGTAGCTGAGAGGAAATGATTGGGTTTGAGATCTCAGCCTGTTAGACCATATATCAGAAATGCTGAACGAGCAGTCTGCTGCTGGAGGTGCCTGTTGAGAGCTCCACTGCAAAACCAAACCCCTGGGGCTTTGGCATTGCAGTTTGGAAGTTCCTCTGGGCGTTCCTTGTCTTGCTTCTTTGGACATGGCCCATACCTGGACTGGAAGGAAGGGCTGTGCACTCACTTACATGAAACCCAGCATCACAATTGTTTTCCTCATTTTTTTTTTCTGCATACCCGAAAAGTTGGGCTTAAACTGAATAGTTATGCTCATTGAAAACAGGCAAATGCATCTTGAAATCAGACAGCTTGTCTGCACTGTGCATCAAAATAGCTATTTCCACATTTCTGCTGCCCCATAATACTTTTCCACATAATTTGTATATGCAAAAACAGGCTTGCAAAGTAAAAAACATCTTCTGAGGTTTGTCCCAGGCTGGCTTAATTGTGCTTTGCTCCCGAGAGGCCACGGATGAAAAAGTGGGGTTGGAGGCTTGTGTTGTGTTGACTCTGGGAGTGCTTTTTCCTGAGCCTGCCCTGTACAGTTCAGCTTGGCACCACAGCAGTCCCTGTGATGAACGGGGCTGTGCCAGCTCCTGGCTCTGCTTCCCTCTCTCTCGCCAGGTTTGAATAACAACCCAGAAATGCTGACCTAATAGGGAAGTTGCCTGCTGCTACTTTGACAGAGGATGTTCCCTCTTTCCTGTCATGTTGAAAATGTTCTGAAATGGGCAAGATACAGCCCATTATACTCCTGTTTTTGAATAGTAGAAAGAATGCATCATTCAGACTGGTTTTGTTTTTCCCCTTATTCTCTCCCAGTTCTCAGATTTCCAAAGAGGACTTACTGTAAAGTACTGCAGTTCCTGCCCGTTTCTGACTTTTTTTTTTTTCCCCTCCACATTTGGGGTCATGTTTTGACTTCTGATTTCCTAGCTGCCCTGAAGAGTTGTACGTCATGGTGTAGCTGGTGATTTCCAACGCCTCATTAAGCTGCTGCTGGGACTGGTGGTTTGGCACCAGCCCTGGTGTGTGTGGCCATCCTTTTGTGTTCCTGGAAGGGGTTCTGGGTCCAGCAAGGTGCTTCCCATGGAGACCAGGCAGAGCTGCCTTGCTCTGCCCAGCTGAAGGCACAGAGACAAGATTTGATCTGCCTATCACTGTGGTAACCTAGGCAGCACCATAAAATACAGGCTTGAGGCAGTTAAAAATTCAGCAAGAAATTGTAAAGACAATGTAGCCTAAAAATCTAGGTTCAAATCAGTTTTTAACTTAGGATAGTTTAAAGCCACAGTACATCTGTGTGTGTCTGTTAATGGAATAGCTCAAGTTGATCAGTGAACAGCATTTTCCCAAATGACTGTAGAGGGCAGTGATGATTCCAGTTGTGGAGGGATTAATTGATTTTTGCTGTTATTTGTTGGCTTGGTTTGGTTGTTCTGTTTCTTATTTTGTTTGGGTTTTTTGGGGTTTTTTTTCCTTTTTATAAAAATAAAGATACTCCTTTGGAGCGTCAAACAGTCAAATGTCCAAACTTGCTTTTGGTACAGAAGGAAAAGGAAACATTAGGTTCAAATGTTCACTTAGTTCTTTGCAAAAAAAAAAAGAAAAAAGAAAAGAAAACTTTTCTCAGTTTCATTTGGGTGTAGTCATCCAAGAGAAACTTCCTGGAGAAATGAAGCATTTAACTTTTTACATTTGTGCTGTGTTCGGCTGAAAAGAAGAGTCCCCTCTTTGACCACGTCTTCCTGTGTAGTTGGGACTGTTTGATTTCCAAAGAGAGAAAATAATTGTTATCAGCGTTTATTTAATATACAGATAGAGCAGTGTTTGAATAAAATAATGCTGTGGTGACAGATTATATAAAGGTCTTATATATATATATATATACATCAAAATAAAGAAGAAACGTACTTTTCTGACCTTTGTGGAATATCTGATGTTTCATTTTTGGAAGCCCCAAATCCTACACTGCACTGTGTGAATTTATGAGTCCTGTGGTTGTCCTGAGTCTCGAGACTTTTTGTGTTGGAGTGAGCTGGCACAGGTCACTGCTGGAAGCAGCCTGCTGGATGAATCAGCCTCTGGGAGAGATGCTTTCTGGGCTGGATTCTCTGGGCCAAAATACTAAAGAGATCAACTATCCTGATAAGATTCCAGTTGGTGCTAGTGGTGGTAAAGACTTTCTCAAGCTCTCGTGCCATCTGTGGTCTGTCTGATACGGGTGTTAGACAGGCCCTTTCACAGGGGTGAATTGAAGCTCTGGGCTAAAAGAGGGAGATACTGAGAATTTCTGAAAGAGGATTTTACAACCACAGCCCTGAGGCTTTTACTACTCTGCTTGTGTCCAAACCAGATGCAGGAAGCACGTGTGCCTGTATTACATAAAAATAGCTTGGTAGGGATGCAGTAGTGTTGTTTCTCTCCCACCAAAGAGCCTGTTCATTTCAAAGTTCAAATTGTTTTTGTTTACTCTGATGCCTGGAAAGGGAACCAGTGACTTTAGTTTTCATAGAGAGGGCTTAACATTCTCTCGAATGTCAGAAGAACTTCCACAGTATCTTCCTTTTTCCTCTACATATATTTACTGAAGTAAATTTGAAGTAACTGTCAAAGCCTTCAGATTTGCTGAACCATTCCTTGTCCAAGCTAGGGGCTTTTCCAGTTTCATATTTACCTGTGGGTCTGTTCCTGCAGAATCCTCTGTTGACCCAGACAATGCCTCACTTGCTATGTTGGCTATCCTGTAGAGCCAAGAAATTTTTCATTCGCTCCTTGACCCCCTGAAACTGAAATTGAAACCAGGGACAGTTTTTGGGTTCAAACTCAGAAGGCACTTTGAGTTTTGCCCCAACTGATGATAATCCCTTGTTGTGTTTCTGTTTTACTGCCCAGCAGTTGGGTGACTGAAGGGACCTGCCCGTGTGGGCTGTCAGAAGGGCTGGTGAGATGGCAGGGTCTGAAGCAATCACAGCAGCAGCACTGAGCTCTCCCTGGTCAGCTGCTCCATGAATTGCTGCACAGTTCCTTTCAGGTTTCAATTTATACAGTAGCAGCCAACAAGGACAGAAGATGCTACCCTGGCTTTGCATTGCAGTCTTAATTAAGTGCAGCGTAGCTTGCACAGAGTTCAATAGAGATACACGCAACTATATGGTTTTTTTTTTTAGGAAGTGGATTTTGGGAGGTTGTTCCCAAAGTTCAGTGCTGTTAACACAATGTGGTGTTGTTTATATTGCACTGCAGCTTAATGAGTATTAGAGATGAGAGACAGAGAAGGGCGAAGGAGCACGAAGTTACAGAAGTGCCTGCAAAACAAATAAGGAGTGAGTGTGCTGTTTGGTTTGGCTCATTTGTATGTATATGGCTGAATCAAGAAAACATTCTTTGTAAGGAACAGAGGAGACCTAATGTGCTGTTTATTGACACATGCACCGAGTCGCTGGTAATAAAAACAAATGAAACAGTGTAATTAGCTTTCACGTTAACAACGGGATTTAATGGGTGTTTATTGTCCACGGGGTGGTATTTAGAAACTTCCCCATAGATTCCCCATGATTAAATTGCCTCCCATAGTTCTGTTGGAAGAGTATGCATTTTATGCTTGTGAACAAAGAATGTCTCTGCATTCCAGATGTAATTTTTAGGAATTTTCTGTTAGCTAAAATAATAGGGAAAATCCATGGCTCTCTAATGACCTGGAGGACTGCCTTTTTTTGCATGTTACTGCTAGGACAAAAGTGATTCCCTGTATTATGTGCTCTCACACTGTCAGGCTTGCAGAAAGCTTTTGGCCACTTACTCTGCCCTGATGTTTGTTGCAGGTTACAGTTTTTTGCCATGAAGTATAGTAATGACCAAAGTGTCTTCTGGAACAGCTTCAAGGGGGGGCAAAATCTGTTACTTACTTCCCCAGCTTGTTTGAGTGATCCCTCACGTTTCCATCAGTTTGTGTCTAATTTGTCGTTTGACTTTGTCTGCGAGTTTGTCTCTCAGTCCCTTGGCATTTGAATCTATTTCAAAATTTAAAAGAAGATTTGGATGAAAATGTAAAATTTAAGCCTGTGGCTGAAAATATATTGTAATTTTCCAGAGTTTCAAATCCATGATCTTGCTGTTCTGCAAGATCTTATCTATTCCTGCCTGTCCAAGTGTCCTGTCTCTCTGGGGAAAGATGTACATGGTGTGTAATTCCCATTTTTGGGGTGATTTTTCCTTCAGAAAGAGGCCAGAAACATACACAAAATCTGAGCAATGTCAAGGATCATTTACAAGTATCAAATCCAAGTATTTTGTCAGTTCAAGTTCAATCTTATCCTAATCTCTGAGCTCTAGCATGACTGGGGGGGATTATATCTTTGCTAATTGAGCCAAGAGTCCCACGGAGATGAGTGTTCTACCTGTGCATCTCCAGGCCAGAAGTTTTCTTGCTTCTTGTGACCAAGCAACAGAAAGCAACTGTGAATGGGAGGTGCAAAACATCTGGATAACTGTGCAGCTGCTGAGGTGTTCTGTCATTTGGCATCTTCCTGGAGATCAAGCTTACTGCTTCCTTCAGGGGAATCAGAGAGGGGGTCTGGTGTGTTCAGGATTAACATGAGGAAGACAGTGAATTAAGAATAGTGAATTTTTAAATCCTTTATAGATTGTGTTCCATCCTCCATTAGTTACCAATGTACATTTCTGTGCTATCACAGCAAAATTCTTCCTGTGCCCTGCTGCATTCCTGTGGTGCAGGTTTTCTCCATGAGAAAGCTGTAAAAACAGATGGATCTCACAGGAAAGGATTTAGTAAATCATCTGAGAGACGTTTCACTGGGAGTGTAAAACAGGAGACCGTGACTATTCCTTTTTGTATCTTAATTGGTTTTTTGTAAGAAAGTCATTTTGTCTCCCTTGCAGACAACTTCAGCAGCAGCAAGCAGAACTTGAAGTACATCAAAGAGATGGGCTGTCATCCTATGACTTATCTCAGGTGAAATTTCTCAGATTTTTCTCTTTGTGTCTCTGATCATTTAAAATGTAAAACAATAGCAGATTTCAGCAATACTGGAAGTAAATTGTGCATACTGCCCCTGAATTCCTTTTAGTCAAATATGGTAGAGGGAATTACCTGCCTCTGTGTATCTCAACAGGTGCCTGTTCCAAGTATACCAGCTAATGTTCACGAGGGTGGAAAGTCTGTGGAAAAGCCTGATGCTATCTTCTCCCAGGAGAGAGATCCTAGATTTGCTGAGATGTTTGCTGGAATAACTGCTTGTAAGTGAATGTCCCTGATGTTTAATTTTTAATACTGTGTTAAGCTTGGTTACATGATGTGGAGCACAGCTTCAAGAGAATGAAGAGAAACTGGAATGTGGCAGGGAATTTTCTAAGCAGCATCAGTCTTTGGGATGTTTCCTAGGATTTGTCATTAGTTGGTGTTTCCCCTAAAGATGATAGCAAGGAGGGAAGGATGGCTTTTGTGTCATCAGAGCCACCTGGTTTTGATTCTCTTTTCATTTCATAGGGACACCTTAGGCAGTGCTCCTAGATATTAAATATACTGAGCAGAACTTTCCATTTCTAAGTGTGTATTTTCCTTCTTAAACAGCACATGTAAATGTATTTCTCTAAATAGGGACATATTTCTCTAAACAGGGCAAGAAATTTGCCATATAGTCTTAAGATAGGCTGCAGTTTTTTATCAAATCACCAGCTTTTGTATCAATGCTTTCAGAGGCATATGGTGCCTTGAAGTGTCATAATATACTTGTTCTCTGGTCAGTTGAAGCACCTCCAGTCATGTTAACCTGGTTGTGAGGAGTCCTTGCTCTTTTTCCCACAACTTTTAAAACTTGTTAGCAAATTCTTCTATGTGTGATAGGAGTCTCAGGAACAGTATGTTGTTCTATATTCCTTGGAAATTACTGTGAGGACAGAGTCCTTACTGATGCCCTCTCCAAAGGATTTCCCAGCCCTGTTCTAAGAGGAAACAGCCAATTTGAGAGTCATTGTCAGTCAGACAGATGGAGCTGTCTCAAAGTAGCCCCAGCCTGTGCTGTCTGTTGCCCTAACAGACAGAAATCACTAAAGGCAGCTGAAGGGATCATCTGAAATCTATCTGTGGGAAACCAGGCTCGTTAATTCCACTGCTTGTGGAAGAATTCATTGATTGTTTATTGTTCTTAACTGTCCTCACTGAAAAAGAGGAATTTTTACATTTGTTTTAAATAAATCAATGTGCAAGTGTCATGCAGTGCAGGGAGGAAACGACCCACAGGGTTTGACTCCAGGGGTGTTGGAAGGTGACCTCACTCTGTTGGTTTCTTATGTCTGGATTGGCTTTTTCAAATGGAGAAGACATTGTAACTGCAATATATACTTGATATTCTGTCCTCTTGTTGCTAGGACTTCTCTGCTATTCCTGTTCATCCTTGTCTGTTTATTCTAACAGTGGAATCAACAGCTGAGGCCATAAAAAGGGTCCATTAGAAGGTAGCAAGACTCCAACCCTAAACACCAGAATATGTTTTTCCAAGCAAGGACATCTTGCTTTTTGGCTGCCTTATTGGCTCTTTTTCAGGCAGCTCTCAGCTGTTTGTGGGGAGGGGTTAGGGTTAAGGGTGTTGCAAGCTGTGAGGTAGCTGGGAGGTCATGTTCTTGGAAATGCCATTTCTCTTTTCATTCTTATCAATTTACAGGCCGTGCTTTTTTTGGGACATTCCCCCTCTCTGAATTTCTCGTGGGAGCTGTGATCAAGGTCTCCTCTGAATGATAAAGGATGGTTCACAGTTAGGGATGAGATACCCTGTCCAAAACCAATATTGACAAGGCTGCATGCTGCCTGCCAGACATTTGCCTTGTGTTGATACCCGATCTCGTTCTGTAAGAACGTGAGTTGACACAGGGAGATTGCTGCCATAATTACATGTAGTGGCCACACATAATTAAAACCCCAAAAGCTGGGAGAGGAAGCCTGGCTTTACTGATTCATGCAAGTGCTTTGAAGCATGGGATGATGCAGCTCTTGGAGAGAGATTCAGTCAAGGGGCAGAAATGTTGGACATACTGGTCCTGCTGGGAGAAGGGACATCACTGACAGGTACAGTGGTAGAGTTGAAAGAGAAACAGGTAAAACATACCAAAGGAAAAAAAAAAATTCAGTGCTGTACCAAAGGTGAGAGCAGAGAATTGTGTGTAAAATCCTGAGCAGGAATACAGCTGGGAGAGATGTGGGCCAGATTCAGAGGCTAAAGAGCATTCAGGGTAACTCAGGAAGGGGAATTAGCTGCTTGCTATTAGTTTAGCTGTTCCCTTTGTCTTGGCTTCATCCTGTGGCACAGACCCTGGCAGCTGCCATGGCAACTCTGCTGCACTTGAGGAATTCCAGTTCATTTGGGGCACTCTCAGTTTCTCTGGTGAGTTGTTCTCAAATATCTAAAGCACCCGCAGGATTTTGGCTCAGTCTCTTCCAATCCTGAGAGTTTGGTGTCCCTGCAAAGGGTGGCCTTAGAAAATGGGGCATCTCATGCAAGAATGACATTAGTGCAGAAGGCAGATTCATCTGTCCTTCTTCTCAGCGCAATCCCAACCCATTCTCAATTCTTCCTACCATATACACAACCTTCTCTAGACCTTGTGCCCATTTCTCCCTGTTGTTTTTTTTTTTTAATCCGAGAGCACGGTTTTGCAGCCCAGCCTTGGTTTCTGTGCTGGCCAGGAGGTAGCCAGGGAGGAATTTCTACAAATTTCTGCATTACAAAAGACAAGCAATGACAGCTTGCATCAGTGGCATCCACATTCCCTCTCCAAGGCTCCTGTGAGGGGATTTGAGGTGACTTTTATCTTTTGGGAGGAAAGCTTAGATTCTTGTTAGGAACATAATGTAAGAACAACTTAGGTAACAGAGGAGAGCTGGTGTGTGCTGGAGGCCTTTGGTGAGTCATGCTCAGGAGGTCTCTAAAAGCTAGGGAAAGCTAAAAAAAATTTAAACACCTAAAAAATGCTTCTGTTACGTGTGAGTTGAGTGGGCCTTTTGTCCAAGAGAGCATCTTGTGAAATGAGTGGGAATCTGAAAAGGGCCAAGGGGAAAATGAGGAGGCAGACTTGATTTCTAGGCCTGTCAGGTACATAGCAACAAATGGTTGCAAAACCATCAGTGAGTTGCAGGGTGTTTTGCACTTGGAGGGGAGAAAGTGAATAAAGGGTGGTGTAGCAGACCTGCAAATTATTTTAAGAAAAGTACTAGTATTAGAGATTTCCCTAGGCTTTGGAATAATCCAGTGCCAGAAAATTAAATTAAGGGACAAAAGGGTGCTGTTCACCCAATCTCGTTTCATTCAATTCGAGATTGATGTCCAGTTGCCACGTTAAGGGTGGGCTATAAAAGTTAATGGCATCTCTTTGTGCGTGGTACTCACTACACTCATTTGTCTTCCACCCCTCTGGTGTGCTTCCATCCTATTTCATGGCTCCCCCATCCTACTTCATGGCTTCCCCAAGTTGCATAAGGACAGCAAATTCCACAAGAGACTTGTGTTTTGCCTTGCCACAGCTCGGGTGTGCAGGTCTTGTGACACTCAGAGGCCAGGTGCCTGCAGCCCCCTGTGGGACTGTGATGCAGGGGGGGCTGCAGGCTGTCACCCCGAGATGAGCAGGCAGTGCCACCAGGCTGCCGGGGAGGTGGGTGCTGCTCGGGCTCTCCCGAGGGAAGCAGGTTGTGGCAGCTGGTTAGGAGAGAGCTCTTGGACAGCCTGCCTTGGGTTCTTTAACCCAGCGGGGTGTCAGCTGCCACCTCAGTGCAGAGAGTCTGTGGTAAGAGCAGAGGGGCTGGAGGGCTTTTCCTGGTGCCAGAAGTGTTCCCTCACCTGAGCCACGGAGGTGCACGTGTGTCGCTGTTGTACCAGGAGCGGCGAGGAACGACACTGATTCCAGTCCGAGGAGAAAAGGAATTATTTATTTAATTTACAGACTGGTTTTGTATCTTAGTTCGCTTAAATGGCACAAGGCCATTGGTCCCTGACCATCCACCTCCTCAGAATGATTGGTTAGATCTTAAAACACCCATTTCAAAATATTTCTCTGGTCACTTTCACAACAATCCTGCACCTGCAAGATAAAGGGAATAGTTTACAGAAACTTCTAACTGTTTTTCAGCCAGTGTCTGTGAGAGAGTAAAGACTTCCTCACAGACAGAGGCAGAAAGCTGGAAAATCTTTCTGCAACCCAGGTTTCAGCATCCACACACCTGCATCACACCTTCTTCAGAGCAGGCTTGTTTCATGTGCCATCCCTCCATCCCTCTGGGCAGACCCTCACACCTTTCTTCCAGAACAGCTTTGTTCCCCTTTCCAGTCCCCAACTCACTCCCCACCTTGGCCAGTGCCGTGCTCTGTCCAGCCAGGAGCAGCTTCCAGCAGGTCTGGGCTGTGTGGCCAGAGGGCACAGCCAGCACAGTGTTCCATGCAAGCAATGGCATTAACGGGGCACAGCCTGTGAGGAGGGTATAGAGGAGACACAGACCAGCTGTGCCTCTGGTTTCACACTGAATTGTCACACAGACCTTCTGTGTCATTCCTAATCTGCTCCACAGGGCTTCTTCATGAAGCTTGAAGAAGGAAAGAAAACTCTTGCTGCGTATATACATCGCAGTTGTCTTTAAATAATTTTTCCTTTGTTACCTCCTCCCCTAAATTAATTCTTTTTCTGTGATTTGTTTTTCTCTTGTAGCAGATAAAAAAATGATGGCTTCTGCATCCACAGCAGGAAACCAGCAGCTTTACTCACAGGGAAGCCCGTTTCAGCCAGGACACTCGGGAAAGACTTTCAGGTATTTAGTCCAGATCCTGAATGTATCAGTTTCTGTCTGAGAGTGGGGGACTGTCCCCCTTCAGTACGGTGGAAACAAAACCAACCCAAGGTGCAAGAGCTTTCCTTACATGAATGAATTTCACTCTGTGTGCACTTCACTGCTGGTCATATCTTAGCACTTACTCTGGGCTTACAAGCTGAGATGATTTGGGTATCTCTCTTACAAATATTGGCTGGTAAGTAGGTACTTTTTGCTGTGATAATGTAATTGGAAAAAAGGCTAAGAAGCAACGACAAATCCTGAAGGGAAATACCTCTGAGAGGTGACAGGGTCAGAGATCTGAGGAGCATTCAGCCAAGCTAGGAAGGTGCAAAGATTTGTTCTGCACTCACAGCTGTCAGAACTCCTGCAGGCTGCCTTGAAGGGCATTGATGTGGGTGCCTTATCAAAGGGAACAGAGGGATGCTGCATCCATAGTCCCAGGTGAGGACTGGGACAGAGGCAGGAATGCTTTTTAAGGCAGCTTCCAAATACATGTAAGGTGGTGGTCTGGCATGTTCCAAGGGTTTTTTGAATTATTTTAAGTGTGTGTCATTGCCTAGCAGCTGGCAGTACAGGTTTGCCTAATCTGAAGTTTGTCTTCATTTCCAGTCGTTTTTGGAGAGTGTGATAGCAGCAGTTGTACTTACCTTAGTGCCTTGTGATATCACCACTGTCTTACTGGAGTTTCATTCTCCTGTTCAGACCAGCCAAGGCTGTGAAAGGGAAGGAACATTCAGAACTGAAGCCATTCAGAACCTCTCAGTTCCAAGAACTGGAAAACATTGGCAAACACTGATTTTATTTAAACCAGTGTGCTCTTAAAGTTGTAATTGCTAATAATCTCAGTGGGGAGAAGCAAGATCCATGTGAGTGTGTTTTGTCAAATTAAAACCAAGTATAACTTGGGGAGATATGACAGTAAATTAAAATGTCTTTTAATTGGATATTGGTGTATTACTGGGTGGCTGACTTGCCATCTTGGGGTTTGGTGTGTGTTCTGTTCGTTTCCTGTGTTAATTCCTGATGTTTAACTATGGCTTTTCCCTACTGCTATTCTGTTACATCGAGTAATGGTTTGCATTTCTGCCAGCACTTCCACTCTCAGTGAACTGGCCTCTTTGAATGATCTCCAGCCTGGCCTGTTCAGTCACTGAGCCTGGGCAGCCTCTGGGCACTATTCTACAGAATCCTGGTTTCAAAGTGCACGTTCCAGATACAGTCCAAGCTCCTTAGATGATGGGGCTTGCCAGTCCAGCTGAGAAGATGTTGGCAGTAGGGCCAGCCCTCCCCAGCAGCTGCTGTGTGCTCCAGCCAGATTTAGATGGACTTTCTGGTCTATGTTTCCCTCTTTGGAGCCTCTGTGATAGTAAAAAACCAAAAATAAAATAAATTTTTAAAAAATTAGAAAAACTCTGCAGAGAATTTCTGAACATACACTTTGCTTTTAGGCAGCTTAAGAAATCCAGAATAACAACTCCAATATTCAAATGCCTGCCACGTTTTGCTTACACTCTGGGAAGGATTCTGTCAGCCTTCTCCGAGGATTCAGATTCCTGCTTTCTCTCTGTTCAGCCTTGTTTACTTCTTCTCCCAATCTGCTCTCTTCTCTCTCTGTAAGATTGTGAAAATAAACAATAGTGAAGGGATTGGAGAAAAGAACATGCTGTTTCAGTGGATGCACAAAAGTGGTTTTGTGTGCTGTCTTCATTTTTATTTGTTTATAAATAACATGTAAAAAATATGTTTTTATGTATAAAAGTACAGTCACAGTGTGTGCTTGTGTAGATTCCATTGCTCAAGACTTCCATGAGAATAAAATAGTGATGTGCAGCAGTTCCTTCATAAAATTTTTCTTATCGTTAGGAATTTCTGGGTATTTCTCTCGAGTGAAATTCAGTAATTAGGAAACAGCTAACATATAAAAAATGTTCCTTAAAAATATTGGTTTTTATTATTATTAGTGTTACAAAGTTACTACATGAGTTTAACTTCCTGTCTTGATTATTCTTTTGCCTGGGTATATAACTGCCTGTTCTTCTTTAGCATCAGTTGGTGAAAATAGGAATTAAAAGCCCTTATTTTTAATATGTGGCACATACTTCTTCATTTCCCAGGCAGGAAACAAATAAGGAAGTGCTTATAAGTATCATCTTTTGTGCCCATCTTAATTTAAAATGGCATTTAAGCAAATGCTTAAATACTGTTGACTTTAAGCACAAATTTATGATGAAGTACCTGCTCAAATACTCTCTGCCAGCAGGATTTTTAATGCATTAAGTGTTAAACTGGTATGGGGATAAGTGTGTATGCACCGTGTGTGAGACTGTTTTTATTCTTACAAGCCCTTTCCAAGAGATTACTGAAGTCTAACTCAAAATAATTTTGCCTGCTGTGTCTATTAGAACTGACATTTTAGAATGCCAGTACGTTTCATAGTTTTGTGATGGTTTTCAGTCTTTTTTTGTTTTTAATCAAGACAGATTGAATAATTCGTTTTAATGTGTTGTCAGTATCTCTGTATCTGGGGTACAATTTGTGCATTGAGAGCACGCCCTACAAACGAGGCTCTGTCTGTGTTCTGAACCCTTAGTTCCTCTGTGGTGCATGTGCCTGGTGTCAACGACATCCAGTCTTCCTCCTCAACGGGCCAGAACCTGACACAGATATCCCGGCAGCTCAACCAGAGCCAGGTGGCCTGGACAGGAAACCGCCCCCCGTTTCCAGGACAGGTACTCATTTCAAGTGCTTTCTTTGCATGGTCATTAAAGATTTGCACTCTCTGTGCTTTTTACAAAAAAGTGTTAGTAAACTCGTTTATGATGTCAGTGTAATTGATTTGTGGTTGGGCTGGAGTTGGTACCTCACTTCTGCTCCTTGGCAGGTTGTGGCAGGGTGAGCAGCTGCCCCACGTGTAGCTACATCTGGTTTGGGATGGTGCTCACTGAGGTGGCAGTGGCTGCACTGACCCAAACCCCAGTGGAAGGTCTTGTCCCGCATTTCTTTTACGTGTGCACTGGATGCAGGAAAAAGGACAGATCTTCTGCTTTGGTATTAAGCCTGTGAATTAAATCTTTCTTGGAGCAGCACCTTGCACCCAGCAGTGTTACCCCCCGTTATCAGGGTGGGCAGAAGGGGCATGTACAAATCCAGGCATGGATTCAGAGCTCAGCCTGTTGCCCCCCCGTTAGCACTGCCCAGTGGAGCTCACGCTGTTGTGTGCTGGAGGAAACAGCACATACCTCCATCAGATGCACTGTGCTTCTCAGTGTTAGCCCAGAAATCGTTTCTTGGTTCTGTGTAACAATTTAAAAAAATGGTTTGAAACTCTATTGAAAGGCAAATAATATGAAATGATCAAGTTCTATCTTTATAATGCTGCTCTTAATCACTCCTGAGTTCCCATTGTTTGGCAGGCTGGAATGGCATGTTGGGGTGGTCACTAAATAATTTTTCAATAACTGAATTGTTTCCACATTAATCACTGATTATTCCCAGCCCTCAGTGTGTCATGGTTATCTGTCACACCTAGTTAATGAAATCCAGTCATAACATTACCTTGTTTCTTTAAATGATATGGAAGGTGCTGAAAATGACTAAAACAAATTACTCATCCCTCTTACTGCACCGATTCTGTCCAAGTCAACTGAGTTTTTATGTGAGTGTAAAGAAATTGGCATTCGTTCATCCATCTTAAATAAAGTAAAATAGAGTTAAGCCTCGCAGAAGTGACATGCAGAGCACCCACTGCCGTCGTGGAAACCTTCAGAAATGTACAATTTCTTGGCTTGGAATTGAACTGAAGACTTAATAGCATCTTCCACATGTTATATGCCTGTTGGGATCTGTTTTCCTCCCCCAGCTCCCCTGCATTTGCCCAAAAATCATAGAATCATTAAGTTTGGAAAAGACCTTTATGATCATCAAGTCCAGCCATTAACCCACTGCTGCCAATTCCACCACTAACCCACGTCCCCACGTGCCACATCTACACATCTTTTAAACACCTCCAGGGACGGTGACTCAATCTCTTCCCTGGGCAGCCTCCTCCTGTTCTTGACAACCCTTTTGGTGAAGGAATTTTTCCTGCGGAGAAATGATGGGAAGTGGCTCAGTGAACACTTTGCCAGCTCCCTCAGTGCCCTTGGGTGGATCCTGCCCAGCCCCATGGACCTGTGTGTGTCTGAGTGGTGTAGCAGGTCACTGACCTTCTCCCCTTGGATTGTGGGGGGCTTCATTCTGCTCCCTGTCCCTCTCTTCCAGGGGAGATCAGCTTCATTTGTGTGCATTGATTGCCAGTAACAGTGCACATCATTACAGGTATCCAGAGATGTAATCACCTTTAATTGGGATTGGTCAGGCAGTGAGTTTTTCTTGGGACTGCTGGACTTACTCATAATGTGGGAAATGGTTTATAATCAGATTCTGTCTGTTGCACGATACGTTAGCACATGACTTTGGATGGAACACTTCGCTCCCTTTAGTCTCAGTGTACAAGCTGTACATGTCTCAGAGCTGCCTCTGCAGTGTTTAATCATTTGTGTAACATTCTGGGAGATCCTGTGACACAGCCATTATGGAGGTGAAATGACAGCAAGCTGGATTTTAGTACCTTTGAATTAACTCAGCTGCCCAATTAAAGCAATGTTGGACTGTTTCTTCCCTTCTACCAGGACTTGGTGATTTACCTTCCCAGGCCTTTTACAAGGCAGAATAACTGCTGCCTGTATTTCATAGGCAGGGAGAGAAAGCAGCTCATTAGCTTTGAAACTTCTTTGGTCATTCAGTCCCAAGCACTGGATACTCTGCTCATCTGAGACCTGCATGTGTCCTGCAAGACATTCAGATAACTGATTTTACTGTGGCACTGCAAAATCAATCCACCTGGAAAATAAAGATGAATTATTCATACCTGTTCAGTTTGAGGTTAATCCTCATAATAGTGGTGAAGGAAATCCTGGCTTTCCAAATAGCTCTGATACGGAGTACATGTGAGCTAATCAGCAGGAGAGCTGTAAGTGTTGGTTTATGTTCTGTTGTATTCCTTCTGCAGCAGTAAGCTGGCTTGGGCAGAAATAAAATATGGCTGAGAGAGGAAAGACGTGCCTGTTGGCATCCACAGAGTTTATTTAGTCTTTGCTTTATGTTGTAAAAAGTGATTCTGCTGTGCTGTTCCTCAGCAATAAAACTTTTTCCTTCTTTTACCCTTTATTCCTCAGCAAATTCCGTCTCAGTCTGGCAAGGCTCAGTCGTCTCCCTTTGGCATTGGGACAAGTCACACCTACCCAGCTGATCCATCCTCGTACAGCCCCCTGTCCAGCCCAGCCACCTCTTCTCCAAGTGGGAATGCCTACTCCAGCTTAGCAAACCGGAGTGCAGGCTTTGGTAAGTTTTAAATGGTGTCACACAGAAATGCACATAAAAATGAAACTCTTCAGCATTAACTCCATTAAAAATCCTCCAACCGGTCCTTTTGGTGGGTCACTTGGGAAGCCCAGGTGGTAAAAGGGTTTTGCTGTCTGCTGCTGAGTAGAGAGGACAGAGCTGAGCTGTTCCCTCCACGCTACATCTCCTCCACATCCAACACACTTCAGAGTATTGTGTCATTTTATGGTATGAGGGAACTTCTTTATTTTTTCCCAGTAAATGGTGTCCTGAAAGATTCAGAAGTTGCTTGTATCACTAGTAACCATCCTCCCAAATTGTGGTCAGCTTGTTCAGTTTCTTCCCGCTTCTCAGGAGAACGCGTAAAAGGCACAAATTTGCATTTTTATTTTTCATTTTTTGTCTTCATGGCGGTGTCCTCTTGCACTGAGGTGGCGTGTTGGAATTTGGCTGGAAACAGGATTTATTTTGTACCCCCAGTGCTACTGACCTAATCAGAGTAGGTGCCATGTCTTGAAATGGTTTTCTTTTCCTATTTCATGCTAATTTAGTGGCTTTCAGACCGTGACCCAGTAGGTAACCCCTTGGAAAGTTTTCTGCACTCCACCAGAAGAGTAATACTCAAGAGTAAAAAAATATAATGGATTCACTGAAAAATGTCACTGGCTGATAATAATGTGCAGTTCCAAAAAGCACAGGTAGCAGCGTGCTAATGTGTGTTGTTTCCTCCTGTCCCTGGGGAACAGATCTGGCACAGACCTGCGCCTAGAAAAAGGGCATTGAGATGGAGCTCTTCCCACACAGCTTATTCCTGCCTCCATTTCCATTTCCACCAGGCATTGCACATTTGTTTATGAGACAGCCTTGTATTTCAGGCTTAAGCTACTTGGCAAGAACCCTTTCACTTAATGAGAAACATCTCCTGACCTACATCAGTTTGGGTGCTATTAATAACACAGCCCTCACGGAGACGAATGGCTTCGACCGCCGGCTGGCAGGAGCTGTTCTGCTGAAAAGAAGCATCATTTGCTTCCCTCAGTTAATTTCAATGTGTTGTTCTGAGGGGGGAATAAAAACCAAAACAAACTTGCAGCTTTCTTTTAAAGGGTAGCTTAGATGAATTTTAAAATGTCTGCAGGGTTTTTGAGTCAGCTGAATTACTGGTTGTGGTAATGTCAGTAAGGGAAGAACTGTAATCATCTACTTGGGATGTGAAAATGCATCACTACAGCCTGTTTACTTTCCTGTAAAACCTTCCCTTTATCTGTTTTGCATGGCTTAGCTGGTAGCCAGAGGGATTGGGTTAAACACGTGTGTCTGTATTTTCTGAAGTCATGACTGTGAGTAGTGGCTGATTTGACGTGATTGAGTCTGGCTATCAAAGACTTGGCATAGCACAGGTGGGGAAGTTTGGCACAGGAGATTTGGCACCCTTGGAAGAGGATGCTGGTGATCGAGAAGAACCAGACATACACAGCTTGATCCTCTGCTGTGACAGGGAAACAGGCAAAAATAGCTGGAGCAGTTAAAGAGAAAAACGTTAAGAAGGAAAAAGAGGAGGAAATGTTTGGAGGAAAAGCATAAGCCTGGTGGCGAGCTTTCTAAAATGCTGATTCTTAGAAGGAGATACTGTAAGTAACGAATGAAAAATTATCCAAAAATATTATAATTCAGTGGCAGTCTGTAGAAATGCAGGGTAGAATGAGTCCACCTTAAGTGTAATCTGTTACTATACTCATGTATGTGTAATAGGTAACCAAATTAATGTGTGGCAACATGCTTTTTTTCCTGGTAGACTATTTAGAAAAAAATAATCCTTTAAATCATAATTTTAAGTGTATTTACCATAAAGTCTTGCTATTTGTGTTACTCTGTCAAATGTAAACGGCCTCAGATTTAGTATCACTATATTGACAGAATAATAATTTGCTATGAACTGCATATTAAATAAATTACTTTGCAGCTGTATCATTGGAGGACAAGACAGTGCAGCAGTGCCTGTATTTAATCAGCGAGGCTGTTGTCTGTTGATCATAGTGTTTCTACATCTGCTTAAAAAATCCTGGATCTGCTTACATGCTTCTTAGATGAGTAGCAAACCGTGCACCCACTGCTCTGCAAGAATGCAGTCTTTTGAAGAGAAAAGGATTCAGATGGTGAAGTTTGGTATTTAAGTGAAATGAAAAGCACTCATTATTATTGATTAAAAAACAATGGGGGGATGCTTGAAAATTGTCTTCCAGTGCCTGGCTGACCGTGTCACCGTGTTTCGCTCTGGGCAGTTCATGGCTGTGCAGCCGTGGCCCTGAGCTTTGCTCTGGGGCTGGAACTCCCTCCAGCTTCCTCCTCCCAGGGCTGGCGTCACTCAGAGCCTTTCTCCAAGGCTCCTTTGCAAATCCAGGCACTGATGGATGCCGCCCCGAAGCAGGCAGATGTTTCTTAGAAGAGCTGCTCTCTGACTTCTGCCCTTTCTTCCCCCGTCCAGCTGAAGGTGGCCAGAGCAGCGGGCAGTTCCAGGGGAGACCTTCCGAGGTGTGGTCGCAGTGGCAGAGCCAGCACCACAACCAGCAGAGCAGTGACCAGCACTCGCACCCACAGCCCAGCCAGACCGAGGTGTTCCAGGTGAGGAGCGTTCAGCGAGCCCAGAGTCCCTCTGGCAACCCCTCAGTTCTGAGTTAGAGCCGTGGCCCTCGAGGATCAGGGTGCAGCAGGGCCTGGAGCACTTCCCTGCTGCTGCCATAGGCCTGCACTGCTCTTAGCTACTGAGGTGGTTTGGGTTTCTGCCACACAATAGCATCTTTGCTGATGCAAAACATTGTTTTCCCTTCTCTTTGCACCCTATACTTAGGGCTGAAATCTTTCGCAGAGAGCCCATGAAGTATTCCCAAGTGGAGTGTCTTTCTCATCCCGGTGCTGGCCTCTGACATCTCAAGTTCCATTAGATATCAATGTCATTCTCTTTGACAGTTCAAGCAGGAAAGGAGGCCGATATTGCATAGCAGATAGTGGGCAATAATTTTTTAAGGTTAAACCCAGTCAGATATCAGATAGGTGGTAAACAGTCGTCTTCAGCTACCTAATGAACTATAATTCTGAGCCTTGACTACACATAGTGAAGTCCTATTATAGAGTAGGCCTTCATAAGTTGACTGATAACATATCTGTCCTTGACTGACTGGTTTTTGAATTGGATGAAGAAGACAGTTTACAAGAAAATAATGCAGATAAATGCAGGAAAGACAGTTCAAGCCTCAAGCAAGGTTTAGAAGTGGGGCGCCTCCTTATCTTTTGGAAAGTAAGCTCACCTGCAAGGAATGCTGCAGAAGAGATGTGAGCATGGGAATACTCCTGTGTGGATGAACCATTGCTTCCACACAAGATCAAACAGCAGCCCTTCATCTGGAATAACTGCCTGTCTGTGTGCTCTTAGCCACAGCCCAGGCAAGATTGGGCTGTTGCATCTCTGTGTGTTAGCAAAGTTTAATTGCTGTCCAAGAGGATATTCAGGGTAATTCCAGTGGAGCTGAGGACAGCATGGTTGGATGGCCAGCAGAGACAGGGGGCTCCAAGCAGTGTCTGGCTTGTTTCTTAACAAACTTCTCATGAAGTTAGTGGAGAGGAGGACCATGGGATAAAAGGAGAACTGGGCTCATCTGTGGAGCTCTTGGAGACGAGTGTGCATTTGGAGGGAATTAGGATAATAGCTGGATGTGATAAGAAACTTGGATGAGTTTAAAGGCCTCCAAGAAGTTGCTTGGATTGTTTGTGCCCAAAGCCAGCCCTGAGTTAGCTGGGCTTAAGGAGAGAGGCAGACTCGAGAGGAGACCTTGCTGGATCTCTGCTGAGGAGACTTTGCCACAGAGGCCCCAGCAGTAGAAATGCCTTCAGAGATGGAAATGTAGAGAGGAGGGGGCAGCTACAGCTTCCCTTTTGCTGGGAGAGAATGTGAGAAAACATCAAATGAGTGCAAGTTTTGGTCAGAAAACAAAGGCTGACCCTGGCAGCTCAGACACTGCCAGTTGTGTTCACAGTCTCTCTCACCACATTGACTGGGATGCTGTGAAGACTTCTGATGGATTTTAATCAGTCTTTATTTTGGGGGAGCTTCACAGTACGCAGCAGCTCTCAGTTGTTCTTTCACAGAGAAGATCCCGTGAGCTTTCTTATTTGTTTTTTGGGGGTTTTTTTATTGTAAGGATAATGAGCCATCCCTGACAAGACTTGGCTCTGCGGTAAGAGCTTATTATTGTAAGGACTGACAGGAAAAGCAAGCGTAAACTCTGGTTTTCCCAGCAAGGGATATCTTTTCCCTGTGGCTTCAGTCTCCAGCTGAGAGGAAAGGTTGAGTGTTTTTCGAAGCCTCCTGCAGAGACCTCACTTGGCACAAGACACGTGAGAGCAATTACCAGAAATCCCATTTCTCCTAAGCTCCTGCTATTTCCTCTGCCTCTGTACATTCATGAAGGCTGCTTGGGGTGGATGTCCAGTCTTGGGTGTTCCACAGAGCAGTGTTCACCTAGAGAGTGCTGGCGAGGAGGTGAGACCTTCCCAAACCCATCCTGACACAGCTGGAGCTCCAGTGTGGGAGATGCTGCACACTCCCTGTGCAGTGAAACCAGAGTTTGCTTCTCTCCATGTGTAGCTGCCCTTTCCAAGGGGAGCTGTTTCAGGCTGGGAGGAGTAGGAGGCAGCTCAAATGTGTTTTATTCAGAGGAGCAATCCAAAACTTCTGTCCTGCTTAAGTCCCACCTCTTGCTCAGAAACACTCCAGCAAAACGTAAGTAGCACATAAACCTTAGCCCAGCCCCATGCACAGGTCTGGTTTTCACCTCACTTATCTAAACTTGGCCTTTTCTGGTTTTACACTGAAAAGATGAACAGGAAACAGTTTGTGTCTGGATAGTGTGTTGGCAAGTGACACTTCACTTTGATTTTTCCTTATCGTGCAGGACATGCTGCCGATGCCGGGGGATCCCACACAGGGTACTGGCAATTACAACATTGAAGATTTTGCTGACCTGGGCATGTTTCCACCGTTTTCCGAGTAGCTTGCGAAGCAGAAATGGAAGTTCTTCTTCTCCAAGGCAATTTCAGTGTAATTTTGGCGCTGCTTTTTCTGTGTTGCATTTCTGTAGAAGCTACTAAACCAGAAGACAAGTTTCTCATGTTTCAGATAGTGGTGTAGGGCTTGCTCTCTCCTCCTTGGGGTGCATCAGTGCCAACAGAGGAGCTCCAGCACTTGTTAGTGTTCATTGACAGCTCCATCATTTTTTTTTTTAATTTTATTGTCATCTACCTCAGAGATAAAAATTTTGCTTGTTTTTAAAAAAAAAAAAATCTCTGAGTCTCAAATATTTGAATGTGAATGATACATAATATTTCCTTTGAATGGTAATTTTTCAATAGATAACAAAGTAACAAAGACTAACAGAGAAAAGGTAAGGTCATGTCTCGTTACAGTGCCTACCGCTCAATTTCGATGCCTTGCTTTAAGCTTAAGTTTCTGAAAGCAGACACAATATTCTGTTTTCTTTGATTCTTGTAGGTTTTAGGTCACTTTAAATGTTGAGATTAAGCAACATAATGTAGGCCTCTCTCACCAGAAGATTCAGCTCTGCCTTTTCTAACTTAAACTTGAATGTGTGTACATTTTGGTACTTTATGTATATCTTGTGCTGTATGAAGTGATTTCCTGTACTGGTTTCTTTTGCCTTTACAAAGGGTCCATTCTGGAGTGTACTGAAAAGGTTGATGATGTATGTGAAGGATTTGAATATCGTGGGAGTCTCCATCACTTCACATAGGTGTTCTTACTTTTAATTCAGGTGGTTCTCTATTCAGAACAAGCATTTACTTACATAAGCTATTAGTCTGGTTTTGCACTGAATTGAGGCCTATAACCTTGTACATTTCTCACTGGCTGCTTTAATTATTATTGTTCTTGCTTTCCCAAAAATATTGCCTCTTAAAAAATGACTGTAAACACGTCGAGATTGCATTTTCTATATTAGCTGCATTTCCTTTCTGTGAAGTACTTTTTTATACTGTGAAACCTCACATTTTAACAGTGCAGGGTGGTGGCCTGTTACTAGGAAATCATTCAAGCTCATTTGCTGCAAGCAGTGAGATGGTTTTGTAGTGTATAATTTTTTTAGAGTGAGTTGGTAATAGATTATTGATTGGACTGTTGTCCACTGCATACACAGTGATAACTTGAATTTTTGCTTGGATTCCCAAGCAAATGCTTCTGTTAACCCTGTTAACCCTATTCCGTTAAATATGGGATTTTCAGCTTACCGAGTTTGTTGAGGACTCTTGGCTGTTCTGAATGCTGTATGCTTTTCCACAGAGGTAAGTTAATCACCTTCCTCTTGGGCGAGTCACCTGCCGTGTGTCTTCATCAGAGATGTGGTAGGAATCTTTTTGTTCACTATTTCATATGCACGATGACTTACAGAGTTTGGATTGTAAGGCTTTTATCCTGGTCATATCTTCTGGGATGGGAGGAGAAAGAATAGCTCACAAAGCCCTGAGTTTTATGCAGGTTGTTCATACCCTTTGAGGTTTGGGGGTGGTAGCCAGCCTCTGCAGAGGAGGAAGGGGCAGCTTCCCTCAGCTTTTGGACATTCAGGGGCCGTCATGGACCTTGAAAGAGCAGCCCCAGGGCACAGCCCCCGTCGGGAAGATCTCAGTGTGTGCAGCGATTCTTAGACTTCCCAGGATTAAGCTCTGCCTTCTCATAGCCCCTCTCTGGGGTGTCTCTGAGGGGGGACATGGTGCACAGCACCACAGTCCGTATTTTTGGGATAATATCCTGGAGAGCAGGCAGGTCTTGCCCCACAGCCTGCTCTGGCCACACGGGTTTCAGGCAAGCGTGGCCAGGTGGGGCTGTGCCCATCTGACACTGGTGTGCCAGCCTTCTCCCAGATCAGCATGCAGTGTTCAGTAGCCAGGAAGAGTCCTTCTTACTATTTCTCTCACTTAATCTGGGACCAATCTCTTACCCTATGTGCAAGTGGGGCTAGGGAGTCTTTTTTTAGGACAGTTTTGTATATTTCTAGATGCGGTACTGGAGAGGCCTCAGATCTCCTGGTCTGCACTTGCCTCACCAAATCACACTGAGAACAAAAAACCTCCTGTCTCTTCTCCCCCAGAGATCAGGAAAATACCATTTTAGGTGAGCAAGCCATGTGCTTACGCACTCTTCTTTTAAATACATGGATGTTTCTTCTCTTGGAGCCATCTCCCTTTCCCCTCAGGCTACTCAAATGAATGACTGCTCATGGAATTGGATAGGCAAAGCTCTGCTGCCTCGGAGTAAAATTCACTGGTGTCTCTAAGAGGTGCCTGGATGCTGCACCAGTGAGTGAGGTGCTCAGTGTCTGTGCAGGGTTTTGAAAGGGGCTGATCGTGAGGGAGGGAGCAGTAGGTGAGCAGTTTGTGTCTCTGCACAGAAGATGCTTGACATGATAAATGTCAGTTCTGAAATTTTTATAAATTTCTCTGTAAAGTGAGTAATGAATTCAGTGAAAAAGTGCTGTTCCTCTGTTTTATTTTACCCAACAAACTGCTCTAAGTATGTTTATAGTTTATTTTACTCCCTGAATTCCATTTAAAAATAAGGTTTTTAAAATAATTTTCTTTCTCCTGACATCAGCAATGATAACTTCCTCAGTGTGTCGTGGGTTTTATACTACTGGAGAAGGCTTCCCGTGTACAGATTTTGGTTGTGCAGTTAGAAGTGCACTGTTAGAAGAACTTTAAGCACATCTCTCTTTTTCTTGTTGTTTTTTTTTGAAGTCAGTATGCCTGAGGGATCAGAGCATGGACTACTTCTCACCTTGTGGGCTCCTCCTGCCTTTCTGGTTGGGAAAGGCGATGGCTGCTCTGTTAAGGGCAGTGTGGGTAGTGCCAGGTTTGGGTTTTCCCTGTCGGCCGTCGCCATCCCCCGTTTCTGTAGTGCCATCCTGAGCCAGCGCTTTATCCCCGGCATTTCCACCCTTGCCCTGCTCCTCTCCCATTCCTGGCCATCCCATCTCCCCCAGCCCGGGTTGGAGGCGTTGGGCTGCCATTCCCAGGCCAGTGAAGCAATGAAGGAGTGTGGCAACTTTGTGCTTTGTGAGCAAGCAAACGCTGCAGGTGAGGCTTTGCTCGTGCCGCAGGGCGCCGCCCTCGCCGTGTCCGCTCCTCCCAAACAGCCCCTGCAGGTCTTGTGGCTGGCAGAGATGTGTAGCCTTGGCCATGCTGTATCTCGTGTTTGGTTACTAAAGCAACTTAACTTATCCTATAGCTGCAGTTATAAGGTGCATTGGGAATGCTGATGTTTTTATTGCGTGCTGTCAGTGTAGCTTTGTCGGCACTTTGGCTTCCAATTTCCAGACTTTCATAGGTGGTGGATTTCTCATTTCTTTTGTGGTGGTTTTTTTTTTTTTTCCTAAGCTGGAAATAAAGCTGTGATTTCTGATCGAACTGTTGCAAACACAGTGTTTCTTGAAACTGAGTCTTTTGGGTTTTAAACTAATGGGGCAAGAAACTGCAAATAGTGATGGTCTGGGTGAGTTATTTCAAGGAGCAGACATGTAGACTGAGACAATTTTAGATACTAAAATATTTATATTCATTTATTCAGACAAACAATCCAAGACTCCATCACATTACTTGTACAAGTGCTACTGGCAGTACCTACAGTGATGCTTTAACCAGATAGTTCCATTTGTAGCTTTGTTGCCTTTTCTTTTCTTTTGAAGTACAGTATGAAACTGTAAATACTTCTTGCAGAACTGCCTTTTTAACTCTTAATTACTTTTGGCACAGTGTTAAATAGTGTTGGATTTACCCAATTGCTATGACATATATTTTTATACATAGGTGTACTCTTTTTTCGAGAATAATACAGCCATTTTGTCATTAATGCCTTATTGGTGTCATACTGCTGTTGCTCTTTGTTTGCAAGGTATCGAGTGGACTAATTTCTAGTTCAGATATTTTCACTTTTCCTGGCAGTGCTCAAGTTTGGCTTCAGGTGATTTTTGCCAGAGCCCCATTTTTCACAGTTGTTAACTGTGAGAAGAAGAGAATGTGGGCTTGGGCTTGTTGCTGTTAATGGAGCAAAGAAAAGGTGATGGCATCTAATTGTCTTTAAAAGGTCAGTCTTTTCCTACTCTAAACCAGAGTGCATTTCATGAAACTGATGACTGTGGGCACTGATTACTTTGTGTAGATTAATGGTCTTTAAAAAAAAAAAAAGGGGAGAGGAAAAAAAAAAAGAAAACAACTCCAAAAATGGGCTTCTGTCATTGTTAGGCACTTGGTTACGTATCTGTTTAAACTCTTCATATTGATGTGAAATTGTGCTGTGGATAAAGTGTATTTTGTACTTCTGAATGTTCTATATTTATGACTAACAAGTACAGAATCAGTTGTGTGTATGTATAACTAATAACTGCCTTTTTAAATTTCATTAAAATAAAAATGTCATGAGCTGTTGTTAATTCCTGTCTTTCTGTAAATAAGTAAAATATGCCGTTGACAATTGTCAAGTAAGAAATAACCCTGAATTATAAGATTCATGCCAAAAATCGGAAGATGAGACATTGATCTTTGTCTTTGAAATCTCCCCCAGTGCTGTGTGGTTGGGGACAGGATGTTCCCCTTTTATCTATCTTGTAAAGGCTGTCCAGAGCGAGCAGGAGAGGAATGATGGTTGGAGAGCTCAACTTTTAAAAGTGTTCCAGAAAAACATTAATTCCCAGCCTGTTCTACTGATGATGCTCAGGTGTGTGAATTGGTGTCTGTATTGTAGAGGGTTTCATTAGAACACAATTGGTTTAGAGTTAATTCATGGTCTGGGGCAGTATTTATTCACTCCCTGGGGTGGTATCACAGTGGTTTCCTTGTCTACCTTTTGGTCTCATTGTTCAAAGTTAAAAATACTTGTATCCTTGCCACAAACATTCTGGTGACCTTTTCAGATTGCCTATGTAAGGCACATTTGCCTTTCACTGTGGATCTTCATTGCATTTTTATTGTTGTTTCTTTGTCGACTCGATACTTTGTGAGCGGGATTTACCTTGCTCTTAAATCCAAAAAGCTGGTGACTGGGTCATGGCAGGAGCTGAGGACACCGTGCTCCAGGGCCTGCATTCCTGGCACGGGGTAGGTGGTGTTTTCACAGCTCATACTCCATTTTCAGGGCTCTGCCTGAGGAGAGCAGGCGTGGGCTCTGCTGGGACCCGGCCGGGAACTGGGGCACTGGGATGGGCTTAATCAGATGCAGCCACCAGCCCTCCGTGCTCTGCTGGGCTCTGCTCGCCCTGTGCTCCTCCCAGAGACACAGGTTGGTCAGTGAAAATGGGCCATTCGTGCTGTTTTGCTGTGAAAATCGGGTTTTCAATGCAGTTATGTTCTTCTGGCGTTTGCTGAGGTGCTGTGAGCATCTCTGATGAACAGGGATGTGCCAGACCTTGAGCCCCATTTGGAAGTGCAGCCACTTTCATCCTGGCAGCTCTTTGGTGCTTTTCCGGTGCATTTTAATAGGCTTGTCGCTGCTTTTGAAGAACATTATCCAAACAGAAAAGCACACAGAGAATGGGTGTTGCACCCATGCCAAGCAGAGAACAGTGTGGTTGGGCTGCTTTAAGATCCCTCCTAGCAATCCTTTCATAGGGGTCATCCTTAGCTGTGCTCTCACGTGCTAAATCAAGTGTCCTTCTGGGCACCGTGGTGACAGCTGGGTGTGGGAGTGCTGGGAGATGCTGATTTTGGTGTGGAATCTGGGTTTGGAGGTGCTGGATGTGGAATGGAGCCACGTGTTTGGTGACTGATGGTCGCTGCTCCTCAGCAGGACACCGTGGTAGGAATCCACCCGTGGCATGCAGGGAAGAACTGCAGCTAAGGCTCACTGTGTCCCTGCCCTCACCATCTTTGCCTCTGTTGACTGACACTGACTCAGAACAACAGGTCCAGTCTTCATTATGATCATAGAAATACATTTTTCTTAATTCTTCCATGGGAGCTATTTCTTAGCCACATTTCCATCAAAATACCATCATGGTTCAGGAAGCATTACTCATTAAATTTTCCCAGTTTCTCGCCAAGCTGTATGTAACAGGGACAGATACAGGATGAATTCTTCCATCCTTTTTTACCAAGTTTCAACATATTCCTGGTTGAAAATACTTGGCAGCATCTTTCTTCAAACTTCGTGGTCTGTCCCACATAAAATGAAATGGAATCACTTGCGTTGTATTAATGGATTTGGGATCAGATCCAGAGGTTGCTGGGGCATCTTTTCATTAGCTCTGGAAAAAATTATCTTCTAATTATAGACTGGCTCTAAATACTAATATACAAAATGTGCCATTTGGGACCCAGTTGAAAAAAATGTCACTGCTGGGCTCGCCCCTAGACAGTGCAGCAGTGCAGAAGTGCATTGCCATGGCTTTTGCAGACAGAAGTGTCAGGGCTGTACACACACCACTGCAGTGACAGCTGTGCAGGCAGAGCCTGGGGACAGAAGACAGCCCCAGCTGCAGTTTGGGAGCTTTCCCCGGTGCACACACCCCTTGTTGGAGGAGACTGAATCCCCCAGGACTTTGGTGTCCTGCTGCCTGTTAGAAATAGCAAGTACCTCTTTTCAGTGAGGAAGGTGAGGTTTTAAATACTTGGAACGTTTTTGAAAACAAGAAGCAGTGCAAGGTTGAACTACTTTGGTGCACTCTGTCATCCCAAATATGTTCTGGGTGGCTCTCAGAGCCTCCCCCCTGTCGCTGCCCATCCCTGGCTGCTGTGGCTCATGACCCTTCCCTTGGAGCCCAGAGCAGTTCTGTGTGTGGCCCTGATGGGACGCGGCTTCAGCCTACAAAATAAAATCACAGGATAGTTATTTTCCATTTAGCGCTGGAATTACTGCCCTGATAGACCCATTGCCACCGAGGAGCAAGGATTTTGAAGACCTGAGTTGCTGTTTGCTCTGTTGTCTGAGGCCTCCAGTTTGCTAAAGGAGCACACAAGAGAAGACGCTGCCCCAGCACTTGTACACACAACCCACTGCCTTCACTGAGTGCATGAGCAGGGGGCAAAGGCTGGATAATCATACTTCCCACTCAGTGAAGGAGTTTGTCCTGTGGAACTGTCTCAGAAGCAGCTCTCCTCTCCCTGCCTGTCATTCCAACACGTCCTGGATGTGACGGACCAGGGATACCAAAGCCTGACTCACAGAAGGGATGTAAATGCTGTGGGATTCCTTCCTTCACGTAAATCACACTCAAACAAATGTTACATTGTTTCTGGTTCACGTAATTCAGTGCAAAAGTCATCAGGAGGCAACACTGTACAGTGCTGCTGCTGCTGAATTAAATTGTGTTTCATTTTAAGATGGGGCTGTTAGTGGATGTGTCCCATCCTCCTCCTGTTACCTGCTGCTGCCTTCTCCAGCCACCAAGATAGCGCAGAGTACTCTGAAAATTTAGAGCTGGTTGAGGTAATTCAGGCTGGTCCCCAGATGTGAGGGGCAGATGGAGCCAGCTGGCTCCAGCATGCTCTGCTCCGGGAAATGGGAGTGAGCATGGAGCTCACCTGCATAAGAGGTACCTGGAAACACCAGCTCCCCACAGTGTCCCCCTGGCACAGCTTGCGGAGGTGGGATTGCATTCCTGGACCTCCCTGTTCCTCCCAGTGCTCTCCAGTGTGTGGCTGCTCAGCCCACCAGAGCTCCTGCACGGCTCCTGTTCCAAAATGGAAAAAATGATGCTATAGTGAAAGAAAGTCTGGGGTTGGACAGTGATTTTATGCAGTGTCAAGGAGTCATGGCCTCTTCAATGCCAAGCCCATGTGTCATCATGCTAGTCAGGAGAAGTTCCTGCTCGATGATTTATTTGGTGACGTAGGAAGGGATCTTTGTCATTGTACCCACGAAGCTCAAACACAGAATGTTTACATCCATTCTGATATGGCATGGAAAAGTACCAAATCCTTTGACTGAAAAATGACTGGATTTTAATCTATGAAACACTCAGAGTCGATGGTTGCAGTTTTGTGAAAAATTTGCAGAATTGATATCTTGGTAAGTTGAAGTGCTTCTCTTTGCCATTGTCTCTTTTAAAATTGCATGTGGTGGGGTTGAGAAAAAAAGTATGCAATGAAATTTGTGAAATTCCTATGAATAGTTTTAATTATTGAGAAACTATAAAGCATTGTGCATTTCCTTTAAGCCATATTGATGCCCCCACTGCATGGAGATGCTTAATCTAAAGGAGTTCTGAATTGGAGTTTATTTAGATTCTTCACATATTTTTTGTGACCTCTGTGATTTAAGGTTGGAGACCTCAGCAGGGAGTCAATGGAAGTTGTCACTTTAATCATTTTAGTTCTAAAGGTTCGTCAAAGTTATGCGAATTGACCTAAATTTTCAGATCCTGCTGAGGGAGTGGGGTTCTGCACTAACCTGCCAAGGCTGACCTGGATATATCAGCTGGTAATGAAATACTGGAGCAAACGCACTGAAGCAAGTGTCAATTATATAAATAAGGCTACTAAAAGGCAAAAATCTTAATTCAGTGAAAGGTAACATTTGATATTTATAGATCACTATAGATACACGACACTTCATCACAGAAGTGTCGAGCTCAGGCAACAGATTTCCTTTGACAGGTTTGTAAAATCCCCATTTTGTCCCTTGCACCACCATGTCAGCAAAGGGTGGGTGGATTTTTGTACTAATGTTGATAAGGTGTCAAGGCAATTTTACAAGACTCCTTTTAACACCAGCCAAGACTCCAGCACTGAAAAAGAGAACTTTATTAGCGGGGGGGGGAATATCAGATAACAGATTCCTGTTTTCCTCTTGGTTTTGTGCTTGTTCTCCCATCAGGAGCATGTTTCACAGCCGTTTAAAACACTGGAGCTGAGCTTTCAGCAACAAGTCCATTAATAGCTCCGACTTCCAGGAGGTTCTAAAATTGGGTTAAAGATAGCCTGAAGGCACAAATTTCTTTGCTGTTTAAGTCTGCCATCCAGAAGAGAAAATGTTTCTCTCAAAAAAAGAAGAAAAAAAGCTTCTAGTTATTTCACTTGTTTCTCTGAGAGAGTACACACTAACTGCTGTGTTTGTCAGATTTGTTGATTCCCTGTCACCTGTGAAATTGAGGTAAGAACTGTTCTGTTCTCAGCTGCGCCCAGAAATGCTGCTGGAATCGTTTCCAGCTTCCTCTGTTCCTCACCAGACTCGGAGCTGGGCAGTGGAGGAGGAGAAGGTCTGATTGCTGAACCTCAGGTCACAGCAGGGCTTTGCAGCCACAGCTGCGGCTCAGGAGGTGCAGTTTGGACATCTTCTATCAGAGAGTTTGTGCAGCGTGGGAAAAGGCTGCCAAAATCTCCATCCTTGGCTGGACAGAGCCTTGGTTGACCAGGTCTCAAGCTGGGGAGAGCCCTGCTTTCCCAGGAGGTCCGTGGAGGTGCTGTACCTTCAGTGTTGCTGGGGTTCGGTGGGGTCAGCTCCAGCCCTCAGCACAGCCACAGTGTCAGAGAAGGCACAAAGACCCTGACGTGGTCACTGACCCTGAGCCAGTTAAAAGGTCCAAGTGGCCTCCTCAGCCAGGCACAGCAGCCCCAGGACTGAACATCCACAGCCACGAGACTCTCGGGCTGTGACCACCTCCTCACCCACTGACTCATCCTTTCCCCATATCCAGAAGCCCTGAGAAAGTGCTCTGTACCACACCGGCTGTCAGATGTTCTGCTGCTGAGCTGTTCTCACACCCATCCTCCTTTAAAGAGCAGACCAGTTCTCTAAAATGATTCAAGTTGTTGACAAAAGTCCCCCGAGGTTGCTGACAGAAGCCCAGACACAGAGTCTGTCAGCATAGCCAGTCCCTGAATTCTGCAAGCAACTTTTTATTACAGGCCCTGAGACACCGAGAGAGAGAGACCATCTTGATGTAGCACAATAGCTGTTGCCTGATTTGGAATGTTGTTTTGCTGGAGAATCTCCAATATCCCATCAAATAAAACCCTTATTAACAGCAGAGCAAAGCACAAACACTGCAGTTACCAGACGTGACCAGTGGGAGAAGCAAACAAGGAGGATCTTTAATGGGTAAGATCACAATTTAGCTGCCAGCTAAAATGTTTTCCTGTAGGATTATTTCCGTCATCATCCCCCAGAACTATGGATTGTTGTCCGTGCAGTTTGTAGGACAAATGTGAAGTCTTCTCAAGTAACCTCAATGCTGTGGCAAAAGTATCCTGGGTTGAAGGAATCTAAGAAGGAAGACTGTAAGTTTCAGTAGTGCCACAGTTCACTAGGTAGGCCCTAGTTCAATATCATTGAACTATCAATTATATAATTTTAGGTTTTATTTGATTTTTAACCATCTGAGCTAGAACTAGAGCCAGTCGTTCCGTGGTACTTAAAATCCCACTGTCCTGCAAGCTCCTGTTCAGATGTAATATTGGATATGCTCGTCAGCTGTTTGGAAATGGATGCTTTTTAGCCATTCCTGAGCTAAAAGTTAGCACTGCTGCTTGTTGGCTTTTTCACTTCACTAAGGATCTGCAAAGCTCTGGGGGTCTCTCCAAGAAGGTTGTGCTCCTTGCTGGGAGGAGGGACAAGCTCTTGCAGAGTGCTCATGGGCGATCTCAGTTCGGATCAGGACGACCTACACAGGACCACGTCAGATGCACCATTTCTGATTCAGAGACTGCCTAACACAAACCCTCCAGAGGTGAAGATGGAGAAGCATCTCCAATCCATCCCTCCACAGTCTTTGTTTGAGTGTTTCTGACCCTGGGTGCCACATCAGGGCTCTGATCCTCTCCCACCCCAGGACTAACACATGGATGTTCAGCATCACGCTGTGATGAGGAGGTGTCGTTTTGGGACACTGTCATACATGGGGGTTAAATGACTCTGTGCACCAAACCAAACCACTGGTGACCCAAAATTACAACGTGGGAGTTCCTGACTGCTAGGCCCGTGCTCATTCCTCTGGACCACACTGCCTCCTGAGAAAATACGTTTTAATGGTATCTGGCCAGCTGTGTAAACATGTCAAGAGACAACCATGTAAAACTGAACTGCTCCCATTAGGCGAGTTATAATCTATTTTATTTGTAAGCACAAATCCTAAATCCCTCCTCTAGAATGATATTTTCACAAACAAAAAGTAAGGAGATGAAAAACAAAAGAATTACAGAAAATGTTGATTTTGGGGCTGTGGGTGACATGACCAAGTTCATTTCCCCTAGAACAGTGAGCCTCTTCCTCTCTACCAGACTCTGCTTTCCAGCCTGATTCCTGATTTGAGAGCTGGTTTTGGGGACAGATGAGCTGGTGTCCATATGGCAGGTAGGAAAAGAACCTCTTTTCACCTTATGAGGTTTCCTCAGCTGATGACAACCCACTCCTGCTTAAAAATGCATTACTTTAAGAATCAAAGTTATCAGTTAATGAGTCTGAGCACCCTCAATGCTCAGTCTTGTGTTTTCTCATTTTGCCTGTAGTATGAGAAGACAAAACTTTGCCTGGTGTAGGACACGGCCAGCCACCCAACAAGCGATCTTTATTCTTTTATTAAAATGCCTCTTTTCTGTCTGTGCATTGCAGGGTACAGAAGAACAAGGGATGTATTTAACACTAATGTGACCCATCCTCCCAAACGCAGTTGTAGCAGCATCTAATACAATGAATTTTTGCTGGGTTTTGTTATAAAAAACACAGGATGGGTTGCCATTTACTACCACTCTGAGGATAAAAAAGCAGTGGGTTTGGGTAAGTGAAGTGCCCCAGAACTTGCGTGAGCCGATTCCTCTGACAAAATGTTTCAGGTTGTAGTGGGACTCGCATCTTAAAAGGAAAACCACTGCTGTACTCACTCCCTTGTTCACTGTTAAGGGCCCTTCTCTTGGCTGTGTAGGTGGCACCAGCATCCCAGGACTCAAATCACTTCCCTTTGCTCCAGCGTGTGGGCACAGCTGCACCAAAAAAATAGTGACATTTCTCACTTCAGATAGTTTGGTTCTGGTTCTTGTGTTAATGCAGTTGCTAAGTGACAGCATTTCCCTGATCCCACTGCTCTACAGCACTAGAATGCTTTCACCACAGGAGCAGACTGGCTCTCAGCTTTGCTCTGACACATGCATCACGTTGTTTCTGCAGCGTTTATCAGTGGTACTTTCTCTATTCCTCTCTAGCAGTTACATGCAGAGACAGGTTCCCCAGGGAGGTGGACCCATGCAGGGCTGGAGATCCAACGCTGTTCCTCTGCTGCTGACTGCGTGGTGACAACAGGAAACACTCGCCTGCTGTGTCACCTGCAGCAAGCTTGTCTGACAATCTTCGAGGTCCACAGAGGTTTTCTGGGGCTGGAGTCTGAATGGCAGCAGTAAGTAATGAGCCAAGCACTGCAAAAAGGCACAGCTCAGCTCAGGCTGGGGCTCTGAGCATTGATAAGGAATTATTTTATTCTTTGTTCAAGGGGATCGTATTGGAGCTTGTGATCCCTACTCATGCTGTCATGTTGGGCAGTAGATAATAGAAACCAAAAGGCACTCTGTCACAGTGGGAGAAATCACAGATGATTCAGAAATTCCAGGTGTTCTAATGAAGCAGGAATGCCTGGTAGAGGCAGGAAGAAAGTTTGAGTGTTGGATGTTAAAGAAAACGCCCGGGTTGGCAATGCTGGGAGCGGATATTTCTCACAGAGCAAATCATGGGTAGGGAGTTCTCATGACTTATTTCTTATCTGGGTTTCCTGCTGGGACCATTGCTTCCACGATTTCCCCCTTCTTCCTTGCCCTTCCCTTTCCCATCCCCAGCCCTCTCTGGGCTGGATTTGTCTCCAGGGGGTGACCCCACCCGGAGGGTGAGAAAACGCCTCTGTGGATGTGTTGAGTGTGGTACCTGCCCCACGTACAGAGATTTGGAGCTGACAGCGATAGCAATGAGGTGGATTAACCTCTTACCTGGCCTCGGTGCACCAGCAGAGGAGTTCTGCTCCCGGGTGGGCAGCTCTGGGTCTCTCCCACACCCCAGGAGTGAGGAGGAGCTGTGCATGGGAGTGGAGCCCTGCACAGGGCGGGCGGGCTGGGGAGTCCTGCCGGGCTCACGAGGAGATGCTTTGCCAGCCCTGTTCTGAGCAGGCAGCTGTTGGCAGCTGTGTGAGGCTGCAGGTGGGTCCTTCAGACCTGACCTTCTCACACAGGGCTCCTCCACTCTCCCTGATGCTGAGGCTGGAGGAAGAGATGCCTCGTAAGCTGTCCAAGGTGATGGACTGGCTCTTGAATTCTGCTGACGAGGACTGTGGTGGAGGGTTTTTGTAGAGGCCTCAGCTCAAGGCAGGATTTTAGCAGGTGTTGAGGTCTCCCTGAGGCCACTTTCCAGCAGGCTGAAAGCAGCCTTTCAGCATTACCGGTGATGACATTGGATGAAAAAACATTTTTCTTTAAACAGTAGTTTCTTCAAAGCAAGATGTGAAAAGCAAAAAGTCCTTCTCAAACTAGAATTTGCTTCCTAGAGTAGAGCACCAAAACTAATGAAAGCCAGGTGCCTTGGCCTGTCCCAGGAATAGGAAAGGGAGGAAAAACCAACCTCAGCAGCCTGAAAATCTGCAGTTACAGGAACCTGCTCCAGCAATAGAAAAGCCCAGGAAGGACATGTGTTTGTGACACCAAAACATGGTGTGTACAGGCAGTGGAGGGGACTGGAGCTGCTGCCACAAAATGAAACGGCTTCCAGGGGCTGGACTGCTTCTAGGATTTGCCGGGAGGGGAGGGAGGGTGCTGAAAGCTGCTTCAGGGCACTCAGGTGCACTAAGCAAAGCCCTGATGAGCCCAGAGCCTGGCCTGAAGGCTAGCTATTGCAAAAGTCATGTAGGTGTTCCGAGTCCTTCCTGGATGGGCACAGCAATTAGGAGCTGAGCTGTGACAAGCTGTGTTACACAACCATCAAACCAGTTTGGCCACCCATTGCCCCCCAGTTTCATGTGGTGCCAGTGTGTAAGGCAGCACCGGGCTGGTGACACTCCCATGGTGTGTTCATCCTGTCCTTCTGCGTCATCGTTTTGCAGGAAAACTGTTGGGAGTTGAATGCTTGCTGATGGAATTACATGAGCATGGCAGAAGTGAGTCTGACACACTTTCTGAAGGACCAAGGTCACTGCAGAAGTGTGTGCACGTGCAGGAATATGTATCTAAAGTAGGAGTGTGTGCACGTATAAATGTGTACACAAATGTCTGTGTGTATATGGACATGCAAGTAAAACATGTATGGGCTGGAAAATACCTAAAAGGGCTGCAGGTAATTGCTGTAGTGGGCAAGAGAAGAAAGTGCCCCCTTTCCCTGGGCTCCCACAGCCGTCCCAGCTCTGCCAAAGACAATGGCAGGAAGCCAAGGGGAAAGAAAGAGATCAGGGGGAGCAGAACCAGGCTGGGCGTCCTCTGTTTCACACTGGAAGTACGGAAACTCAGAGGCTTAAGTCTTTTTTCATGAACCTTTCATCTGGACCAAAAGTGCTTGTACAAGCCGTGCTCGCTAGCTGTGCCCCTGGGCTTACTCACAGGACTGCGGATTTTATCCAGTCCTGCTGATTTTTCTGGGTGGAGATGAAACACCGATTTCCTTTCAGGAAAGCTCATCTCTTCCTGGGAATGGTTAAATAGTGCTGACTGCACGTATACCTCCTGGGAAGAACAAGGGAGGAACAAACCCAGCCAGTTCCAGGTTTTGCAAGTGGTGCAGACATTGGAGAATAATCTTCAGTAATGAGGGACTGATAAGCACTTTGTTACAGTTTATTAATTAAGATGCATGTACTTGACTGATCCCAAGGTCAGGTATTTCTGCCCTGGTGTCCTGGTTCAGTCCAGAGAAGGATGCCAGATGCAGGCAGTCCCAGGTCTGTGTGTGCAGGATCTGGCTTGCACTGACGCTGCCTGCAGGGATGGATCAGCACAGGCAGTGCTTGGTTTGGGGAGAGCCTCTGCGCATCCCTCTGCGCATCCCTCTGCACATCCCTCTGCACACCCCTGTGCACACCCCTGTGCACATCCCTCTGCATATCCCTGTGCACACCCCTCTGCACATCCCTCTGCACACCCCTCTGCACATCCCTCTGCCTGTCCCAGCCGACTCCTCACAGCACCGTCCCAGGCTCGGCTGCCAGGTTTTGATTAAGGATTGATCCAGCACCACGCAGGTCCTCCAGTTCCTGCTGACTCCTGATGGCACAGAGTCCAGCAGACACATGTATGTTATTAGCGCTGCAAGTCCAGCGGAGCAAACGGCTCTTCATCATATATGCTTTCGCCAAGATATTATAGCACAGTTTCCACTTCCTGGCAATTAACTTCATCTTTACCATTCAAGAACAAGAAGCACTCTGTTCCACAGCAGGTCTGCACAGTTTGGAAGCTTCTTGTTCCAAGTTGAAAACCCCAGAAAATTACTTTGACGAAACAATTTTCCTGTCATTTAAACACAAAGAAGAAGCATAAGAAGTGGTGTTGCTCAGCTGACTGGGCACAGGGCTGAGTTTCAGATGACCTGGGTACAGCCCTTGGCTGTGCTGTGGACCTGCATACTGTGACCTTGAGTTAAGGTCCTTGTCTCTCTCCCAGCCCTGGTGTTTGTCTTGCTTTGCTACCTGTGGGAATTACTAAAGGTGGTGGGGTTAAGAGTAAAACCATCCATCAAATGAGGGGAGGAAAAGGAGGGCTGAAGGTGGCTGCATTTCCTTCAGCTTTGCTGCTGTCCTTCCAGGTACTCAGTGGCATCCTCCAGGCTGGGGATGGGTACATTGGGCTTGGAATAGGCTGGGCATGTTCCACAGATCCCCGGTGGTCCTGGCTATCAAGGAAGAGCCAAGCCCTTAGCTGCAGGCCTGTTGGTAGGGCAGGTCTGATTTATTCACATAGGTGAGTTCAACTGCAAAGTCTTTGCGGCCAGGACTGTTTTCAATCTGGTGGCTGTGCCCAGAATAACAGGAGCAGGATGTCAGTGGGAGCCTCCAGAGCCACTGCAGTACAAATACTGATCAGTCCCTAACAGATAATGTTTCCTGTCTCCAGCTTTTAAGAGAGCCTCATGGGCCAAGGGACTGGAAATCTTCCTCTCTGTTTCACTGCTTGCGGTCTCCAGTTCAAGCAGGTGTAACAGGGAAGCGCCTGTTCACTGCTCTGTCAGCTCTGGATGTTCTCCAGATGCCATTGGGGAGACCTGGTGGCTCCTGAGAAACAAAATATGCTCACAAAGGCTCACTGGAGTGATTACTAGCTGTCCCACACCTTGGGAAGCCAGTGCTATCTGTGGCTCTGCCCTGATGAAACTAGGTACCGGCTGGGTCACAGCCAGGCCTGGGCCAAATGGCCGGGCAGAGCATGACAAGGGAGCCAGGAGGAAGGAAATGAAGTCAGCCCTTGATCCACACCAGATGCACACTCACACTTTGCTACGAGCTCATTACCCCTGATCATTACCCTGGTCTGCACCTACAGCTGCTGGGGGAGCTGCCAAACTTGGCATAGACCCAGCCCGTTTCCCAGAGGGCAGCCCCTTCCTGAGGGCCCCGTGAGGAGCAGTGGTGGCTACATGAGTTACACACAACCATCCCTGCACAGCCAGCCACAGCACGGTGTGGGAGCATGGTGATCCATAGGGACTGGTGTGATCCTGCCCAGGCTTGTGTGGGGCTGATGGATGGCCAAGGCTGAAAATGTTGGGTGGGTAGTGATCAGAGAAAATATTTGCATTGTTTATCAGGCCATGAGAATCATGGGGTTTAAAGGATATATTCATGGAGTACAACCAGCAAGCAGTTGCTCAAGACAGCCTGCTGCTGGGACAGGCAAATCATGGCCTCAGGACAAACTGGGAGGAAGATCCTGTTCCCAGTATGTCTGCTGGCAGCAGCCCTGACTCCGTCCTGAACTCCTGCAGGACTGAGGTGACTGTGGTTCTAATGCCGGGGGCTGTGGCTGAGCAAAGAGGAGGCGTGCTCAGAGAGGCAGCTCCACAGGAGCTTCTGACACCAGGAGATGAGGTGAAAGAGTAGGAGCTTGGCCTTTTTGTGACTCAGTAGCACCGATTTGTTCGAAGAAGTAGCAGTTGGAAGGAGAGGGAGCGGAGCAGATGCAGCTGTGGGGTAGGAGGCCAAAGGAGAAAGAGGCAAGATGAGGGAACACCACTGCTAGGAGACACATTCAGCCAAGCCAGCTGCACATCTTGTGTTTTGGGGTTTCTTAATTGATTTTTACACTAACAGACAAGCTGATTTTTTTTTTGGATGTTTCTTTAGAACTGAGTCATTTCCTGGGGTAAGGGGGTGGGAAGAAAGTAGAGTTTTTCTCAAAGCTTTAAAACAGAGTTTTAGCGTTTGGACTGAGGATTCTTTCTTTCTTTGGTTCTTCTCTTTCTTTCAATGAAACAGTTAAGTTTTAAAAAGCATGAAAACAGAAGCCAGTGGTTGACAACCCCTAAACTTGTGCCAGAGTTGCTCTTTGCTCAGATTGTCCTTACCAGGTAGCCCAAAGCAGTGGACAGGGTGGAGGGTGAGACTGGCCAAAGCGGCCCAGCTCCAGACTGTCTTGTCATCATATTCACCCGCAAAGGCTGATGCTTTTTCCAGCTCCTGCACACGTCACTGGTGTTGGTGCCTGTCTGCTCCTCAGCACAGTGACCTTTCTTCTGGTTTACACATCAAAATGGACTGTTTTGGCAGCAGGTTCCAGTTCAGTGTGAGCCACACGCCTTTGCACTGTAGTGGACGCAGGACAAAGCTGCCTAAAGCCCCCAGAGCTTACGTGTTGACCTGGGGTGAAACAGTGGTGAGTCTGGATCTTTTTTTGGCCAGAAAGCTGTAAATACAACGTGTTAGTTAAATCTTAAATGGACATCTGCAGTCAAGCTAATTTGATAGAGATTAAAGCCTAATTAAAATGTACGAGGCAAAGGGGCTACCAGCCTCAGAGCAGCATGTATTGACAACTAAGGGATGCACTGGCTTTTGAAAATAAACAGGGGTTGACCACCTTGAAGGAGAAGTCACACTATCCAGGAAGGTCTAAGCACCAACTTCACTCTGTCCTGTCTTGCCTGTGGACTGGGGACAGGAAAACCACTGGCCAAGGTGGAATGAACAGCAAAAACTTCCATTGACATCAGTAGGTCCTGGACTCATCTTACGGCATTTTTTGTTTGTTTGGTAAGCATGTCCTGTAGTACTTGGTTTCTGGAATGTTTTATGCGTAGTCTCTCGATGGAGAAGGAAGCAAACATACCCTTTCAGAGTTACTGCCTGTAAATCACACAGCTGGCTTCAGAGGGACTGTTGCTCTTGGTTGAGCATTGGCGTAAGTAAGCTGGAAATCAGAGTCACTGCAGTTACCTCAGATCCAGAGAGGTTTATTGCACTGCACTGTTCAGCTGGTTATCCTCCCTAAATAGTGTACAATGAAGCCAGAAGTGGGAGAAAAGAAAACTTTTAAAGGTGTGCTGATTGAATACAGCAGGAAACTGCAGAAGGTATGTTGGAACCATGCACAAACTTGATCCAGCTCCACCTCCAGTTTTTCACGTCTTTCTTTCATGGTGGCGATGCTTGCTAGGATCCTCAGCAGCACATGACGTGCAGTAACATCTGGAATTACAGACTAGCCTGGAGCACTGACCCTTGGAAGTCGACAGGCACATGGTCAACAGCAGGCGATTGTAAAATACAGCCTGGCCCCTGAAAACAGCTTTATTTCTTATCCTCAACAGATTGTATTAACCCATTCTTTTCTAAACTGGTGAGGGGCAGTGATTTAATGTTTTAAAACAAAAGGAAGCTAGAGAATACTGATGACTAATTTCCTCCAAACAACTTCATGTGGGTCATCTTCCTCGTGCGTTGTTTGTTTTGCTGATTAGCCTTTAGGTAGATATTCATATATCAACTATTATTTTCCCCTGTGAATTGTGGTTTTCTGCCCAGCAGCAGGTCCAGTTTCCAGGGTAATTGGGAAGCCAACTCCTTTCTAACTACGCAAAAGATGAACTGTGTTTCCTGCAACTTTAATGTCTCTAATGTTAGTGGTTGAGTAATAGCCGGACACAACAGTGTCTTCTGTAAGGAAATATGCCAAGAATTGCTGCTTAGAAGTGAATAAAACTTTTTTTTTTACTTTTTTTTTTCTTTTTTGAAAAAAAGGTGTTTTGAATTATTTGAAGCTGAAAAAACAGCCCTTTTCAATCAAAGCTTATCCTTCACAACAACAGGATGCATTGCTCTATTTAAGCAAGTAATAATATTGGTTTTAGTGACTGGACATGCGTCGCTTCCTGTTGGGAGGATTGCACAGCAAACTCATTTATTGTGTATCAGATCACTAATTCATTGTGTATTTGCAGAATTTATATACAGAGTTGTTTTCTAATACCATCTGTGTGTAAGAAAATACATCTTTGCAATGAGCTGGTGTGATCTGTCTACTGGCTGTACAACATAAAACAAAATGAAGGTAAGCAGCCTCTGAAGAACTGTGTTGCTCTGTTAGCATTGGCAAAATCACGAGTATTTGGGGTCTCAATGCTTCTGACTTACAGTCAGAAAAATTTAGTCACGAACTGCTCATTCTGGTTGTACAAGACCTTTCACCTAAAAACTCCCAGGTGCTTAAAAGGCAATTACTGGGAGCAATGGCAAAATTTTGCCTAAGGACTTCTTCATTGCCCCCTGCTAATGATCTACTGGGGTTCTGCATCTCCCAGAACATAAGCCTAGCAGAGTAATTCTGAAGTCTGTCATTGCTCCCTTACCTATATTAACAGTGTATTTCATGGCTAACTTCCCATCTTGCAGAGTTGGTTTCTCCCTGTTAGGCTGTACTAATGAACTGAGAACAGATTCTGAGCTCTCACTCTTCCAGGGGAAAAAAGCCCAGACTCGGGTGAAATTAATCGAGTTGGTCTGCTTTGACCTGGGATAAGGAGGATCCTCGTCTGCCTTCAGGTAAATGCCCTGGGGCTTTTCTTTCAGCCAGGCAAGGCTGCTGACACTGTCCTGGAAGCAATTAACATTTCAATCATCTTTGGGTTTCAGCAGTGCAGTTCCTGTCAGGGTGCTGAAGCAACGCGACTGACAGGCAGTGCCCCGTGCCCCGACCTGCGTAATGAGATCCCAGCAGTTCCCTGACGGTGAAGGACAGGCCGGATCTCTGCCCTGCACAGTCGGTGGGTTTCTGGGGAAGGAAACGCCTATCAAAGCTGGTGACAACTTTTGAGTGTGCAGAGATAAATCAAGGCTGTGCTGTGCTTTTAAAGAATTATTTTTTTAATCTATCTGTATGTCAGTGGAGGATTTTTAATCAGAAAACTACCAACATCTGCAGATCCAGGCTTTCCTACATCATCTGAAGTCAGACTGAACATCTGTCAGCCCAGCCAATTGTTTTCCCATTTTCCTGCTGAGCTATCTGCTGCTGGGAGGAGGAAGGGGGTGTTGAGCCCCCATCTAACCCCAAGGGCCCAGTTACCTTGTCAGTGTAAATCGGGATCCTCTTTTCAGTGCAGTGGGGTTAGAAATAAAATCCTGATCAGAATGGACCATGCTCTCCCCAGTGCCAACCACCAAGGGGAAACTGGGTCACACTAAAGAGTGTGCAGATGGGAAAAAAAAGAGGATCCAGGGAACCTTGTCATTGAACTTCACCTTTATCCTCTGGCCACATGAATTGTGGTCCCTGAGCACTTCAGCTCAAGCTGTGTTTAGCTCCTTTATCACTTTATCCCTTTTCCATCCTGTTTGTTCCTTTGGCCAGCTCTTTCACTGCAGTTAATTGACCTGGTTTCACTGATTTCTGTGAAGACTGGCCAAGCCTTCCAAGCTGGAGAAGTGGGTCACCGTCCATCATGTACACTGAGGCTTCAGCGGGAGGTTGCCTCAACTCTCTCTTAAGAGAGGAGCCTTTCTGCTGACATGTGAAGCTGCATTTTCACCCCAATTTCACCAGATCTATGATTGGTTTCTGTAGGAGGAACACCTGGGAGGTGCTGTGAGGAAAAGGAGGGTCTGGTGACTTAACATCTGTGTGAATCATGCTTATGTTGGTTCAGATAAATTTAACTTGGGACTTACTCTGAGAAACTTCAGACAGAAAAAACCCCAACAGATTGTAGATCCCCAGTGAGGGGTTTATTGCCACATGGATGCACCGCATCAAGTGTTACAAGAAACAAATGTATCCAAGAGGGAGAAGTAATCCTTCTCTTAGAAATTACTGCAAACAAAACTGCAAATGTTGCCATCACTGTTGAAATTTGAACCATGAGAGTGGAATTCCATACGTCAAAAAACTGCATTTTGGCCCAAAGTGGGAGGCAGAAAGCTTTCTCTTAAAAAAATTACAAAAGGCACAGGATGTACCCTTTAAATCCCCTTTCTTTTTAGATCAGGCTACAGTTATGCTTAGACTAGTATTTATTAAGCTAACTGTTCAGTTCTAAAAGAACACAGTCCAGAAAAACAGGAAAGTTACTTAGCTGGATGTGGACAATTTTATTCATGTCAATGGAAGTACTGAACTGTTTCAAGTTAAGCACCAGATTAAGTACTTAATCAGTTCAGAGCCAAAATTCTTCCAATTTCTGTAAGAAAACAACCAATCCCATTTCAGTACAACTAAAACAGTGCATTGTATCAGTTTCCCTTTTGAAATATAGACAGTAATTGCAGTTTGTGAACACAGACACCTCCTAGGCTGAATCACCAAAATGCCTGGAAATGAACAACAGCATTCAGGTAGTGATATTTGCTGTAAAACGAAGGAACCTGACTTCACCCAAGTACTCCCTAATTCTAGTGTAATGCTACTCCCTGGAGTACAGTTCCAAGTGCTTTTCTTAGCATAGTGTGAATGACTCAGACAAAAGGGTTTTTTCCTCTGTTCTCCCTGAGTGACCAATGAGCAGGAAGAGGAAAACGCTGCGTTTCACAAGGGAAGTTTTCCCGTATCTTACTGAACTTGTCAGACCTTCCTCCTCTGCTTTCCAGCTCTGCAGTTCTTGCCCTGCAAGCTGAGAATGGCCTTGGTCCGACTGAAAAGAGATGGTGCAGTTGGACCAGCAGACAGACAGAGCAATGAAGCAGTCTTGGACCACCTAGTGACAGTGCCTTCCCTGCAGGAACCACTTCAGAGCCGGCACGAGGCTGGTCTAGGATGCAGCTCTGTCGTTAGTGCAGTCACTGAAAGCCTCTCTGATGTGAATCAGGCTGAGAGCTGTGGGAAGGAAGGGTCATCTCTTGATAACCAATGCACAAAGATCTGTCAGCCTGGTCACAGCTCTGGAGGGTTGTGAGGGATCATCTCTCACGGCATTTGTGCAATCCAGTCTTTATTACCTGCTGACAGACATGAGCACCAACTCCCTTTTAATGCTGAACAAAGTGAAAGCAGTGAGATATTCAGATTCCCGTGGTCTTGGGAGAATAAGGAATGTGTGCTTAGCTATAGGATGGTGTTCATCAAATTGTGACTGTCACAGAATTGTTCTAATTACACCATCAATCCATACAGGATTAATACATGAAAGCCCAGGCAGGGAAACATATGCTTTGGGTTTTATCTTCAGCACAAGACTCCAATCTTTCCTCAGGAAATTACCATATATTTTATCAGTACCTTGGTGTTAATTTTTGAAACCTAAAGACTTCAGCCAAAAGGAGCTGACCATCTACCGTTTTTTCTTTCTTATAAATGTTGTTGTTGTTACCTCATTAACTATTTAGCATCCTGGCAGGTTATTGCAATGAGCTGAGCTTGGCAGAACCACCAGGGTTGTAACCCCGAAGGAAAATGTCATAGCTCTCCATACCTGATATATTTTGGTTAGCAGAGATTTAAAAGCAGCAGTAACAGAACCATAGTAAGATATATTTGGCAAGAAGATACAAAATAACTATTAAGCTGGTTTACATCTGTTTCCTTTTTCATTCATTTTTCCTTCTCTAATTACATACTTAACATCAATCTGCTATCACAGTAGCTTGGATTATTTTCTTTCTGGGTCTAGCCTCCACGTCACTGTCACTGGATTTCATTACTGCTGCTTCACCAGTAAGTAATGAGTCTCTTTGTACTTACATACCCGGACTCCTGCAGTCAAAGTGATTAGCAGCACATGTCTTTAAACACCCCTGTCAGACAAAGGTATGAAGAATGACGAGGCTTGTTCTGTATTGCCTGTGCTCACATGTGTACAGTCTGATAATCACATATAAAACAGTGTGAGATTTCGGAAGACTGGGGACAAATCTGTGGAAAGCTTTATACACATCAGAAAAAACTATATTTTGAGTAAGTACATAGGCCCTGAAGTACCCCATATGTATCAGCAGATGTTGCATCACAGGTTCAGCCAAAAAAGGGAAAATAGTTATTTTTTCATCAGGTGGTAAATAGTTTTTATGGTTTGTTTTTTATTTTCTGGTACTGTGAGTCAAAAACAAAATAAATGTTCTTTTTGGAGAAGTGTGAGACTTTGCTCCTGCCTGTCATGTTCCAAAGCTCAGGAGGAGAGGGCTGGCTTGTGGGATATGGGTTGGCTGGCACTTTGCCCCACAGCACCTGCCCACCCCTGGCAGCGTAAGGGGCTCCCAGGGAGACCCTCTCAGTCATCCTGGCTGGCCAACAGCCACGGCAGCATTTGTCCTCTATAGACAAGGGGTCTGACAATAAGAATATCAAGTGCTTCCTATAAAGGCTGGGCTGACCTGACCAAGGCTCTGTACTCAGCACTGTGTTTGTTTGCAGCTCTGCAGGTGCCGAGTGTGTTGATTGTGTTACAAGGGAGTAACTACAACCTGATAAGGACAACTGTAATGGCCTGTGTGTTGGTAGGAATAATCAATTGCAAAGAAATGGAGTAAAGAGCCAACAGAGCAAGCAGGAGTTAGCTGAGAAGGTATGGGGGTTAGAGAGAACTGCAGGCTCTATGGGAACCAGCAGTGTCATGCAGATCTTACTTTAAAAAGAAAAAAAAAAGGCAAACATCATACTGGGATAGATCAGTGAAAGTGCAGTCTATAAGCTATGAGCTCATCCTTCCATTCTATTTGCCATGAGTAAGGCCACAGTTGAGGTACCATATCCAGCCCGGAGCATTTGAGAATAGTTGTGGGTCAGCTTGAGAGAGATGAAGAACAAGAATGACTCAGAGACCGAAGAAGGAAAAAGTAGAAGGAATTGCAACAATGTGAAGAAATGACAGAATAGAGGTAATAATAAATATGTAAATAACTGCAGTAAAGAGGAATAGAAATTAATCTTAAGGTTGATTGTAGGAAAAGTAGTGGTGGGCTTCTGTGCTTGGATGTAATTGTACTGCTTTTTTAGACATTAGGGACCAAACATAAAAGACTTTTCTAGGAAATTTCCCCTAGACTATGAACATTAGGGTCTGACCTTTTGGAAACCACAGTGACTAAAAGGCAATGTGGAGGAATTGAGTTTGCCCACAAAATGACTCTGAGACAGCACAGAGGACTCTCAGCTCACTGTCTCCTCTTCTTTTCTCAGAATTTGTCCTTGAGCTGAAAGGAACAATGTTTGGGTTTAAGTAATGGTAAGAGCTGTAGGCAGTTGGAGAGGACTGAAGCCAGAATGTGTCATTTCTGCTGCCTCCTACCACTCTTTTCACAGAGAGGAGCATCTCTGCTCATCTGTCTCTTAACCCTGCTTCTTCCACTGGCCCCACATGCCCAATCCTCTCAGCCAGTGCTGCATGTGGAGTATCTGCTGGTTTACTGCAGCAGTTTTGGTAACTTCACCTCTTCCCTCAGGTTCGTTGTGTCAGGGTATCTATTCAAGGTTTTCCCTATTTGCTTTCAGAACGTCAGGGTGGAGAATTCCAGATGAGTGCCACAAAATCGAAGATCATGCTTGGGACAAGCAGCAGTTCTTGATGCCTTGCTGTTGTTGCCATAGGAGACAAAAAGAGTGCCACCAGCGTCTAGTGACTGGTAAAGTAACCCCCAGCAGCACCACCAAAGAGGGAATATATTCCACAGTTCAGTTCTCTGCTTCCTCACACACTGATAAAAGCATGTTAACAGAACAACAGGTTTTATCCAGGCTTTCTAGGGAGAATAGGAGAGATAAGAGCTTAAAGAGAAGGAAGGGAGGAGTAGGTAATGCTTGAGAGTTGGGCTGTTTGGTTTCCAGCCTCAAATGTGTGTGTCAGGTGAAAACATGTGACCTGCTTTTCAAATTTATGTGTCTCAGGGAGTCGAGGGATGGTCTCAGACTAATGGTGGATTTGGTTTGTATGATTTCAGAAAACCAAGTTTAAGTGATGCTGAGAGGATAAAAAAAATTGATGGATCTCCACAGATTTTAAATAATCACCATTGGCCCTTCTGTGCTTTTAAAAATGAAATTTAAGCTGGTTATCATAGGTTTATTCCAGCTGAAGAATATGGTTTCACTTTGGATGTGAAGACTGACATGCAGTTGTAAGAGTCCACATGCTTCAAGCAAGCATTGCTGATTTCTGACACGCAGTAGCATGCGGAAGTCAAAATAGGTTTTTCCACTTTAATTACATGACCACTACTCATGAATGGGAGCCTGAACTCCATCTCCACTGACCTTGAAAATGCCCTGGAGGTTTATGATGAAATGAAGCGTATGTTTTCTGATGATTTCTGGAAAGTGGGGAAACACAAAAACCAGTTGTTCTAGTTAAATTTTTTTCAGAGAACAGTGTGATACACCATCAGGGCTCCCACATTATTGCAGGAGAATTTGGCAGTTTTCCACTTCAATTCCTGTAACATACACGGGATTTGGCAGTTGTATGCAAATGCTCAGATCAGGATTTCATACATGACAGCCTCATCCCTGAATAACTGGACACGGGTAAACCATGTGAACCGTCATTCTGGCTCTTGCTGATAAATCAGATCATCCTAATAGATGAATTACTGTAGTGAATGAAATGTGTGTCTATGCCTCAGTCACATTAATGACTCTGTAGTGCTGTAGATATACACAAACTGACTTTTAACTGATAGCTTGATTATGGGTCAGGCCAGAGTGACACAGAGCTCTGCCTCTGTCCAGATTTTGTTGAGCAGTAACGCCTCAATGCCCAGCTTCAGGCACTACTTACAGGTACATGTAGAGGTCCTAAGGAGTCTTTGGAGTGCACTTGTTACACCCACGCTGAATGCACGGGTGCGAGTGGAGTGTGGATCAGCCGCTCTCTGAAGGTCACCAGGACAGCTGGAGCCCAGCTGGAAGGGCTGGGTGAGCATTCTGGATGTGTCAGCAAACTAAAAATTCTCACCATGACATAGGCTGGAAAAATGGTGGACAAGGACAAGCATGCAAAGAGAAATACATCTCCCTGGAAGTGCTCAGTGGGAACTAATTTGTCTTTTACCCCAAATATTAGGTGATTGCAAGGTAGGTAGATAAAGTGGGTTTGATATGGTTTCCTACAATTAGTATTCCTTTTTTTCCCCCCTGCTCTCAGTTTTCTATTGACTTTCTCTTTTTTTCTCTCACTCTCATGAACTGTCTTCGTATCCATGTCTTACTGTTTTTCTTTTCCCTAAGGCTTTCACTATGCAGATTTAGAACCCCTTTCAATTCCCAGGATACTGCTTACATACACAGGGTGAAAATCAGCCTTTTCCTGCCAGGTTATGTGACCACCCTCCCTGCCACTCCTGAATGACTCCAGTCTGCTATTCCCTTGAGGACTAAACTAGATTGGGATTTATTAAACCCTTAGCCCCCTGTTTGAATGATATATGGCCTCAGGCAGTAGGCACTAAGGTGAATGCACACTGTTTCTTTGTAAAGGCACAGTAAACCACTACAGATACAGTGCCCCAGGCATTCCTAAACTATCTTGTCCTGTGTCAGCAAGATGCCTTAAAGAACTCTCCACAGAGCTTTCATTGCTCCATTCTCCCTCGGCTCCCACCCTGTGCATTTCAATACAGTATGGAAAGGATTTCATCCTTAATTGAAATTCCTTTCATCAGCCTAGATATAGCCTGAACAAAGATACTGACATGAAAAAGCAGTCAAGAACATATCTTTAAAATGTCAATTTGCCAGTGACAGGCATAAAATGCAGTCACTGCAAATCAAGACTCTAAACCCTCATTGTGTATTATCACATAGCTGCCACTTCACCCTCCCCCCGCTACCCCTCCCATCAGTTTTGATGTTTGTACATCTTTGTTTTCCTTTCCACATTCTTCTCATACTGTATTCACAGCAAATCTGAGGATAGCTGAGTCTTGACTAAAACCCTGCAGACCTAGAAGAAAGCTGTTTTAAACCCTGAAGAGTGTCATTTGTCTTAGACTCATATTTCTGAAGAAACTGATCATTCAAGCTCCATGAGTTTTCTATTTTTCCTTTTTTTTTATTCATTCTGGTAAAGTAATTGAAACATTTTTGTCCATATAGACCTGTAAGTTTAATGCTACATGGGTTTATGTGGCAGAAAATTTCTACGGTCTTGCTCAGCTGAAGAAAGAGAAATAAGTAATCCAAGTTCTTTCCGCTGGCACAATGTAGGGAAGGATACACCCATTAGAAAAAACATTAAGTATGGGCCATCTACTGAAGGCTGTATTTAGCTTGCTTACCCTGGGTGATTAATTTAGGTGTTATATCTTCAAGTTTTGACTATACAGAGACCAGAGCCTGGAGAAAAGGAGGCTTGGGAGAGACTTTATTGTTCTCTACAACTGTCTGACAGGAGGTTGTAGCCAGGTGGGGTTTGGCCTCTTCTCCCAACTAACAAGTGATAAGACAAGAGGAAATGGCCTCAAGTTGTACCAGGAGAGGTTCAGATTGGATATTAGAAAAAATTGCTTCACTGGAAGGGTTGTCAAGCACTAGAACAGACTGCCCAGGGAAGTGGTTCAGTCACCATCCTTGCAGGTATTTAGAAGATGTGCAGACGTGGCATTAAGGGAGATGTTTTAGAGATGGACTTGGCAGTCCTGGGTTAATGGTTGGACTCTGTGATCTTAAAGGCCTTTTCCAACCTAAATGACTCTCTGATTCTGTGATCTTCTCACTGGCACCAGAGTGATATATGTCTCCAGTAAATTCTTGATGCCACTCTCTCTTGCCCATGCATTCTTTTTCAGACACACCACCTCCCATGACATTTGGTTCCCTTGTGTTTGGGAGGGTCTTCTTCCATTCCCAAAGCAAATTAATTTTTCTATTTCCAATCCTTCCTTCAAGCACACCTTTGTCCAGAAACTGCAAAGAACTTGTCGGTGACATGATAAGAACACAGCCAAAAATGCTCATTAATAGTGCTTCATTATTTGCCCTGCACTGGAGTTTGGCAGATTCCAGTGTGATCTCTTGCCTTGTGTTTCAGCTGACAGAGACATTGCCTATCAGTGCTGCTGCTGCTTTAAAATATCCTAGAACAGGCCTGGGATACACAGTTACTAACTTACCTGAGTGGTAAGAAACAATACTTGCATTCTTCACGCACTATTTGTCCAGGAAATTAGCAAAAATGCTTTGAGGAACTTCCTAGTCTGAGTCTGGTGTTTGTAACCAGTCCTGAAGCAGATGATGGCTGCAGGTGTGCAGGTATGAGATGTGGGCTGTTTATCCAGCTGTAACAGCCACACAGCCAGCCAGCGGCAGCAGGAAGTCAGGCATGGTTAATGTTTAGGATACATAATCTTCACAGAGCTGCTGCCAGGTGTCTTCTTTGGCTTCAGTCTCACTGTCTTCTGGCCTATTCTTTTGTCTATCCAGTGTTCAGGAAAAGGAAGTGAGGTGTGAAGTGCTCTGCCCTTGCAATAGGCATGGTAAGGCTACAGGACACGGAAATAACCAAGACATAACCAACTACTGTGTGTTCTGTTTATTGTATTTGCCATTTTGGTAGCTATTTGAAGATCTTCCCTCCTCACCTGAGGCATCTTTCTAGGTCCATCAAAACTTACTTAAAGGCTGATAGTAAAAACTTCACAGGTAATGAGGTTTGCACAGCCCCATTCGCTCAAGGAGCAAATTCATAACACCTCCCCTTTGATTCAAAGAGGACACTTTAATTTCACTACTGCTAACAGGACCTAAGGAAGGGCCAGGGCGGCGCAGGGGAAATATTGTCCTTTTAATTGTCTATTCTTTGGAGTAGAAATCTACTTAGGATATAACAACTTCTGCTGTCTGGCTCTGGGCGAGTCATGCAGCCTTTGAAAGGGTTCTGAGAAACATTCATTTCAGTTGGTGCTAATGCCCAGATTCCAGCTCTCATCTTGGTTTCAGTGTGTGTGCAGTGAGAGGGACGCGTAGCGGCAGCACTAGACAGGCTCTTCGCAGCTCTCCTCAGCCAAATCACTTCTCAGGGTATATTCAGGGTTTTCTCAGGGTTGTATCAGCCTTCCCACAGATTATCAATAGTGTCTCTTGCAACAGCTGAGGTGGAGCTTGAGGGCGTTTGTCATCCCCAAGGAATTTCACAGGGTCCCTCATTTATGTAGTCTGTGTTGTCTTTATCCAGATTTTCCTATCACAGTCTGTGGAGTAGGAGTCCCTTTCATCATTTCATGACCCGCACACGGGGGTGTTGGCTGTCTCTGCCACCCAAAGGAACCCAGCATCAATCAAGTAGGTGGGACACGTTTGGTTACCCTGCCTGATCTCTGGACCCTGTCACCCTCCCAGTGGGACACGCCTGGGACACGTGTAATTAACTGGGTATTCTCTGTCCTCTAGAGGAACAGTCTGTCCATGCCAGAGGCCACAAGTTCAAGCTAGATGGAGATAACACATTTCTCCCTTTCATTTTCTCTCTTAACAGTCAGCATAGACACAATTATTGCTGGCTGATTTTAGCATTTCTAAAATTCCCATTGTTAGCAAAACTAAAGACTGCTGTGGATGGGGGCTGAGCTCATTTTTGACGTTCCAAAGACAAAGGCGTATCACACATGACCAGCTTTTTGTACACAGGTTTTTTCTCAGAGTTGGCAAGTGTTACCCAATGAACATGAAAGGGACGGGCATCTCAGGTTTGTAACTTATGAAATGACCCCAGTTCTTGAGTTTTTGAAACTTTGTCCCTCGTAGGTAGCATGTAGGGTAATGGCCAAACAGTAGGAGAGCAACACGAAGGGGTGAATGTGCTCACCGCGTCTCAAATCAGAACACTGGTTGGAAGTGCAAGTAAGTGCATTTGCAGAGGTGTAATTTTCCTTATATTTTCACTTGGGCTGTGTGACCTTTTTTTTTCAGCAAGCAGGCCGTGCTGGTTAATTAAGGGGTATAGTTACACCCTGTGTTACCAACAGAATGTTACACATACACGTGTCATCATTTGCCCACAATCTTTGCGCTCTGCTCTCGGGGTCGAAGCGTGCGTTAGAGATGCAGTGCCACTGATCCATGGGTCTGCCATATGCTCTAAGCAATTTGCTAATTTATTCAATGAATTATTTGGGATACGGATCATTACCCTGATTTTCTAAAGAAATGAGGCTTCTGCAATCGCACCATTTTAAGTTTTCCTTGCTGTCTCTTGAAACTGCCGGCAAGTTTCCCCCAAACCCACAGATCCTCCAGAGCTTCTGGGACGCACAGCTCGCTCGGCAGCCGGGGAGCGGGGCGCTGGGCACTGCGGAGGAGCAGCTCCATTGGCATTGCTGCCTAACTCGGGCCACACGAGGAGCGATGCTCAGGGCCATGGGGAGCCCCTCACCCACCGTGCCCCGCTCTGAGGGCTGGCACTGCCTCAGGTGTGGCCG
>VWZW01002154.1:388056-419976 GCA_013397115.1 Edolisoma coerulescens
AAGCGCTGCGGCGGCGCGGAGGGGGAGCCGGGACATGGCCGCTGCCCGCTCCTGCCTGCGCGCCGCAGCCGGCATGGCCCTGCCCGCGGCCGCGCGCGGCTGAGCCTCGACCTTGCCTTCCCCTTCCCCTTGGACCCTCCTCATCCTGCTCCTCGTGCTCCTCTTCCTTCTCATCTTCCTCCTCCCGCGGACGCTGCCGGGGCCGGGCCGGGGGCGGTGGCGCTGCGGGGGCCCCTCGCTGCCTTGCGGGGCGTCCCGGGGGCCGGGGCGGAGCGGGTGGAGCCGCGCGTGGTGCGGTGCGTGCGGGAAGGTGCTGCCCTGGATCCTGCATGTTCCCTGCGGGGGGCCGGCTCCGGTGCTGGAGCGCCGCACTGAGCCGTGGGATCGGGGAATTCATTTTGTAAATGTGTACGTGTGGCTCATGTGCTGCGAGGGGGGTCTAGGGTCGTGTTTTAGAGAGTTGCATTTGCTGTAGCGTTAGTTGTGGGGGGGAGTTGAGGGCTGGTTGTAGCCCATCTGTATTTCGTGGGGTTGTGGTTTTGGTTTGTATAAGCAGTTTCCAGGCTTTGAAGAGCTGCACTGCTGTTGCTGAACTGTAGTTCCTCCAAGGTTGCCATTGTTTGCGTTCTGGGAGGGCAGCTGGTGGCCTCGCAGGAAGGCGGCAGGTCGCTTCGGAGGAGGGCTCTGGGTCGGTTCCGTGTGACTTCTTTCCAGGAGAGGTTTAGCTTTTCTCCGGCGTCTCTGATGCCAGAACAAGGCCCCAGAATGAACGGTTTCTCTCTGGGCGAGCTGTGCTGGCTGTTCTGCTGCCCGCCCTGCCCCAGCCGCATCGCGGCCAAGCTCGCCTTCCTGCCCCCGGAGCCCACCTACACCGTGCTGCAGCCCGAGCAGCAGCAGGAGCCCGGGGCGGCGGCCGGGGCGGGCACCCCCACGGGATCGGGCACCTGCAGCCTGCACCTGAGCGAGCGGGCCGACTGGCAGTATTCCCAGCGGGAACTGGATGCCGTGGAAGTGTTCTTCTCCCGCACGGCCCGAGATAACAGGCTGGGCTGCATGTTCGTTCGCTGTGCCCCCACTGGCCGGTACACGCTGCTCTTCTCGCACGGTAATGCTGTGGACCTGGGCCAGATGTGCAGCTTCTACATTGGCCTTGGCTCCCGCATCAACTGCAACGTCTTCTCCTATGACTACTCCGGCTACGGGGTGAGCACCGGCAAGCCCTCTGAGAAGAACCTGTATGCAGACATTGATGCAGCCTGGCAGGCCCTCAGGACAAGGTAAATGGGTATTGGGGACAAGGTATTTCTGTGTCTCCCTTTAATCCTAGTAAGTCTGCACTGTTAACCTTGCTGAGAGGAAGGGAAGGGTTTGTAGACGGTTTCAGTTGCTTTGGTGGCCTCACCAGATGTTCCATGAACAGCTACAGTGTGATTTACTGGATGCCTTCATTTGCTAAAATGATGAGCAAACCTTCATCCTTTGGCTTTTTCTAGATTTAGAGGATTATTCAGAATTAATTTATGTTAGCCATTGCTTCACCATTGAAAAGCTCCATCTTGGCTAGGATACGTTGCACTGGTTGCGGTTTGAGCTTGCAGACTGCAAAAAAACTGTTGTTTGAGACTTGCCCGCCACTGTCTACACTTAGAGGTAACCCAGGTGAGCCAAAGCTCTGACTGAATTTGGCAGTAGCCTTGGCTAGGGTTTATCAGGAAACTGCTGGTGTTGTGGGACGTGTTTGGGGTTTCATGCAAGCTCGTGCAGCATAGATGTCTTTCTCTTTGGGCCTCCAAACAACTGTTATCCGATGGGTATGGTAGCAGGCTGGAACGAAAAGGTGTTGACATCTGGAAGTAGAGCTGGGGATTCTGCCAGGAGATGCCGAAGTATGTGGCATCCAAAGGGATGGAGCTACAGTGAGAAGGCTTGGCAAGAGGCAGCATGGTGAGTGGAAACAGTGAGCCCTTGGCTTCTAGAAAATCCTGAGCAGAGCTGCTGGCTCTGGCTCCTTGCTACAACCGATGGCCGTCCCTGGGCCTCTCGCTACTGTCCACAGAAACCATGAGCTCCTTTTGCTGTTGCATAAGTGGTTCTTCAAGTATGACCTCGCAGAACATGTATTTAAAAAGCTTAAATTGTAGTAGGCCGAGAGAAAAAAGTGATTCTTGGCTCCGGCGTTGTGTAGACGAACTTGGCTTGCGTGAAATGCGTATTTGATGTCTATCTTGGGGATATGTGCCAGCTTCAGAAATAGTGACAGGAGTTGTTACTAATTTAGATAATTGGCTTTGCAAGAATCCAGGGATTGGTTAGTCGTGGAGTCCAAATGCCTTTTGACATTGCTCTGTCTAAGTCAAGCGAAGAGCGGGGGGAGAAAGGTGTAGGGAGAAGTTACCCTTTCATGGCATGTGTTCTGTCTGGTGAGAAGACTAGATTCTGGGCTCGTTTTCCAGGACTTTAAAAAATATTTGTTTCCTTGAATTCAAATAATATGGTCTCATGTAAAGAAGTAATTTTGATGTGCTGTATGCATAATAAATTATTAAGTGCCACTACGACACATATGGATGATGTAAATAAGATTCAAGGGAGGAAAAGTACTATGTCTAAGCCAAGCCTAGTTAATGTTTGTCCTTCATTTGCTGTGTTTTCTCTCTGTTTCACTTGATGTTCAGTTGATGATATTGTTTTATTTAAGCCTTCTAAAGCTCTGAAAAAGCGCTTTCACACCTGCCTGGAGGTGCTTCCTCTGTGCTGACAGGCATTTAGTGCATGGTTCAAGTTCTGCGTAGGTCCAGAAATAAGGAGTTCCTTCACTTAAGTCTTTTAAGAAACTCAACCCGGTAGGTGATGCCACCACATGCCCAGCTTGCTCGCAGAGGATCGGGCTTCTTCAATAAAAGTGTGTCTGGACAGGTTTATAGTTTTCCATTAGTGTTCCCTTCTGTGATTTATACAAGATCTAGGCTCTGCTTTCTACCTTAAATTGAGGGGTTGAAATTTCCCAACTCTTACTTTGCTGTGTTTGTTAATCCCACTTTTTAGTGTACCTTGAGAGTACAGTTAGAGTAGTTATCATTGGTTAGGTTTTTAGGAGCCAAAAGCCACTGGAATTGGATGCCCAGGGAAGTGGTGGCATCACCACCCTTGGAAGTGTTCACAGGGCGTGAGTGTGGCACTTGGGGATGTGGTTTAGTGGTGAACACGGTAGTGCTGGGTTAATGGTTGGACTCTGCTCTTTTGAAGTCTTTTCCAAAGTTAACAATTTTGTGATTCTATGATTACAGTATTTAAGGTGCCCAGTAAAGAAGTTGGTCGCTGTAAAATGTAATTTCAGTAGAAAGTTAATCAATTCTATTAACAGATGACTGTGTTTGTAACAGGTATGAGCTGAAACCTCAGTCTTTCTGCTGCTGAATTCTCCAAGTAGCAGTGTGAACTTTACAAGACTGATAATTTCCTAGTCCTCAATCCAAGCAGCTCACAATTAAGTGAAATATTCTGCAGTAGAAATACAAGTATGCCTCTTGAGGTAAAATGTCATGTCATAGCATTCCTGCTGCAGCAGTTCCTTGGTAGCTCCAGGAGAGCTGTGTATGCTTTCATTCTTAATGCAAATTCCTGGCATTTGGCCTCCAGTCATATGGTGGTGAACTGTAATGCAAAGTTAAAAGCAAAGTCTTAAAATAGAGGTTCACTGTGCCATCAAAAGCATTTAGTCATCTGTGCTAAGTTCCGTGGGAAGCTGTTGCTCTTCTGAATCCACCAGACGTTCCACCTGGCAGCAGAAAGGAATCATTAAAATGTTGGAAGTCTGAGACTCTTTATTTTTTCCTTTTAAATTGTGCCTCTGAGGTACCACCGGTATTTAGCAATCATTAATTTATCGGTGTGTTTTGAAAGTTGCCTTGAAGAAGGTGGGAATTAACCTGTGCTTGGAGGGAGCTGTCAAATTTTAGAGATGATGGTGAGCTGGCAGGGTTTGCCATCATGGCTGCACATTTTTGTATTTTTTCAAAAATCCTTGTCCTGAAACAAGGATCTTGCTATCACATACACATTTAGGAATCAAACCTTACATAACAAATGATTATAAAACTCTCTGAAAAGAGGGGATGAGAAAATAAAATCATCAAATTCCCTTGTTCTGTTTCAGTTATCAGCCTGTCTTTGTAGAATCAGTCTCAACTATTCTCCATTCTTTTAGTCTTTGTAAAGGAAACTTATTTCCCTTAATTTAAAGGAATTTAGTATTTCTCTTCATGAATAAAGTATACTCTTGAGTGGTAATTTTACTAATTACCAATTTTCAATACTGTCTTTTCAGCCCAGTAAAGATGTTGACATACAATTTTATTCCCATAAAATGAATTTTTATAGATTTTTCTTCAGAGGTTGTAATTGTAGCATTGGTTGTTCTCGTTCCGGTATTGATCAGTAATTAATTTGGGCTTTTACATATATTTATTTGCATTTGATTAACAGATTTCCATCTGGAATCTCAATGTTTATCAAAAAGAATTTTCTGTCTTATTGCTACAGATCATGTTTTTTGTGAGTGTTTTATTTTAGGCAGGTTGGTCTGGTTTTGTTCTGTTTGTTTCAAAATCAGAACCAGATTGAAGAGAAGGTATATCAGTCTTCTCTCATTGTCCATGTGGTTATAAGTTGCTGCTTCTTGTTCAGATGTGTCTCTTATCCTAATATCTGATTGTCTTAATGCAACATCTGTGCAAAATGACTTGATTGTCCTCCTCTTCCCCCCCTTTCCTGAATTCCACATGGGAGGGTTGAACTTTCTAACACTTTTACATTAAGACAATGTACAGTACTTAAAAACAGGATGCACATGTGGGGCTTGGGTTCAGTGCTCAAGCACAAAACCATGGCTGCTTTGTCGATCACATGCTATTTATATTAAAATCAATTTAAAATTTGTATGTTCCCTAAAAATTTGGAGAGGGTTGGTGAAATGTTTTAAAATCCCAGTCAAAAGAAAGAAGGCACTGCTGCCCCACTCCCTCTGCTTCTGTAGTAAAGTATCAAAGAGCAGAACATTTTCGTCCATCTTCTGGGTCCAGAAAGGACGTGAAGAAAATGTGATTAATAAATAGCTTAGAAAAGCTGTTCTTGTTCCATTTATCAAAATACAGCTTGATTTGTTTTTCATGGTCACAATATAAACTAGTATTTTTTTTAAACTCTTAATAAATGATAAATGTTATTGTAATGTTTAAATCCATAATTCTCAAAAAAGGTGCATTTGAATTTGTCTTTCAGTCCATAGGAGAGCATTGGTTCACTTTTATTTTTGCTTATGCTTCTTGGTCAATCTGGTATGATGAAAGGAATTGAATTGTGAAATGGTGTAGTAAAATCCAAGGGCTTTTGATCATTGGGTAGCAGAAAGAATGTTTAAATAGTTTTTTAAACTATTTTGCCAAATTCAATGTTAAAAAAAAAATGCACACGAAACCTTTTATTATGCAGGAATTTTATTATTTGTGGTGCTGATTATCAGGAGATTATTGCTGTTTCCTTTGTAGGAGCTGGTGGAGAAGTCTTACATTGAGTAAAATCAGGAAACACACCTAATTGGATTAGACCAGAGTGATAACTAATCTTCTGAGATTGTGTCAGTTTAGTTTGTCTCCGTTCTGATGTGATGAGGTGATTACAGCTTTCCAGGTGAATAACAGCTTCAAGGGGTTTTTACCTTGCCTAGTCAAAATAGTCAATTTCTACATCAATTTTCTTTGCAACACAACCTTCTTTCACCAGCATTATATTTCTGTGCATGATCTAAGCCAAATTCTTTAGATTGTATACTTAAAGGTTTTTATCAAAAGTTACCAACTAAATTCCTGACATGACCAAAGGCAGTGCTTGGCAGAGTCACAGTTAATAGTCCTGGAGTAATAGGGTTTCCTTTCTTCATGGAGCATCACCTGGTAGGTTTTTCAGTCATACCAGCTTTTCAGTAATGTTTTTACAGTGTCTCCAAAGGATTGGTTAAAGGTACTGTCCTCTAAAACTTAACTTATTCTACCTACCATGGTCAATACTTCAAGAAAGGCTGCATATAACTTAGAACAAAAATAGAAGCATACACAATCCTCTCCTGTTGTTGTCTATGCAATGAGCAGAGATTAATTCAGATGATGAGCGTCCCTGGGACAAATACTAACAACTGCTCAAAAAGGTACTCTGATGTTCAAAGTTATTCATAATGTTTACTGAGCTTTGGTGTTGTATTACGTCTTTTAGGCACTGAAGTAAAAGTAGTTTTGTTAAATATTTCCCTGTTTCTGTCAGGACTGCAAGATCAAAGCTTGTTTAAAAAGAAAAAAAAAGGAAATTTTTCACTGTCAAGAATATTTTGCAACTGGTGTTATTTGGGAAGAAAAGCTGCCAAAGAGCCTTTGGCTAATAGTATGTGCTCTCCTGAGTGTAGATAGTCCTGAAATTCAACTGCCTGAACTGGAGATGTTGGTTTACCCTGATGTACAAAGGTTGTAGGACTTGGTTCTCAACATCATCAGAGCATTGAACATAAAAGATTTCTAGAGGAACATGTTGTTAAATCCTCCATGCTGAAGTAACTGTCTGCTTTTTAGCACTAAATTACATAAGTGCATGAGAAAGGCAAGCTTTTTCTCTTTCTCACTAGATAGTGTCACCTGCTGAGGCTGAGCTGATGGTTGCTCTGCTGTGGCTGTTTGACCTGTGCATGTTGTTGGTAGCTCTTAGATTTGTTCAAGTCTTTCTTGACAGTGGAGTGTGAGCTGGACTGTGTGAACCTCAGTGGCTTTGCTCTGAAGCCAGGGTCAGTCTCCAGTCCATCACAACCTCAAAACCAAAAAACCCCTCCAAAATTCACCCTTTATGTTACTCTCCTACTTAGAAACATTCCAAAGTGCTGGGCTAAGTTTACGCTGGTTCTTTACTTGTGAACATAAGTAAAAAGAACAAATGAAGAAAAGTAGCAGTGCTGTCCAGGACTGTAGACAGCTGTGGGAATGGATAGGTGGAAACCATTTCAAGGTATATAAGTGGTTATCTGCCAGCAACTGGCTTTGTGGGAAAAACTGACTTATTCAGCAAATGGATATTTCTATTTCCATACTGAATGAAGAAAACGGGTCCTTTTCAGTTTTCTGGGGTTTTTTGTTCCTGTGATGTTTCTTCATGTGGAGATAGACGAGTACAAGGGCAGTGCCAAGCACTGTCTGTTTGGAGCCTGACTGCTGGAACAAAGGTCTGAATTTCCTATTTCCTTTTAATGTGACGTGCCTGGTGGAGAGGCCAATGTGATGATACCAACTTTTCATCCCTGCCCCAAACCCGCTTTTGAGTTCCAGAGTTGTATTCTCTGTTGGCTTTATGGCCAACAGTCTCAAAATTATGCAGCACCAATAAAGAAAATGAGCAAATAACATAGGGTTGGGGTTTTTTTTCCTGAAGCTGGTAATAAATTTAATGAATAACTAAGAATTTTCTTTCTGCCCTGCTTCACAAATGTAAATCACTTACAGGGCTGAGTTGGAAGCAGTTGAAATGAGTCATAAAATAAGGGGCAGATGTGTTGTACCTAACATGCTTGTGTACACAGAGGCTTGCTTTTGCCAAGTAGCCCCTAAGGAGATCAGAAATCTTTTCCTGTGGATTTGGAGATAGCTTCAGTTGCCACTGAACTTGAGAGGAATTGAAGGCACTTACCTGTGTACAAGATGAGGGGTTCCTTGCGCTTCCTTGAATCTATGAAAAAAGCCTTTTTACAGTTTTTGAATGCTGGTGGCTCTTAGGTGTCTGAAATGAAGTGGTTAAGAATTGGTTTTTGTCTGACTCTTAAGGCTTGGGTTTGTATGGCCTAAAATACAAACCCAAACCAACTGATAGGCAAACCTCCTGTGTCTCCTGTGTCAGTTGGTGGTGGATAATTGAGATTGCTGCAGACGAGCACTGGTGAATTGAACAAGCAGTTGCAGTGACCCATTTGCTCCTGCTTCGTCTTGACTGCCCTGCTTTCCAGTTTTTAGATGAATGACTTACACTGGTCTTGCATGCTCAGCCTGACATCTGATGATGAAGCTCAGTTCCATTCGTGGCTAAAACTGAGTGTTTTGTTGGCAGTGTTTTTTTTTCAGTGTCTCAGGTTTTGGGAGCAATGGGAGATGTGGGATTGTAAACCCAGGAAACGCTGTATGAACACAGGGGAATAAAGATGCTTTTAACAGAAGGCTAAGAATGTAGAATGGGATGGATGAATAGTGCACAGTGTCAGCTTAAGGACAGAGGAACATCTCTGCATTCTTTATTCCAAGGGCTAATTTGAGAAAAATGGGTTACTGTTGTTTGCACATTAAGCTCTGCTGCCCGCAAACAATCACAGAAAGGTGCAAGCTTAGGTCAGTTGTGTAATGACAGAGTTATACTGGCATTATCTGTATCCATATCTTTATGTTTTTTAACCACTTTGTTAGGTTTACAGAACAAAGGTTCTCCTGTTAGAATGAAACATTGTGGTTGGATTTGCCGGCTATGAGACCAAATAATACAAAGGCACAAAATTGGGCTAAACAGCAGGATCTGGCTCAATGCCCACCCACCTTCCCACCCTTGCTTTCATGTCTCCTGATAAGTACATGTGTGTCTTTGGGAAAATCCCTATAATCATGAAAGAAATCTGTAGCCTCTCAACTTTCAAAAAGGGGAATTCCATGTGGGTTAACAAATGAAGAATGATGTTGATGTAGAAGATGAGGCTTTAAGTTAGTACACTTGCCTTAAAGTCTAGAGGGAAAAATTTAAATTAGAGGTAATCTCAAAGCATTGTTTCTGGTTTTTATTTTGTATTGCAAATTTGTTAGAAAAACTTCATATTTGCTTTCCTGACAGTAGCATTATTTATTGGTACAGTCTCTTGAAGTTCTTTGTAGGTGTACCTTTCAAGATGAAAATTCTATTTTCAGCTGTTGATTTGGAATTGATTGTTGGATGAGACCGTTTGGACTATGCTTTTAGGAAGAGCAGTGTTAACTGTGCCATATTAAAAAATCCTGCTTGCATATAGAAATGTTACTTTAAGAACTTTGACTCATGGGAGCCTTATTTATCAGCCAAGGCATGCTGCTAAATGAGCTGCATAGCTCTGTGTCTGGCAAGTAACCCTTCCCAAGGCATGCAGTGCCAGCTAGAAGCTCTAAGATACTCTTTTTTATTTATTTTTTTTTTTACAGGACACTGCCGCATTTCTTAAGATCCCAGTATGTTAGACCAGTTAATTTAAACTTTGTGCTAGGGCATGGCCATTTCTTTGTGTGCAGCAGAACAACTCTGGAGTAATGGATAATGGGAGCCAAGTCTGAAAGTTCTGAGACCAACTTCAACACATTTCTCAGGAAGGGATCCTTTAAATAGTATGACTTGAAATGTTTCTCCTTTAATAAGGTTGTTTATAATGGGTTTTGCTCAGATTATAGAATATTTCCAAACATTCCTCCTAACTTTTAGTTAGCTTTGCTATGAATGTCCTTACAGAACTGGAAAAACGGTGTTCAACATCAGCGAAGAAGCAAAACCAGCTGTGTAATTTTCCATTGTGCAAATAAACTGAGATAAGGTTCAGATTATTTTAGCATTATCCCATGAATCTCAATAGTTCTATATAATAAATTAAACAAGACACTTTGTCTTAGCTATTGCACGATACAATAAATTGCAAGCCTTAATGATATGCAAAATAAAAAAGCCAACAGTAATACAAAGTGAACTTGTGTTGAGCACTTTGCAACCAAAATGATGTATGGAACCATCTGTACTTTAAAGGAAAGTTTGAGAAGTTAACTTGCTGCCTTAAGTATAGGACCAGTTTCTGCAGAAATCATTGTCCCAACTCTGTATAGTCTTCCCCACCATCTGATGAATTTATTTAAGCGGGATTTTGGTTGTAGGGACAGCCTGGGGAAAGTGGCATCTTTCAAGAAAATGGTCTTGGTTTTGGAGCATGTCCTCCAGGGCAAATTTACAAAGTCTTCTCCAGCATGCTGTTTGTTGTTTAGAACTTAATTTCTCCCAAAGGTGTTTGTATGTTTCAGTGTTGTTTTGGGATATTTTTGAAAGAAGTAGCTGATTTTGTATAATATTTACTTTGGAGGTGTTCTCTGGCCAATTTTTACCTTGCCGCAGCTACTCAAGAGCCAGTCAGTTTCCTCCTTCCCCTAAGACCGAAACGTACCTCAGTTTGCGTATTTAAGTTGTATTACACATTTTGTTTGTAGGGTCTTTTTGTTGTAGTTCCCTACTGCAAAAAGCTTGTCTTTTTCTGGTAAAGCATGGGCTTTAATGTGTGTTAGTGTTACAGAAAGAGTTACTGTTTCAGTCCGGGTATGAGCATCTCATCAAGTGTAACAAACTGTAGAAGTGCCAGAGTTGTGGGAAGAGGCGGGGTAATGTTTCAGCTACAGTTTCGCTATTTTTATGCGTAGGGGTGTATGAACGTGTAACCTTTGCTCACACTGGTTAATAAATACACTGGGAGCCACCGTGTGCTGCAGGCAGCGCTTTCTGATGCAAGAAGCAGCACCCTTTCAGGAGTCAGTAGAGTAGTTTAAGATATTAATTGGGGTTTCAACCTTCAGCCTGTCCAGTGTGCCTAAAAGGTTTTGACTTGCTGTATCTTTGGCAGCTTCCAACCTTCTGTTTGTCTTGACAGCAAAACCCTCTGCCCTCTCCCCTGAACTCTCGCTAATTATTCATGTAATGTGGTGTTCACTTCTAAAGCCTGCTGTGCATAAGCCCAGTACAATTAGTTCTTTATCCTCTCTTTGAAATTTGTACTAAAAATCAATATGATAATGCAGAAATGACTGTCTGTAAAGGAATACAGGCACAAAGTTGGCTTTTAGAAAAAGAAATTGTTCTGCTTTGTATTTGCATTAATAAAAAATGAAGATGAGGGAATGTACTTGAGTATAATTTGGATCTGAATTTTTGATGGATCTTGAAAGATAATATTGTCATAAATCCTGAATGTTCATAGAGTTTTGTAGAGAGCGAGTGGGTTTTAAAATCTCCTTGATTTGTTGAGTTCTTTTCTATCCTGAGATTAAGGAATCCAGTGCCAAATATCCCACCCTTCCAAACTGGATGTCCTTTTGTCAAAGCTCATCTTAGATCTGTAGATTGTTTTGTGTAGAACATTGAACAGATACTATTGACACAAATAGGATCTAGCGCCTTCCAATTATTTCAGGAAATTACTCTTTCCATCCAAAAATCCACTTTAGTATTCATAATAAAGAACATAAAAGCTAAGGATCTTAGATATTTCTTGCCTGAATGTAGTTCTAAATTTGTTACATTCCAGCAGCAGGAGAAATTGCACTAAAGATTATTATTCTCTTCAATTGACTTTCATGGCAATTTTCAATTTTTCTTATTTTAGTACATTAATTTGCGTGGTAATTTGAAATAAAGGTAGCAGTTTTGGCTTAGACTTAGCTCATTTAATTACTGAAATGTTGAGGGGGAGAGGAGGATTTAGCAGGCATGGTTTGTTGTCTGTTACTTTGTTTTTCATCCTTCCACTATTCCCAGTTTTTCTGGGCCGAGTGAACTATGTTCTTTCATGTTGTTCACTGTAGAACTGACCAGACTTCCTCCTTAATTTTTTTTTCCTTTTTTTTTTTTAATTCTCATTCAGTATTTCTATTTTGCCTCTCTCTTGGAAGCTTTATGGTATTAGGAGAAAGGGAAACACTATATCCATTTGTAAAATGCAACTGTGCATAAATAGGAAAAATATATGTTGGGGGAGGAAGGAAAACTAGCTTATAACTGAAAGTGCCCATGTTGTGGAATGGTGAACTGCAGAAAACCTACATGGCCAAAGGCCAGCTTAGGGTAGTAATGTAGACATTAATACACTTCTTTTCCAAGCACTGTGCTGTTATCTCTTATTTCAAAAATAAATCTGGCAGTACAAGATTTCTTTATGCTGTGCTGGTTTATTGGGAGGCAGTTAAGTGCCGGTGTGGCAAGGACTGGAATTGCTGACATTTTTTCCTGCATAACCAGTTGTTCTGTGGTGATACTGCAGTCAAGTAGGGAGCCTGCATGCTTTACAAGGACTGCATCAGGGACAAAGGGAAAGAGGGGGGTGAATAACATCAGGAAGCTGCTTTTCTTCTCATTTTTATTTTTTTGAATTTCTAAGATGCAGCTGCAGAAAGGTTTCTGCCTTTAGCATCAGCTGAAATAATGACCTTAAGTGATTGCATTAACAGTTGTCCTTGATCCACTGCGAGGTACTTCTGCTTCTTGTGGCATAGCTGGTGATTGCTTGCTAAGCATCCTTTTTTGAGAGGAAAAAGTTGCCTAGTAAGAAATTTTTCACCAAAAAACCTACGAAAGCGATTGGCCCTTTTAACTAGGTGTGTTGGCAGAAAACAAAGTCTGCAAGTGTGCTGTTTGATCATTGTTAAAACCTCCTGATTTACACAATCTGGGCAAAATGTCTTTTACTCCATAGACTCGGATGATCCCAGATAAGACAGCTGGATAAGCTGAACAAGTATATATGACCTGGTTTCAGGACTGAATTTTCTCATCTGAGTTTAGGAAAGTTGGTACTTTTCTAAATGTACAGAAGTACTCTTCCCATGTTTTAGAATAATGTTGCTTTAAGACAGGTTAAGTTTACTGATGCCTAATGTTTCTACACATCATTAAATTCAGATGTATGTTTCTGTAATAAATTACTTTTTTTGTGCTATCTTTTCAGGTTCTTAGTTGAGCACAAGGCAGGTTTTATGAGCAGTTCAACCAAACAGAAGAAACTTTGACTCTGTGCTAAATTTTATTGTACAATATTCTTAGTAGTATTTACAGGGAGAAGGGCAGAGGGAGTTAGCCCCTGCTTTTGTGGTGATAAAGGCTGTGGCTAGGAAATTTGATTTTTAAGCTCTGAACTAGTTATCTGTGGTCTGCTGTTCTAAAACATCTGGTACTGTTAATCCTGGTGTTAATCCTTGCTATATGTTTTTTTAATCATCTTAGGTTTATATTGACTGTTACTGGGGGTTGAACATTGATTGTGCTAAAAGTTCATTAAAGGAACATGTGCAAGATGAGGATGCTTGGGAAGAAAGGAGTAAATGAGTCTGATTTGAAAATCAAGAGTGCCAATATAAAAATGGCACAGAAAAAGACAAAACATTGAGGTTTTCATCTCTCTGAAAAGATGCTGGATGAATCTTTTCAGGTAATAAATCGCTTTCATGAAATGACTGTTATCTTCCATTTGCCACTTATCGTTCTTAGTATTTGCTAGAATATTTAACGAATCTACTTGAAAAATGGGTAATTGAGAGACAGGAGAGACTCATCAGGAGAGTTGTGTTTCTCTGTAAGGCTGTGAATTTGGCACTTGTTGAAAGCAGATGTTTAAATGTATGCAGATTCACACTGTGACAAAGCTCAGTGTTTTGAGCAAATGAAAAATTGGTATGTGTTTTCTCCACTTACCATGGGGTAGGGAAAAATAGAGGTTACAGTGTCACTTAGCCAAGTAGGATTTCTTCCTATTTATGATTCACGAGACATGTCATTGCAGAGGGAGCGCCTATTGTTTTGATTCTTAAATCAAAAGAAAATACTGCCTTTCTTCAGTTCTGTGGAAATGGGTAGAGTAACTCAAAGAAACATGAAATGTTTCCAGGGAACTGAAGAGGACTATCCAAGTGGGATATATGGCCTCCTGGATAACACAGGCCATGACACTTCTTCACTGGGCTTCTCTGTAGAGCTCTTCAGTGTTTATGAGATTCTGCGTTTCTTTGAGAGAAGCTCATTCTTGCTTAATTACTTGGTTCTTCTGCAGTGCTTGTGCATATTAATGTAAGTCTATAAAGGAAAGAGAAATCCTACTGCCAGCCCAGTCATCTTCATACAGTGCTGGCTGCTGCAAGACTCGTGTTCTGGGGACAGGTGCATTCATCTGCTGTTGGCTCTTTTTAGGAACATTGGACCAGTTCACTGTCATGGACCACTTTTGTGTCAGGACCTCTCTGCCATTCTTGTTCTCCATCCTGCCTTTCTGCTCTCTCATCTCTTTTCTCAGACTCAAATCACTGCCTGAGCTGCACTAATGCTTCTGGGTGGAAGAAATGCTGCATCCAGTTTGTCTGCTTGCATTCTTGCGAGGCCTTATCCATTCCAGCTCCCGTGTAATCCTTCTTGGACTCCAGCTCTGGTGCTCTGTGGGAGAGACAGCATTCAGATTTGCAGGGGTCTTTGAAGAACAGTGTGAAAATGTCAGCTGTAATAGGATTTTGGATACAAGCACCTGCTGTTTGTGTAGACAGTTCAATTTTTTCTTTGTTCTCCTCTGTTAGCATTATGGAGATAACGCTTGAATCTTTTTACTACCAGCTTGTGTTTTAGATACAGCTACAGTTGTCTGTAAGTGATGTAAGGAAGATGCTGTATCAGAGCCACATATTTCACATTTAATGGCTTGCCAGCTATATCAAATAATCGTAGCAAAACCAAGTCATTTAATGCTGCTAATATTTGAAAATGTGAAGTTCTTAGTAAAACCTGTAGGTGAAATACTTTTTACTTAGAGATTGAAATATAAACAAGATTACAATAAACAGTTGAAAGAGAATGCAAACAGAAGGCAAGAGTGGAAAAAAACCAAACAACAAACAAACTGCAAAACAGAAGCCCCCCACACAAAAGAAAATATTTAGTTAGTTGAATTCAAACAGTAGTGGGATTCATTACCTGAGCAGTTCAAGGGCCAAGATCTATAGATATCAGTTCCTGAGTGCTCTGCTTTGAATTTTTTTCACCTAATCTTCCAAATATTAACTCCCATGTGTTAATTCCAGCAAGAGCAAACCATTTAATGCTGCTACAGCATCCAGACAGCTAACTGCCTTCAGCAGAATTTACATCTGTACTTCTTGTTTAAGATCCTTAAGTCAGGAATACCTTTTTTATGAGTTAGTGTATGTGTGAGTAACCAGCTGTGCAAACCTTCTGGTGTGACATTCTAGGTGAGCTTTGCAGTTTGATCCATTGCAGTCTAGGTTAGTCTTGTTTCATCCTATGCTTATGCAGTGATAACTATTCGCAGCTAATACAGCCTGATACATTGAAAGAAAACTTAACTGGAGGCATTTCTTTTTGCCTTGACTGTCCTGGCTTGTGCACTGGAGCAGTTGTTCCCTGCTTTGTGGGCAGCTGGGGTGTAGCTGGTGGGAAGGGGAGAAATGTCGGAGATGGGTGGGTCAGGCAGCAGCTCCGGTCAAAAGCCACTGTGCTCCTCCCAAAAATAATCCCAGCTCATGAGTCAGAGGCTTAAGCCTTTCATAGGTGCAGCTCATGGTAATTAATGCCACAGCAGGGTGGCCTCACCTTGGCATGGTGCTTCAGGTGTGTAGGGGTAAGGGAAATACATCAGGAAGTTGGAGTTTGATGTGAAGAGTCCTGGCAAGAGCAGTGCTCGAGACAGGTGTCAGAGAGGCTTCAGTGAACAGATGGAAATGCTGGAAAAAGAATAATACAGTGCTTCTGAACAAAAATGCTTTGAGAACTGTGGAAGAGCGGCAAGATTGTTTCCTCCAGGCTTGTAAACTCTCAGTTTGCCAGCGCTGAGCCAAGGCTGGTGAGGAGGGTTATGTGATGGGCTTGGGAGGTGAGCCAAAATGCATTGGCTCACTGTGAAATTTTAGCCTCAGGAATAAGGCAAGGCTCTCCAGTTTGGAAGTAGCTGAAATCGAAGAAACAGCTATGAAAGCACAAAACTTGTGGGAATGCATAACCAGTATTAGTATTTGCACTCAGGTTTGCTTAATGTCTCCTTGGGAATCAGCTTCTGTGTTAGTTGACACATACTTGTTTTAACTGAAGTGCATGGATATCATCAAATCTTTCTTGGTTTTGATAACAACCCTTATTAGGAGCACAATTTTAGGGAGTAGTTTATGTTATTTTTCAGGCTTTGAGTGTAGGATGCCCAAAGTGAAAGTGCAGGCTTTTTGCAACAGTAAAAAGAGGGTTGAAATTTTAATGTCACATGAAGTGTTGTGAGGAGTACACTCACCTGTCTTACCTCTGCTGGATTAGAGCACAGGATGTGTGTGCAGTTGAAGTAAAAATACCCCAGCAGGAGAGAGATGAGATGAGATAGACACTGAGGGTGGAGATAATGGATTCCTTCAGAAGTTACTATAGACTGAGCTTCTCTGTGAAAGTACCTGAATTTTTTCTGCTGTCTCAGTTTATTTAAATGTACCTCAGAGAATGGCTATATAGGTCTTGTACACTGCTTTCAGTAAAGAGTACATACTAGAATGTAGCTGACTGAGTTTTTGTGAATTATTGATGCTGTGGTCATAAAGATGGTTCTCAGTGGCCAGCAAAAGTTTCCAGTCTTCTGTACTCCAGGTTTATTTGCTACAGAGCATCTTAATTAAATGCAAAATACTTCATTAAAGTTAACTCCAGTGCTCTATTTTTAAAATAACTGGAGTAAAAAATTCATTTTCTATGCCATTTGCCTGTTGTGTCTTGGGACTAAATGGTGTGAATCAAGATTGCTCTAAGAAAGCACTTTGGAAGAAGCAGGAAACTATGATGAGTAGAGAGCTCCCATGTTTGTTCAAAACTATGATCTTGTGCCAGTGCTGGCTGCAGAACTCCAGTGAATTTTTAAGGGTGCAAAAGCAAAGGAAGTTGGGGGCAGTGGGAATTATGTTTGAGTATATCCATGTGTTTAGGTTCTATTTCCACTAGCTTCTTGTATTTCAGCTTACACTGGGTTTTGTTTGTATTTGCCCCTGTGGTTGGAGAAATAAAACAACCCCTCAACATTTAGAGGGGGTTATTTAGGAATTAATTTAGGAAGGTGGTCACTCCCTCTCATTGCATGAGTGTGCACTGAGTTTGGAGTGTTACTCTCCTTTTGTCATAAAGCAGTGGAATGGTGAAGGTAGGAGTTCAACAGATGGCTCAGCCATATCATTGCTCGTTTTTCTTGGATGTTTTACGAGAGTCCTTTTTGCTTGTCAGTGGCCTTCTTGCTTTCACTCAATATGAGAGAATTAATGCTTGTAGGGGCCAAGTTATTCTATTACATCAGCATGCCCGTGGCACAAGTTCCTGCTTAATTTTCAGGGCACATTTAGTGAAAACTCTGTTTCCTGCTTCCCTGCTATCTAGGGAAATAAAAAACCAAACAACCAAACAAAAAAACCCAACAAACTCTCAGCCAGGCGGAAGCAACTGTTCCAAATCTGTTTGTTGTTTATACATAAAACTGCTAGTTCATGTGGTAGACAAATGAGCAATCTATCATAAACCAAACACCAAAATCAGTATCCTGGGTTATTGTGGTGGTGAAAAGTCATGTTATAAATACAGCTGAGTCTTCAGTACAAGAGAAAACAAAGGAGGTTTTACTTTTTAGTTCCTTAAAAACATAAATAGATCTGCAAACACAGATTGCCTATTTTTTGCCTGGGGGAAAAGGAACTTCCTTGTAATGGTGAAGCTGGGGGGAAAAAAGGAGGGGAGTGGATTTACTGTTCAAGAACACTTGGTTTGGCTCTGAGTCCTGAGCAGTTTTACTTCAGTCAGAAAAGGTGTTTCCCACTTTGAAACATGACATCTTCAGGAGCCTATGTTTGAAGCAGATGAACAGAAGGTAACTTCAGGCTGTATTTCAAAAAGGAGCCATTTTTTAGACAAACTAGCATTATTTGGATTAAAAAAAAAGGTCATCCACCTGTCACCCCAAAGCTACTCAGTGCAGATTAGCATAATTCAGTTAATTTAAAATGTAATCTCATTACAGTTTGTACTAGGGGATGCCATGAAACACCATTTACCTTTACCTACCCTGGTTGTTCAGGGCGAGCTTGCAGTGGCTTCGCCACTCAGCAGTGTGTAGATCCCTGCTTTTGTCATGGATGCTTGAGCTCTCCAGTGATATTCAATATCCTTGTCAGGACTTGGTTGAACTGTGAGCACAGTTCTCAGTGTTTGATAACAGATCCCTGATTGTCACAGGACAGCAATCAAGAACCAGTTGCAGGGATTTCATGCTTTGGTATAATTAAGTTACTGCAGGGCAAATGATCTCCTCAGAAGTGCCTAGAAGTTGCTTTACTTGGTGCATTTATTATTTATATGAAAAGAGGAGCTGGTACATCACTGGATTAGCACTACAGTCACAGAGTCCAGCAAGCCTGTAGTAGTGTGATATTTGCTAATAACTTCCAAAATTGCCTTTTAAGAGGGCATTTTCAAGAGTCATAGGTTCATTCTGTAATTCCACCATCAGTTAGCTTATATTGGTTAGCACTGGGGTTTCTCCATAGCATAACCAAATGACTCTCTGGTGTGGTAGTAAAAGTAATAGGGATATAAAACTCTGGTGGATTCCTTGATTAAATTTCTCTGTCAGCCATTTAAATTATTTTGAGAGTGAACACATTTGTGGAATTACTTGTCTGCTCCTGTGACAGTGTGCTGGGACATATGCCAGAAAAATTGGTCTCTTTTTTGTAGCTTCATAAGCCAGAGTACAACCTGGTTTTGGCTCTTAGCACCATGAAAACGTGAAGTGAAAGAGAGTGTGGTGTACCTGAACTTGAATTGCATAGTACTTGTAGGCCTGGAGATGAAGAAGGTAGAGAAGGAGGAAATCTCATGATTTAAAGAGTCAGTGTTAGTAAAACAGTGGAGAATTTTAGAGCTATGTTTGTGTGGATTCAAGGAAACTGGAGAACCTGGCACAGGGACACTTGCTGTGTGCCAGGGTTTCCTGTGAATCTCGAAATCTGATTTTTCTCATTTGACAGTTTTTGTGGTTAACTCAAAAAATCCTTAATCTAGTGCCTTCCTCTCAGTTTAATATTGTCATTTAGATGGAAAATCTGCTGTAATTTCTCTGATATTTTGGCTGACACGCTGGAGTGGTACTTGCTGAAGCACAATGCAAAATTCAGTGTTTTGTTCTGATATTGTAAATTTCTTTCAATAATCATTATTGACTGAGTTGCTAGTGTAGATTTATTTTAATGTAAAAGTCACACACCACAAAATCATACTCAAGGTATGGAATCTGCATGTGGGATTTATTTAATTGAGGATTTTTGGTTTTCTTTCCGCCCTCAAAATTAGTAATTTAGATTCATACAGGATTAAATAGACACTTATTTCTGAAAACATACATGGATATCTTATGGAAGCGTATAATGATGCTAGACAATATCTATCTGTGGTTCTTAACAAGTGATCTAAATTTCTCTGGATTATTAAACTTAGAGATAATGCATTTTGAAAAGGTGATAAATTGTATGTTGTGACAAATAGGTTTGTATAAACAGAAAGAAACAGACTTGAATAGGTTATGAAGAGCTGAGCACATGTATGTTCTAGTAAAGGTACTCTAGAAGTCACTATTTCCTCCAAATTGTGGCATGATTTGTCTCATTCGTGATGTATGCTGGTTTTTCTTCGTGTCTTGAAAATGATTTATTTCATTGGTGTTTGCTGGAGAGGGGAGTGCCCAGTTTCAGACTCAGTCCCCTTGTGAGAATGCAGGAGCTCATTACCTCATTTTCCTGGCCTTGTAAATTTATGGACTTTATGTGTTGTAAGGAAGAACTCGCCCATCAGTTGCTGCCTTAGTTTAGTAGCAGTTAAACTCTGGGTCCCAGCAGCGTTCTGGAATGGGGTTTGTGCCACCAAAATGCTCTGCATAGACAGTTTCTGTGGCCATTCTTGAAAACTAATTTGTTGCTGTTGCTGTATACATGCTGCTCTCTATGCTTTCCTGTTCAGGTAAGGGATAATGGGACAGCAAATGTAAAAATTCAGACTGAAAATACAAGGTGAGGTTAGCTTCATGGATTCAGTAAGCCTGAAAAGAGGACTGGCCTCGTTAATGAGTGTGTGTTTGGCACCTTGGAGGACTGGCACAGATGCTGAAGCTTTGGCCGTGAACATTGCAGGGCTTCAGCTGTGATGTGTCTGGAGTCCCTGCAGCAGCATTCCACTGGTGCTCTGCACTGAGCAAGGAGAGAGTAAAAATAGCAATGGTCAACCTTCCAGCTCTGTGCCTCAAAGCTGGAGCCCTGGGGGGAGGAGGGATTCGGTATCTTAGGCTCATAATTAAAGATGCTTTGAGATAGTACACAGTTTGCACATAGGGCTGTCAGCCAGAAAGTATGAGGTGCTTTGCATGGCACTTGGTGCCATCATCGCTGTTGTATGAGGAAATTGAGGAGGGACATGGCCCAAGCCACAGCCACACAGCCAAGTAGGTGAACCAGAAGTAATGGTGTCTCATCCTCTGCTGTACTCTCTGTCAGCAATATTCCCAGTCTCCTGTATCCCACTGATCTGTTGGCGTGACTGAGGTCTCTTATTACTCTGTGAAGGAATAAGTAGAGGAGTCTCAGGTGTGGATTCTTGATAACCAGCTTTGTGCATGTAGTTCATGGGGAGACCAGAATTGTTGGTAAACCTTATTTGTATTAACTGAGGCAGTAACACAGGGGGAGAAAAACCCAAACTACTGTTATTATGGACTGTGGAGTGTTTTGGGGCCTTAGCTAGACCTGGCCTGAAGCTCTAGGTACAGAGAGCTGTACTGCTTATGAAGGTTGCTGGGGGGGTTTTCTGCACAAATAAATGTAATCTGTAAGCCACAGAGTGTACTTGTGGGTTATTGAGACTGGAATAGGCTGGAGAGCTTTGAGCTTTGCCACTTGTAAGTATTTGTGGGTAAAGGGGAGCAGAAATGTTTGCATCATTTATACAGCAGTAGCTGCAGTTCTCAGTAATGGAGTTCCCTCTGGGAAAAGAAGCATGCCTGCCCGTTTTTTCTTCTCTTTTTTCCCCCTTTGTCAAATCAGGGTTTTGCATATGCCCATGGTAACTGAGTTGTTTCCTGCTTTGGCTTTGCTGAAGGCTGGTTTCCACATTGCGGTGTTGCCCTGCTTGTTTAGAACTCTCTGATGGGCTCCAGAGGAGAAGTGCCCAAGCATATCCAGAAATTTTACTTGGCTCTCCTGCTCCGTCGGATGGAGCTCTGTTTCCACAGAGACCAAAGCTTGTGTGTTTCAAGGAAGTTATTTTTAGGAGCTGCTGTTTAGCTGGTGGAAAGACTTTCTTCCTTAATAGGAGAGCAGACTGTAACAGGATTCCTCTTTTTCCAGAGTGTCTTTTGCCTTTTTCTACCATATTCTTTCCCTTTTTCTGTGTTACCCAGTTTCCCTTTCATTGCCGCCTTCTTACCCATGTCTGTTCTTCCTCTCTTCTCTTTCACTTTCTGTCTCACTGTTCCTGTTGTGCAAGGATCTGGTACAAGGAAGTTTGCAGAGAGTGGGGGAAGGACCCGGCCTCTGCTTTAAGAATGTTTTATTTTAAAGATAAAGCCCTCAGGTGGGTTTGTACCTGCGCTGAGCGGTGCTTGCAGAGTCACCACTGGGCAGCCTTTGTGAGGACAGAGAGGATCACGGAGCCAAGCCCTGGCCCTCAGCTCCAAGGACCTTGCACAGCTCAATTATTCATGGCCTTCGCTCATGAACTGTCCTGTGTCCTTTGGCCTCACAATAAATAAATATTACATGTGCCTGTTTCTGCTGATGTTTGCGGTAAGCTCGATGTCTCGCTTGCTGAGTGATGACCTAATGGTAAAGGGCTTAAAAAGATAAATCTGTTACAGTAACTCTTCTGTCTTGGAAAGGGGAAGTGTCCCTAAATAAAACGGGCCTGGAGATTCTTTTAGTTGTCAGTCAATAGCAATGTAAAGCAGAAAAGGCATTTGTTCTAACAGGCTAAGAGTGCACTAACTCAGTGTCCTAATGCCCTTTTACAGTTACTCATTTTGTCAAAATTGTCACATGGCCTTTCTTTGGGGTTAGATACTGAATAGTTGTAGTGATGAAGAGCTACTTTAAGTTTAGACATATCTCTGGGCTTTTTAAATGATGCTGTAGACTGTATCTGACTTTAACTGGCATACTATGAAACAGATTTTTCTCTAGAGTACCTATTGCCCCAACAGCAAGGTACTCCCCTTATAACATGAGATGTTTTCAGAAACAAAATAACATCAAAAGGAGTTAGTCTAAAGCAGATCAGTGTTGAAGAAAATTGCCATGCTAAAGCAATTGAATGTGTTAAATTCTCATCACCATATGCTGTCCTGTTATCCTGTGATTCTAATTCAAACATCTGTTTCCACATTCTGCTTATATTGTAAACCTTTTAGAAAGGGAACTTCACATTTGTCATGATACCTCAGTTCAGGATGGCATTGCAAAACCTACCAGCATTAATATCATTCCATGCCCACTGAAGTGCCACGTAGATGATCATGTTCCAGTCCTGTTTTCTTATATATCCCCGATGCTGGTGCCTTTCTGCCTGTCTTGAATAGGATGCAACAGCTGGCAGATGGACTGCATGCATGGGGTGCCTTTGGGGTGATGCCTCCAGCCCTCCCCACCCAGCAGCTGGAACAAAGTCTGCGAGGACAAGACTTTGTTCCAAGGTCCTGTTAACCGAGCCAGCCAGGCCCTGCTGTGTGCTGGGCCATGTCTAACACCAAGGGAGAAAAAAGTCTGCTCAAAGAGCTGCACAACATCTCTTTAAAAACATCAGGCTGTGGCTGTGGTGACAGACTGCCAGCGTGAGCTGCTGCTTGGTTACCAAGAGGATAAAATTTTACTCCAGAGAGATATTTTTATACAGTTGCTTATTCATATAACAGTAGATGCCAAAAGCACCCTTATGCTCAGCAGTATAAAAATATTAAGAAAATTTCAGTTTCACACAGGCTACAATCCAGTCTAGTTATACTTCATCATAAAATGAGGCAATCTTGACAGCCTGAAATTGGACGATTATTACTGGATTATTCTTAATTTTAATTATTAATTGATCTTTCTTCCATGGTAATTTTCTCTTTTGCACATACCAAATCATTTAGCTGCTTGAAAGTCGAGTACTCTCCAGGACTGCTGTACACCTTGCAAGCAGTTTTGCAAGGAAATTGAAACCTTTCAGGTGTACGTGGGGTATAGCCTAAACTGCAGGGCTTGATTTTCATTGTCACAGCAGTGACCACAGGACTGTAGATGGTGTAGACTGTCAAAAAGACATGTTTTACACAAATAATTTTCTACTAGATACGTGTTCTCTTCTGCACTCAGTTATACAGTTTGCAATGGGAGGTGGAGTTACAGAGAGAAATCTTCTGGGTAAATACTTTATAATTGAGTAACAGCTTTGATTTGCAGCTTTCCTAACAAGTTGTGGTGGCCAAATACTCTTCACTTCTTCCTATCCACTGTCACCTCCTCCTGTGCCCCTTCCAAATTCCTTTCTTTTTAAATGAAAACTGAATTAGTCTCCTTCTCAGCTTTTTTTGCAATGTGAAGGAGCACACAGGCTGGACAGTTTTATAGACTGGATGGGAATATTGGGGAGCCATCCAGGACTCCCTATGAACCCTGCCTTTTATGGAATGATGTATTTTTATAGTTAGAAAATAAACTTGACACGTTTTAAACTGGAAAAGAAAAATGAGGAATATTTTATACTGATCAGAAACTGGAAAAATGAGCAGACCTTTTGTCTTTGCTGTCACTAACAAGGCAGTTTTGTCTTTTTATTCCAACTGCATGGAATGAAAGGTGGGCAGAGGAGTAACTGTCTTGTTTAGTGGTGGAAGGGCTGTTAGCCTCTAGGACATCCAGCTGAAATTCCTGAGAGTGACTCTGGATAGGGGGGAAGTTTCATTTATAATTTACTGTGCTGTGGAGTGAAAGACAAGAGCTGTTCCTGAAGAAGGTGAAGATTAAAAAAATTGCCATTCCTTCTTTGAGGAATGGCAACTAGCTCTCTTCAGCCTGTATAATATTTGAGTTGTTTACTTTGCTGGACTGTTCTAAAATTTAAACTTGTAAGTTCATGTCTCCTAGGAACAGATTTTAAATACCCACAAAGGATCGGAGGGATGCTTTGGGTTTTATCCTCCTCTACTTTCGTTTCTTTGGTTTGGTTTTTGCGTCTGTGATGTGAAATGTGTTTTGGCNATCTTTCTTTTCTCTGCAGGTATGGTGTTAGTCCTGAGAACATTATCCTGTATGGTCAGAGCATTGGTACTGTCCCCACAGTAGACCTGGCATCTCGGTACGAGTGCGCAGCAGTGATCCTCCACTCTCCCCTGATGTCTGGATTACGGGTAGCTTTTCCTGACACCAGGAAAACCTATTGCTTTGATGCTTTCCCCAGGTATGTATCAGTGCTGCAAGGGGGCTTTTCTATACTCACCATGCTCCGTAGGTGTTTAAAAGGGACTGGTGGTCTCAGTAGATACCGAGATTTGTATTTGTTCCTCCCTGGTGGAGATCTTGTAGGATCCTGATTTTGTGACCGAAACAAAGTTCCTGTCCCATCTTTTAGAAGATTTTAAGCTTGTTTTAAGAAGCTCTATAAAACTGTATACAACTGGTTTTAAGATAAAACATTTGCTTTTTATAGTCTAGTTTTCACTGGAAAAGCAATTGCAACAGGCGTAGAGTATCCAAGTATTTGGGAATAGGAGAGGTCATGGGAAAAGCAGATATTCTAGGAATCTTTTAGAACTTCTCATTTGATCCAGTTTAAGTTATGGGAGAATATGAGAAGGGAAGCCAGTCTCTGTAGCAGGGCAGGGGGAAGCACGGCTAAAAAGCTTAGTGGTCCATGGAAGGGAGAAGATAAAACAGACACTCACTGATGTCTTTGGTAAAACTTGGCTTTGCTTCAGAAAGTCATGCTTGTGATAAGTATAGTAAGGAATATTCATTGCATTTCTTGTGTTTGTTTTATTTTGGTGATGACAGATTAAAATTAGCAGCCGTGGGAGGCCGTAGGTATAAATCTGTATGCCAGAACAGCTAGAAGGAATGGTGATGAAGTAATAGTGGCTCTCACAGTCCCCATGTTTAGAATCCTTTCAAATAGATTATTAGTTAATTAATTAACTTGTTGGAGGTGCAGACTGAATTTGAAGCACTTGTACTCCAGCTCATTCATCATCCTCAAACCTGAAATCCAATATTTACAAATGCTTCTGCGAGAGAGGAAAAAACAAAGCCTTAAACATAGCTCTGATTACAGAAGTAGCAGTGATTAGCTGTTACCAGCCAAATCAAATACCAGTTTAAAAAAGAAAAATGGGAAGGGGAACAGTGACAGCAGATGTGCTGTAGCACTTGAGGATTTTGTTCTTGCCCTACTGAGCTGTTCATTGCTGTCAGTCTGACTTCCCTGGTCCTGGGAGCAGTGAAAATAAACAGCAGTGTTCTTTATGAATGTGTGCAGCTCAACTGTCTGTCTTCACAGTGGGAAACAAAATAGTTCTGTGTGCACCTACAGTGAGTCACTATTATGTGCATTTTATGTTGGGACTCCATGAGAATTTGGCCTCTGTAGATTTTTCTAGCTGCAGAGCTGTGTGGCTGAGAATACTAAGTGAGGCTAATGTGCAGTTTAAATACTGCTTTATGAGTCGCTGAGTTGGCAGTGGGATGCCTTCCAATTTTCTGCAAAATATAAATATTATCTGGCTTAATGGTCTGTGAATTTATGTGAAAAAAAATTGTTTCATTATATGAACACTGAAGTGAAAGGGGTTTCCTACAATAAATGAGAACTTAGTGTCTAGCCACAAAAATTATGCATAAACATCTCTGTAGCTGTATGTAGCTGATAGGTCTGTCACAGCAGACCTTTCATGGGCTTAAAACTTCAGTTTATATAGCATGTGGATTATAAAGTATTTACATTTGGCTATGATACTAATTTTGGGATGAAAATTATGGGGAAAAACAAAATATGCATTATTCTGATGCCTCTTTTTTGTTGGGATTTTTTTTTTTTCATTCAGCATAGTTGCACACAGCTGAAGTTCCAGACAGGAGAAGTGAAATAGGCTGCATTTTAATTTTAAATAGCACCTTAAATGGCATGAAACCTGTGGGGTTTTTTTTGAGAAGTATAGAGACAGAGACAGAAGTGTGTTTACACTCAGCTGTTCACTGGAATACCAATGGCAGTTCTCTAGAATACTAAATGCTGAGGTTTGTAAGTGTGAGGCTTAGTGCTTCAGTTTACATCTTTTTAGTTAACTTTATATTTTCATAAAACTTTTTTGAACCTGTTTTTAAGTCAGGGCATGCTGGCATCTGTATTTTTAAAGTCATTCTAAGCGGTCTTGATCATTTAGTAAAATCAATGGTCATGCCAAAATTGTATGCCTGCTTGTTCTTCAAGAGCAGGAAAATCCAAACACCTTTTATTAGCTACCATAAAGAAATAGATTTTTCCTCCCATCAAATCGAGTATTACCAACACTCATTTTTCCACGTTCCTCCCTCTGTTGATGGAAGTGGAGCAGGTAGGAAGCTGGGAGTTCGTTAGCACGTGGTGTCTGTACACAGATTTGGAATCATTGGTAACCACCAGCATGAAATGGCTGGCTGGAAACAAAGGCTGGGACCTGCGTGAGGAAAGTCGGAGAAAGCTGCTGTTCACTGCTTGCAAGTTCATGTGCTACCAGGGTGCTTCAGAACTGGGGTTTGCTGGCCTGACCTCTTAGGTGGGAAGGTGCCTTTGTCCCTCTTCCCTTCCCTCAGAACCCATTTTTCTGTGACAGGTAGTCTCAAGCTATATTGGTCTGCTAAGGGTAGCTGGACAAAAGAAAAAATATTACTCTAAGGCCACTGTGTGCAGTCACAGGTGGCAAAGAGGCTGGTTACATAAAGTGAAATCCTCATTTCTGTGGTTTGCAGTTAAATATCCCTGTGCAATGCTCTTCTCCCACAGTTTTCTGTTTCGTTGTTTGAACTTAAACAATCAGTACATAGAACAGATTGTTTTCCTTTAGCTGAATCTGCCTAATTTGGGGTTTCAAAGACAGGTTCAAGCTCCATGAGCCAAGGTGGTTATTTTTGTTTGTTTGTTAATGAAATCTTATGACTGGAATGTAGATAATTACTTCCTAAGCTGTTAAATTGGAAGATGATAATGTGTCATGTGAGAAGAGTCCATGCTTGCAGAATGTCCCAGGGAATCTTATTTGCCTCACAGTGCTTTGGGTGATAGATACAGTCCCTGTTTTGGTGGAGGTTTTTTGGGTGCCAAACTTTATTTGCATGCTGCCCACTCAAAATTGTGGTTGTTAGCACTGGTGGGGTGGTGGTGATGGCAGTGCAGGCTCCTTTTTACAGTTTTTTTTTTGGGAATGAGCCTTGTCCCATATCAGTTGTGCACAATTCCAATGGTCTGCAGCCATTTAAAAACATGCAGTGTTAACTGGGCTGTGTGTCAATAGTCAAGCTTGTTTTCTGTAATGATTTGAAACTGAAAGCCTCAAGCTGAGCTGTGTCTTTCTTTTCCTTCCTCCAGCATTGACAAGATCTCTAAAGTGACCTCTCCTGTGCTGGTCATCCACGGTACCGAAGACGAGGTGATTGATTTCTCCCATGGCCTGGCCATGTACGAGCGATGTCCACGAGCAGTAGAGCCCCTCTGGGTGGAAGGGGCTGGGCATAATGACATAGAGCTTTATGCACAGTACTTAGAGAGACTAAAACAGTTCATATCTCATGAACTTCCCAACTCCTGAAGAAGCCTACCTGATTTTACCTCAGTTACTGTGAATGGAAGAAATTACCTGGTTTTGCACATGCTTTAACTGGATAGCTGTAATAGCTTTATACTATGAAGAAATACCCTGTCTTGAGGGTGTTCTAATCAAACATCTGATGAAATTTGTCTTTTATATCTGGAAATGATTCTACTAATGCACACAAATATGGTCAACTACTGTAATTCCAACAATTTTTAGCTTCATTGCCCTGAAGGAAGTGGGAATCCTAGCTGCTTATGGGGACACTTTTTACCTAGTGCTGTATTAATTGAAGATCAGTTTTCTCTGTCTCACTTCAGATCATTTATAATTCTGTCCTACAAAGACTTTTTCCCCACCAGGTTCTCAGTGTGGAGAACACAACTGTTATGAGCTACAGCTTGTTCTGAACAATCATGGGTTCAATCTAAGGGAGTACTTTCTCTGTGAAGTTTCTAGCTGTGGTATTGTAACTGGAAAGTTATTGTGATGAAGTTCCTCCTCCTCCCTTCTAGTGTTCTTTTGTTAACTTACTGATCTTCCCAAGTAAATTATTTAAATATACTTTTACCTGAAAATAAACAAACTACTATATGGGGCTAAACACTGTAATGACCTCTCCATTACTTGTATCAACATAACTGGAATATTCTTAAAGGATCTAGGGACAAAACTGCTTTTGTTTAAAAATAAATGTGTAAATTTACTACTAGAAAACTCATTTTAATATTCAGATTGTCTGAATAATAGCCATAACAGACATTTCCTTCTGTAAAGCATTCCTGTAGACTTTTTAAAAGTACTGTACATATTTGAATTTACATTGTGCATAGATTCTTAATTGGTAGTTTTAATTTAAGTCTAGTTACAATAAACTGCAAAATTCTGGTTTGTATATGATTGAATACATTTTGTTAAAATATGTTTTTATCCCTATATTATTTTGCTATTAAAGTTTTATAAAGTTTCCAGGACAAAAAAAAAAAAAATTTACACATTTATGTTTTGATGAATTATGTAACTAAATTTTCATTGAGCTGATCTTTTTAGTTTAGAAGTAATTTGATTCTTTGACACTGGAATCGCACAGATTATGCATCAGAAATGCAAAACACTTAAAAATTGTTACACTACTAGCATAGGTCTAATTTTTCCAAATTTAAAGGCCTTAAATGTACTGTAAGCCTCAGATTGTTGTATAAATTGATCGCGATTGATTGCAGTTTGTGTCCTGTTGCTAGAAAGCAACACAGTGATTGTAATGGAATAAAGGATGCATGGATTAGAGCTTGCTCAAGTTTGGAATCTTATTTGGTGCATAATTTTCATACAAGAGGCAAGTGTAAAAACAGATTACTCGATAGAGTAACCTGGGCATGTAAATCAGATGTGCAAGAGGTTTTGTTTAAATGGTGTTCAGCTGGTTCTAAGTAATGAAAAATCGTGAGTCATTGCCTGGAAGAAATATTTGAACATAGTTATTATGGATTCTCATAACAGGCCTGCAGTTAATTTTCAGTGCTGCAAGTGTGTATTGTCTTTGATTATTGCCTTGGCCCTATTACTGCAAAAAGGGAAAAACTTGTCTTTTCACTTTCAGTGAAATGAGGACATGCATCCTGGTCCACATCACCTGAGTCCTTAGACTCTGGATCTGGCATCTGTATTGCCTAGCTGTGAGTTTTAACTGTCCCCCAGCAGTTTTCTCTTGGTGACTCTCCCAGCCAAAATTGTCAGGTTTTGCCTAATCACCACCTCAAGCTCAGCACTTCCCTCCTGTATTTTAAATAAACAGGCAGATACTTGTCTGATTTTGTGTATGTTTATTGTAACTTCATAAATCCACAGTGGTTTTCTTCCATTCCTACGTGTGTTCTGTCTGGGACTGTGGCCCTGGGAAGCCAAGCTGCTGTGTGTGGTACAGGTGTTCAAGGTAATGTTGAAAGGGTCAGCCTGTCCATGGAGTGACTTGGGGGATTTTTACCTAATTAGCTCTGGTTTTTTGATACCCACATTGAACTTTGTGTTGCTCTGAAACTTCAGCCTGCAGCATTTCTTCTCCTCATAACCCCTTGTAGCTACCCTTTTACTTTAACAAACTGATACCTCTAACCTTTTCCCTATAAATTGATTTTTTTGATTACTACTTTTCCAAGTCCTCCAGTCATTTTGTGACTTGTCTTTGCATTTGCTTTGTTTTTTGCTAGTATCCCTCTGTTAATGAGAACCTTGAATATGAATTCAGCATTGTTATTTACGTCCCATGGTCTCTGCACTTGCAGCCCCAGTTCACAGTGTTCTGGCTGAACATGGATTTCCACTTGTACTATCTTTTATTTGCCTGAATTCCTGCTTAACTAATTCTTAGAGGGGCCTCGCTCTTCTGGCTTCTGCATTGTCTAGTTTGGCTTGTGAAGTTCATCTGCATTGAACTAACACAGATGTTTTGCTCTTAATTAAAACGTTAGTGATCTATCATTGATCCACTGGTATGGATCATCTTCCCTCCCTTTTAATTCAGTAAGTTGTTTACCCGTTTGTTCCCTTAAATGATTTTCCTTGTAGCCCTGTTCTCATCCAGTAGTTCTTAAATGAATTCTGAAATTTTTATAGTTTTCTGATGTATGCTCGGCACAAAATAAATGCTAATAGTGAGCTGCTTTGTATTGTAAACCTGTATCAAAGTTTCAAGCATTTCAAAACACTGCTGGTCAACTTTAGAATTAGTTGGAAAAATGTGGCCAAGTCGTGAAGATGCAGTTTAATCCGTGACAGTGAATTTCAGGTCCTTGTTTTTTTAAAGAAAAAAAAAGGTTTTATTTTTTTTTTTCAATATTTTAATTTTTAAATTATAGGAAAGGGGATGATGTGGGGTTATGAAGAACGAATTTTGGGCTAAATTTTGCTGTTCCAGCAAACTGCTAACATTCTGTAATTTAAATGTATAATGTGGGCCTTTGCAAGAACTTGTTATGCATATTTTAGAGCTATCAAGGTGTCACTGTAAAAATGGCTCTGTGTGCCTGGATAAATTATGCAACAGGTCTCCCAAAGGTGTGAGTGATCACTAGCATTTTGTTGTTGATGGGGATGCTCTGTCCATTTTTCCTGTGTGACTGACCATTTTTGTTCGTGTAGTACAGCCACGGGTGATGTACGGCTTGTTTGCGGGAAGGTAAGATGTGGTACATCTGTTTTACTATCAGTAGTTGTCAAGTGTTTGTACTTTGAAAAAGCCAGAGAAGAGTATTTGTTACAGCTTCAAAGGTGTCATTTTCCAAGGAGTCTGATATGTATCCTTTTAAAATTTATGTAACTGTTATAAATTTAACTTGTGCTCACATGGAGGCCTGTTACCTGTGTTGCCTCTGCTGCGGTTTTGTTCCTCGTTTTTCCATGTTGCTCCTGTAACTTGTGCCAGCTCTGCTCGGGGTGCTGGCCCTGGAACTCCAAATACCCAAACCTGTATTTACGCTTAGCATTGTACACATCTATAAACTCTGTATTGCATTTGCTTTCTCTAAATGGTGCTAAACATAGAAGTAGAGACCCACTGTGTTTGTTTCCTCTGGTTATTCGTTCAGCCGTAAACCTTGATTGTTCTCATTTGGAAAGCGTTTTCTTCCCCAGGTCCATTCTTGTAAATGCAAATTAATGATCTCGGTTAATCCCATTTAGCTCATTTCTGTATATCCTTCTATGTGGAACTCTCCAAACATTTTGGCTCTGAAATTTCTCGTGTTGCAAATGCGGTCGTTTGTACTCCGGCACTGGGTCAGGGTAGGGTGGCTCTTTGATGGTGGGCACTCCACTGTTGGGAATGAGGTCAGGCACAGAAACTCCCTGCTGGCTCTGTATTGCTTTCCAGTGGTAATACAGAGGTCAGATGGGCGTGAATGTCAAAGCGGGAGGTTGTACTTGGGTCTCATAACTTTGGTACAAGAGTAAAACGCAGGAGCTGGTCCTTGCAGCAGGAGGTGAGCCCTGCTCCTTTGCCTCTGCTGCTGACTGGTTTTGAAGGGGGTTTCTGCAGTAATCAAATTAATTTTGCGGGAAGTGTAAGGGTAACATGCCTGCTGTCTTAAAAAAAAAAAGGGAACTCCAAGAAGACCCCTACACCATTAGTAGGTCAATTATAAATTGCCTTCTGGTTCCTGGAAAGGTAGAGGTGCTTTGGTCTGGGTGTCCTCAGGGCTGGGAGCGCATCACGTCTC
>VWZW01002154.1:424276-528026 GCA_013397115.1 Edolisoma coerulescens
ATGGCCAGGATGGGCAGGATCGCTCCGGCCGCGCGGCCTCTGTCCGGCCGCGGGGCAGCGGCTGTGCAAGGGCGCCGCCTCCCGGCCGCCCGCGGCTCTGCAGGGACGGGTCGCGCCCCCCCCTCCCCCCCGTGTCCGTGTCCCCGGGGGCTCCGGGCGCGCAGATTTGGGGTCCGAGCTGCCCCTGGCCCTGCGGCGAGCCCGCCGGCCCCCCCAGTGCCGGAGTTATCCCGGTGCGCCGCCAGGAGTCCGTGGGAACGGGGTGTTGCTCAGGGGATGCTGCCTCCGTTCCTCCTTCCTTTCTCGAAGGAAACAGGAAACCGCGCAGCGAGGGAGTGTGCCCGGGAAAAAATCACTTACAGAGGAGGAACCTCCCTGCGCTCAGTGCGAGAGCTGAGTCCCTGGACAGGGGTTTCTGTGCCCTGCGAGTCAATTCCCGCAGGCGACTCGTTCAGATCAGCTGGGTTCTCTGCCCTTGCCTCACCGTGAAAATCTCAGCCGTCGATATTTAGTGTTGAACACTACAGCTGTGTTTGTAGGCAAAGCATCACAGTCACTGCAACGTGCCAAGACACGGGACGGTCGAGGTTGTCTCTGTGTGTCCCTGGCAGCCCATTATAGAAAATGACCCGTTTTTGTTTGTTAGGAAGGTAAACTGCGGTTTATAACCCGCAATAGCACTCGGAGGAGGGCTTGGGTTGGTTATTTTTGTGAGGAAGAGTTACACCAGGCGTGTGTTGGAGGCAGTGAGCGTTAGTCATGGTTTCTCATTTGCAGGTGTGAGGTTGTTCGGGAGTGTTCTCACGCTGTGGATGCATCCTGTAACAGAGTGCTGCGGTGTAAACTTCATCCCGGTGCTGCTGCAAAACAGAAATCAGCTTGGAAAAATGAAATCTGAAGAGTGAAAGGGAAAGAATTTAGCTCCCGAGCACCACTCTACAGATAGTAATGGGTGCTTCTATGTTTATTTTAAAAAGAGACAGCAATCTTTAGAAAACAGGGTGATATGTTCAGTCCCTTTTAGTCTGAAATTTTCTTCCTCAGGCCAGTGAAAACTTAACATGGGGTGAAATGGCACTGAAATATTTCATCTGAGAGTAGTTCCTTATAAAAAAAAAAAAAAGAATCAAACCAGTGTATTTCTGGCTACAAAATAGAAAATGCCTTTAATGGGTTTAAACAGCACTCACACCTTCAAGATTTTGGTTGCTTTTTCAGGAAAGGTCCCAGGTAAGCAGGAGTGACTTTGGCTTTGTTGATTGTTCTGTAAGGCCTGCACAAAGCTTAGCACTAACCAAAGTGCTTTACATTTACCTCTGCTATTACTATGTTACATTAATTATTGATGCCTTTTATTTAGATTGCAAGTTTGTGAAATCTTTTGCATGAAGTAAATATTTTGTATAACAAAGTATGAGATTTCTAGGGCCCTGGCAGATGTAAAAGAAAGGCTCCAGTCCTCTTCAAATTTTGCACTTCTACAAACATTGAGTTCAGAGAATTTAGTGTGTTTTAAGACAAAATACTCTTATTTGTCTTGTCTTGCCTGAAACTTCCACCAGTAGATAAATTTTTCTCAAAAAAACAACTGAAGCCTCCTATACTTCTGGTAACAGCTCTGCGTTCCCATGACCTGCATTCATATGTGTCATGTTCAGATAAGGAGGAGGCACAACGCTGACTAATGCTGCTTTTTTGGAAGGAAAAAAGACAAAAGCTGTTTGAGACAGGAATAGAAGTGCCAGCACCAAATGACAGATGAACAGCTGGTCGCAAAGGTGGCAGCTCTAACGTTTCCCCGTGTTTATGGAGTATTGAAATGAGGGAGTGTTATCTGGATTTGTTTCTCTGGGCTGGATGCTGATCTTCAGATTCAGCAATTCTCTGGGTCCCAGGACTGGTTGTAAGAGAGTGGATGGGTTTTGTTTAGCACAAGCGAGGGTTGCTCCCTCTCCAGAGCTGCTGCCTGGAGTGTGGGGCATGGCTGTGCCCCTCACCCACCCCCTCTGCTTCCAGTCTGTTCCCATATTTTGTCTGACAGCACTTGCTCCTTATTAACATGACTATAGCGTCTTTGTGCCCTCTGTCAGAAGAAATCCTGCACCAGAATAAATTTCAGAGGTGACAGATTGGAACAGTTTGACCAGATGATGGCACACAAATGTCTCTGAGACCGACAGCACCTGTGGCTCTGCACCTCTTTGGCTTTGGCCCTGGGCAGGAGTAGTGGCTGGCACTATTGCCTACCCACTTCTGGCTTGTCCTCTCCAGATGTTGGGCTCTGGAGTGGAGATGAGGGATTACAACCCTGGGAGAGAGAGGCTGTGGCTGCAGTAATTCAGGTACCTGTGTTTATGTGTCACCCAGGAGCTCAGTTGTGCTGTATTTCAGAGTCTATGAAAAAAATGTGACATTAGGGTTCATGGAAAACAAACCAGGGTGTGATGGTCAGTGCCAGGTGTGACAGGTGTGGTGGTGTGCCAGGCAGTGCCATGTCCACTGAGACTGGAACCTTCCAAGCCAGGAAAGCAGTCCCAGCACATGGGGGGTTTTGTGTCTGTGTCTTGTCAGAGCAGCTTCTAAGCCTTTTTCTCTCACTGCAGACTCTGAGTACAGGTTGATGTGGCAAATGGTGGGGGGTGAAGTGGCAAATACCTCTCTGCTCACCCGCTGACAGGGGAGCTTCTGCAGCTGCTGGGTTACAGCGTTGTCCATAGATCTGCCAGATACAGGACAGTACAGGGTAAAACACCCCAAGGGAAGGTGCCGGAGGGATCAGCTGCCTCCCAAGAAGGGCCAAGGCATGCCAAGCCCCGGTTTAGAACATCAGGAGCGGGGGCTGGGGCTCCTCAGCTCCCCACCCTTGGAGAGGCAGCTGGCACCCAGCCGCATGTTTACATGGGGCTGTTGAGCCCCGCCAGGTGCTCAGCAGGGTCTGCACAGACCCCGGGGAGCCCGGCAAGGAGCCCGCTGCTCCCGGAGCCTCGGAGCCGGGGAAAACCTTCCCGTGCGGGCAGCGGGGCATCAGGGCGCCGGTCGTAGATATACGTCCAGGCTGGAGGGAACGTCCCCGGCTGGGAGGAGCCAGCGGCTCAGCCGCTGTAAACAGTGCGGGCACCGCCAGCGGTTGGGAGATGGATATAAAAAGGGAGGCGGAGGGGAGGCAGCCGGAGCGGCGGAGCGGGAGCTGCCTGCGCCTGCCTGCCCCTGCCCTGCCTGCCCCTGCCCTGCCAGCTCCGCCGGCTGCCCGGCAGCCCGGGCCGGCAGCTCCGAGAGGCTGCGGGCAGAGTCCACGGTCGGCGCTGTCGGGACAGGTAAGTGTCTGCAGCGAAGTTTGGAAGGCGCCGGTGCCGCTCGTCGAGCGGCCGCTGGGTTTGCGCCGCGCCGGCTCCCTCTGTCCGTGCTGCCGCTGTGCTGCTCGCCGCCTCCGGGGAGCGGGGAGCGGGGTTCTGCTTTCGCCGTTGCGACGTTAAGCGAAGGGGGGGAAAGAAAAAAAAAACCAGAAAACCCAACGAAAACACGTCAAAAGCAAGATGCGCCTTTTGCCGGCTCCGTGCAAAGTCGCAGCGCACGTGTTGCGNCGTGGGGCGGCCCTGAGCCTCGGGAACTCCTCCGCCTTACGCTCCCTCGTCATCCGCGGCTGAGGCAAGCGGGGCCGCCCGCCCCGGGGCCCGGGTGCTGCGGGGGATGTCCCGGACATGCCTGCCGGCACCTCCCGGCCCGGCGGTGCTCGCCCCCAGCCCCTCCGCTCCCCTCGCCACCCAGGCCAGCTGTTCACCGACCGCCCCCACGGGCCGCCCATCACCCTGCGGGCCCGCTACGTCCTCATCCCCGACGGCGGGGAGCCGCACATCGGCTGGGAGCGCTGCCCCTACGGCTCACGGGCCGCCACCTCGCTGTACGGGCGAGCCGCCGAGGGGGCGGCCGCGGAGAGCTTCGGGCAGAAGTTCGTGGCCGTGGGTCGCGGCGGCATCCTGGAGCTGCACGGCCGGCGGCGCCGCTCCTGGAGCCTCCTGGACATCCCGGCGGGCTCCGCCACGGCCGCGACTCCTCCGAGAGGCGCCGGGGCAGCCGCGGGCCCAACCTGCGCGTCCCGGACGGCGGCACGGCGCGGCTGCTGCCGGGAGAGCTTCCACACCCAGCTGCGGCCGGGCGGGGGCCGGCGGCTCAGCGCCTTCCTGGCCCGGCAGCCCCCGGCAGAGTGGGGGCGGCCGCCCTGGGGGACTCTGTCCCCCGCAGCCTCAGGCCGGAGACGCGGCTGCGGGACCGCCTGGGCAGCGGCAGCATCGCCCGCCGGCGCTACAGGTGAGGCGGGGGCGGGGGCGGGGGCACCACGGACAGGGCCGCNGCTCGGCCGGGCCCGCGGGCGGGGGGCGGCGGGTACCGGCGGGGGGATGCGGTGTGTACCCGGGCAGGGATGCGGTGGGGACCCGGGGGGGAATATGCACCGGGCCACCCGTGCCAGAGGGAGAGGAGTTGTGCCAAGCTGCGCGCTCCCTCCTGCCCAAGTTCTCTGCGGGGTGGAGGGCTCGGAATGTCACTGGTTTGCTCCTTCCCTGTCTCCTTCAGGCAGCCCTGGGCGCTGGTGGCTGATCTCGGAGGGGATCAGCTTTCCACAGCAGAAGATAGGCGGGAGTATCACGGGAATGGACCAGGGTTAGCCATAGCCCAAAGAGATTTCCTCACATACGACTGCTTTCAGTGGATGGATAAAAGGTTCAGTCTTCCCTGAGAATTGCTCATCTTCTGTTGCTTTGCTCTGCTTTTCCTGGCTGCTGTGAATCTGAACCGTGCAATGATAATCATACCACAGTCTTTGGCTCACGTGGATGTTGACCAAGCTAACAGCAGTACTCTCTCAAAGTAACATTTTGGCTTTCTACAAAGAGATGGCACTGACATATTTAATGGCTAGAGCACTTCTATCTTCACAGGGTTATCTAGATCAAAATTAAATCAGTATGCTCTTCATCTAATTGCAGGATTCTGCCACGTGCAACTGTAAAAATAATTGATTGCTTCGTTTTTCAGGGGTGCCTCATAATGGAGTTAAAGTGGAAGTGTCCTAAGGAGTAATTCTTCATCTGGTGGATGAGGTTTCAAGTTGGTTACCTGGTGACCATATTATCATTACCAGTACAGATTATTCTATGCATCAGGCTGAAGAGTTTGATCTTCTTCCTTGCCCTGGATGTAAAAACAATCAAGTAAAAATTGATGGTATGAAATACTTTTTTCAGGGTACTCATTTGTGGTAAATATTTACATTGTCTTGTCTTTTTCATTCTACATTTACTTGTCTTTTTAAGTAGTTTTTGTCCCATAAACACAAGGGCACCTGTGAGAGCTGAAGGCCCCAATATTATTTTGGGTCTTAAAAGTTTGACCAGAGGCAGCAGTCCTTTGTAGCAGCCAGGGGAAGTGCTGATCTTCTCTGGGATCAGATACTGGGCGTGTCCCCAGACTTGGTGATTGCTTAAACAAAAGGTGTGCACTTGCTCAGAACAATGCAATAATAAACATGCTGTGTTCACCCTGAATAAAAAGGTTTCTGGTTTCCACAGGCAGCCCACTTTGTCTTCACATTGGAGAAGTCATAGACGCTGTTGATATGAGGGCAGAGGTTGGTCTTCTGACCAGAAATATACTCATTCAAGGAGAAATGGAAGATGCCAGTTATGGACAAAATCAATGCCAGTTTTTCTCTTTTGGTACATTCAGAGGACACATTAAAGTGAGTAATTTTTAATACATTTGCTTGTAGGTGGTTTCAGAAGAGTTCCTTTCCTGGTTTGTAAACAAGCGATATAAAACATCAAATTACCATTGTGTGTATGGGAAAAAGTACATTTGTGTCTGAAAAAGGGGGAAGTTTGTTAGCCTGTCTTGCAAAGCTAGACTTGCAATGAGACTGTGCCATTTTCTTCAGCAAGTCTGCAAAAACGTGTCCTTCTAGGGGATACCCTCCGAGGGGATTCTTTAGCAGCACTGCTGTCAGTAGGGCCCGTGTGAAGTTAGTTCCTGAGCTGCCACTGAAGAAACTGTGGTTCCTACAGAGCAAACCTGCTCCCTCCCTGGCTCAGAGAAGTGCTGGCTCTCACCCTGCTGTGCTTTGCCTCCTCTCGGTTGTCTCACGTGTTCAGGGTGGAGGTGCAGCCTTGCTGTTGCAGGGGCTTTGTGTAAAATTGCTCCTGTACCAGGCAGTGGAAACTGGGGAGCTGTGCAGGTCTGGGCTAAAATCACTTGACAGTAAAAGCTGCCAGAAAATAGAGCCTGGTGGCAAATGCTCCCCCCTCCTGTAGCTGGCAGGAGCGCCGTGTCTGTCACTGCTGTTGCTAAACACTGCACATGCTGTTTGGCAGCTGCTCCTTGGCAGCCCCGTGCCTGTAGGTGTGCAGCCCCTGGCACACAGCTCTGCAGGTCCTGAGCTGCTCTGGGTGGAAACAGGGAGCTCACACTTCCTCCTGGGAGCAGACTGTGTCCCACTGCCTAATGGAAGAGAAAAAAACAAAAAAAAACAAACCTGTTTTTCTTTTTGTGTGTGTTTCTATCGTAACGCCTCGCCTGGATCTACATTTGTCTCAACAGATCCTAAGGAATTTTAGCTCTGTTCACGTGTCAGGAGTGGAGTTAAAAAACATGGGGCAACAAATCCTGGGCAGTCTTCCCGTGCATTTCCACCTGGCTGAGGATGTGGATGAGAGAGGAGGGTATGAATGCCCAATGTACCTCAATAACCTGGCTATCCACCACTGCTTCTCTACAGGTGTCACCATACGTGGAACTCGTGGCCTTCTGGTAGGAGACACATTTTATTAGTAACAAGTTCATTTCTTTGCTCAGCCAGGGCTAAAAAGCAAGAGCCATTTGTGATGCAAAGAGAAATCAGAATATTGAAATGAGGCATCTTCTTCCCAAGAAATGTCCCGACTTCTCCTTTGTTGGAGTTAAGATTGGTGCTCTGGTAATGCTCTTTGAAATAAATGTCAGGTTCTCAGCACAGCCTAATTAATATTATCAGATCCGATATAGTGTGATCAGATATAGTGAAATCTTTGCCATGGTAATTCTGGACAGTTTGTGATAATGGGAACTTTCATTTAAAATTAAAGCAATGGAGTTTAAATGGAGCTGACTGAAGCAATTTAATGACCTTTAATTTGCAACAGCGATAAAAAAGACAGGGCTTGTTCAAGTCAGGGCAATGTGAAATATATCCCAAAATGTTCATGTGACAAAGGGAATGAAATATGAGCAGGACAGACCCAAATGGTCGCTTCAGTGCCAGGAATGTCCTCAGGAACTTGGCTTTGACCTAGATCCTCACAAGGGCATTGTGAAGAGGAACTTAAAAGGAAAAAAAAGGTCACAGAAAAAGTCATACGTGTCCCAGCTGGGAAAGAGAGATTCCTGCTCCAGTCCCAACATGTTGCTGTGTGCTCTGCAGGACCCTGAGTGATATTTTGGTGTCTGTGAGCATTTCCTCATTCACTGGATGACACTCCCTGACCTCCTGTGTTTTTCCTGACAGCTTTTTCTCACTCCTAGACATAAAGCTGTGTAAGACACAACATAGATGTGCTCTGTGTGTGAAAAGGTCCCCTGAAAGAATGTATTCATGAAAATGCAATACAGGACCTGTACAGCTTGGGAGCACTCTTCATGTATCCTAAACCTGATTTATATTGTTCAGATCCCTCACAATTATTGGTTGCCTTCTCATATTGGTGATTTTCTCTGTCTGTAGAGCCTAATTCTGTGTACAGAGTCCTTAGGCTGTCAGGGGGCTTGTCCAGTATTTGTGGATGTAGTTTAACTTTCTTTCTTCCCCTGTGGGTATTAAACCTCTGGAATTGAAGTAATGCATCTGGAATGAAAAATTAAGCCTTATGCTAATAATGGTCCTTAGAATAATGATGTATGGTCTTGCTCATTATCAGAAGGGAGGTACTCAAGGGTTTATCTGGATGTGTGGGGTTCAGTAGTTCAATCAAGAAACCAAGTGAGATCCAGCCCTGGCCACCTGACTCTGAGGGCTTTGAGTACATGAATCAGTGAGGAGATTTTATAGTAAAGATTAAATGTGTGATTCTTTGAAAGAATCATGTGGCTTTCATATACAGTCATTAAAATGAAGAGTAATTAAAATGTAATAAAAAGCCTTGCTTTAAAAGAATTTAAAATCATTTGCAGTTCCAGAGAGCAGCATGTGCATCCGAGCAAGGCAGTTAAATAACACAGACAGGTACCTGCTTCAGCATCAGATTATGAAATTCCAGCCCTTGAGGCAGAGTAGACCAGAGAGGAGGTTTTATGAGTTTTTGGAGGATTTGTAATTTTAGATGTGCATTGCCAGAGTGGTTTGTGCTCCTCTGTGTGCGGGTCATGCAGAGCTGTCTGCACTCCCCTTCTCCATCTGCTGCTCTGTGCCAGGCTTGTGCAGCTTTGCAAGCCAGCAGCAGCTTGGGTTGCTCCCGGGGGCTGGAGGCAGGCTGGGCTGTGCTCTGTGCCAGGCACATGCCAGGCGTGTGCAGGCTGCTGGAGCCTTTCCTGTCTGATGTTGCAGTGCATAAAGGTCACGTATATTGTGTTGCTGAACTATATATAAGTCAGTGTTTAGAGGCATCGTAATCAGCCAGTGTTGGCCACAGCAGCAAGGCTGCAGCCTGTGTTGGGGACAGTGTTTCGTGCTGGCACATGCAGTAAAATGCCACCGAGGCAGTGCTGCAGCCTTTCCAGGCTTGGGTTTTCCATCAGTGATATGCTGGAATTGATCAGTTATTGGGGTTCTGTTCTGATGGCATGGATCCTTATTTTCAGTGCAAATGTAGGGGGTCTTTAAATCACATCAGTCCTCGTCACGAGAGTGATGACCACAGTTTTGTGTATGTAACTTCTCAGGGCTGCCATGCAATTCTGAAGCTGGGACTAATCACATTAATTGAAGCTAAAATCTGGTTTCGGATACAAGTCTGGCTTTTCACACAGCCATCTGAAGCACAGATTAGCCAAAATGCAGCTAAATGCAGAAGAATGAAACTCTACAATCGAAATGCTGTTTAAAACAATGAGCAGTTTGTTGTTGTAGTTTTCTCTCCAAAACCAGTCTTCCACGGCCTCCTTAGCACAGCTTCTGCCCATCCTTCGGGGGGGTGGAAGGAGCCAGGCTCACTGATCTTAGCAGGCTGGCAGGAACACTTGCATTTTTGTCTAAATCCATTTCCTATCTGTATTTCCAAGACTCAGCTGGCCGGGAGGGACACTCTCAGTGCCAGCTCTCTGTTACCCTCCCTGTGGCTCCCTCCAAGGTGCTGTACTCGTGTGCAGGGTCCTGGTGGATTCCCAGCACCCTGTCAGTGGGAACTGGGTGCCTGGTTGTGTTGTGCCTCATTTTTAACTCTCTTTTGGACACCTCCTGGAGGCAGAAACAAGAGCAGCAGATGACAAGTTTGAGGGGTGACTGCCAGGAAAACAATGAAATCCAGCAGAGCTGTACCTATGGGGACTATACTGTTTGTGACTCCAGATGTTATGTTCAGTTGCAGCCCATCAAGGGGAAATTACAGGATATGATTCCACGAAATGGATTTATTTCAAGTATCCCTCTGTATACAAAAATAACCAAGTAGGTTAATATTAGTTAATCTTGCAGTCTTGCACAGACATAACTGACGTCAACAGGAATTTCGTATGCCTGAAGAGGGAATATAAATGCTGACAGGGATCATTTGAGTACAAAGTTAAGGTTTCTGTGAGATTTAGTAACAAATAGCTGGTATTTTAACTAGCCTGATTTAGTATTTACATTTAAAAGAAGGATTTCTGAATTTATCTTTGTAAGACTGTACATCAAAGGAGGCTTGTGCTAAGTCCTTTTGGTCAAATTAGGGTTTAATGCAATATCCCTGAGCATGTCAATTAATATTAAATACACTGAAATAGTAAAATACCATCTCTACTCAAGATGATCATTACAGGAGAGAAGTGGCCCTGCACCTTCTGAGAATGGAGGAGAAAGGATGGGAATCTCATTAATATAAATTACTTTGCATGGTGCCTTTTAAAGAATTCTTATTTAATTTTGGAAATGTTGCAGTCATAAAAAATTTCTGTATTAACCATGCTGGTTTGTTGATTTATAACGTGAGACACACTTATCTTTACGTATCTTTATGCAGGTATTTACTTTATGACACTGAATCAAATATTCTCTCTGAGAGCTGAGGGTAGTTTTAAATCCATTATTTTGCAAATTTTCCCTTAATTATGCATGTAGTCTTCCTCAGAGTAATTTTAAGGTCAGTCCACAGTTATGCACGCTGCCTGTAGCTCAAGTCAGCTCCAGGACTGATGGAGGCACCTCTCGCTGTGACAGAAGGTTAGCAGTGGTTTTATTTGTGGTCTTTATTACTTACTTGCAAAAGATATTATCCAATGAAGGAAGACAACAGATGGCAATGTTTTCATAGCTATATCTGGCTTCTGTGTGTATCACTACTGATCTTCCCTCTGAAGAAAAACTCCTTACTGGGACAGACATCAAAATTATGTCTCCTTAATCTTCTGCTTAACGGTCCCTTTGAGGCTTGCACAGATATTTGTTTTGCTTTTTCACGTAGAAGCTTCATAAATTCATAGAGAATCCCCTAACTCCTGCCATTGCCCCTGAAGTCTCAAAAAACAGACCAGAAGTTTCACTTTTCAGACATTTTCCAAAGGTGCTTAACTTAAAAAAAAACCAAAACAACAATGCTTGGATTTCCTTCAGCTGCACTGAACAGAGCATGGATTTTGTGCTAACGTTCTCATATAATTTACAATAGGTTCAGCATGTGGCTCCATAAATGACCATGTCTGACATTACTAGATGGTTTATTTTCCTTAAAGAGTGTCATTAAAAGGTTGTGTGGAGTTTTAAAGTCAATAGGAGAGTTGTGGCTCAAGTCCAGGGCAGTGCTATAAAAATGTATCCCTTCCTGTTTGGTAACTGCTTAGGATCATTTTGATTTTGATTTTTCAGGGCTGTCAGCACGTTCTGAATTGCAAATCCAAACAACAACTTAATAGAGGGTGCAGCAGCTGGTGCTCAGGTAAAACCATTTAAGGGCAGAGCTATGCTTTGCCTCCACTTCCCAAATATTCTACACTTATTTATTGATGTCAGGAGCATAAAGTTTTTAATAAGACATAAAATTTGGATATATATTCCTGCAACCTCTTTCTCTGTTAAGAACAAGTATTTGCCTACATTTCTCCACTGATTTCTCTCACAATTGTGCCTGGAAATGGTGTGTGATATCCCTTAGAAAATGTTGATTTTTATTAGTTAATAGTTAAATGCCCAATAAAATTTTATATTTCTATATATGAATAGATGCCCTCTCCTTAATATTATCTCTTATGTTTACCCAAAACGTATTTGTGTTTTATATGCCTGTATAGACCTGGCTGTTTTCTGATAAACCACCTGAACTCCACCCACAATAAATGCATTTTTAAAACCCCTGTGTGTGTGCCCTGGGGACCTACTGTGCATGCCAAAGGATAAGCTGGGAGGTGTAGGAGTTTTGGGCTGCTGTGTGTCCCCCAGGACCCACAGGTTGGACAGGCTGAGGTTAGAAATCTGCCCAGCACAGTGTGAAAAGCTGAACTCCCAAGGTAACCTGTACCAGTAATGGCAGTGCCCCATTTCTCAGAACTCCCTTTTGTCTTTTAGGGTGTTGGGATATGGGACCTCTCGCATCGGGTCCCCACTGGACAGTCTGAGGGAAGATATCCAGAGGGACAGGCTGAACACACCCCCTTGGGAGTGTTTTACAACAACAGAGTCCACTCCAATTTCAAGGCATGTGGATGGTTTTTATGTTTCTGTCAATATAACAGTATGGCATTGACTGTGTGTGCTGCTCTGTGATGGTTGTGGGTGTCTCACATTTTGATGAAAGTCTTTTTTAAACTGTATCAAGACACAATCAACTTTTGGGGGCGATGTTTGTTCTAAATATTAAAGAGGGAGCTGAGCAGAGTGAAGGTCCCATTCCAGGCACTTCAGCTGGGTGGCTGTGCTACAGGGAATGTGCCCAGGCCTTGAGTACACCTGCTTCCCAGTGAGATTTAAGGAGAGACAGGCAGGACACTCAGCACTGCTTTTGGCCACAGTGATGCCAGGATACAGGGGGATGAGGAAAAGTCATTTGTGCCAAGGCCTGCTTGTCACCTCTGGAAAATGAGACCAAAAATTCAGGGGTAGTTCCAAGAAAAACACTCTCCCCCAAATACGCTGTTGACATGAAAACATGACCTGTAAGATATAAAAAGCATTTTAAACTAATTTCACAATATTTTAGATTGAAATTGGTTCTGTTCTCTGTGCTTTGTATATTTTACATTTGGACCACGGCAGCTGCTGCTCCAGCCCAAAGCCTGTAAGTTGGCCACAGCAGCTCATGTTCTCTTCTGACTGCCGGGGGACTCGTCACTCGTTGTTTAAAGCCTTAATTCCTAACAACACTCTTTTTCCAAAAAGTTATCAAGACCTTGGCAGGGTCCCTTATTGCTTTCTGCGAGGGAGGAGGAGAGAGAGAGAGAGAGTGGGAGTTCAGAGCCTTGCACTGGGTCAGAAGAGAGCCCAAGATGCTGATGCGTAACACATGGCAGGGCAGGCTCTGTCCCGGCTTCAGCGCGCTCCATCCTGCGCTCGTGTCACCCTGAGCGGTGCCAAGTGACACCGGCAGGGAAGAGGGAGCCCGGGCTGCTGGGGCTGCTGCCCCTGCACGCACTGGCTGCCCTCATTCCTTGGTAAAATCTGGGATCTTTGGTCCCTGCTGAGCGATCTGCTAAAGTAATTGGGGGCGTGTGCATTTGCAGGCTGGATTGTTTGTTGGAAAAGGAGTAAAGACAACGAGAGCCAGTGGTGAAGGTCCCAGGGAGAATCTCACTGTCGATAGTGCCAGGTAAGCCCTTGCTGCATGGCTCGGTGTTTTGGATAGTTTTGTACTGAGTCTTGGCTTCTGCACCGCGTTTAGCAGATCATTAATGCCTCGTTATGGCTGGAGCATCTGAAAAAAACACACACACGCTCTCTCTGATGCACGGAGGCAACTATTCCATAGCTATGCACTGGATTGTTTGTGTTATTGCTGACCAAAAAGGACAGCCATGCACTTGGGGTTGTGAGGACTAAGCAGTGAAGCAAGTGGAAGCAGATCCAGATCCCATTAGTGCATTAGTGGCTTTGTAAACTAACATTTATTACTAATTGCTTAGAAGAACTTACACCTGAAAGGTGATGTAAGAGGCTGCTGAGACTGGTCTAGGATTTATGATGAAAATAAGTAGCCTCAAAGGCTTTTGTCAGCTGCTTTCAAATGTCTGGGCTTCCTTTTGCAGAGTGGAATCAGGTAAATTAGGACCATTTTCTCACTCACTGCCTCCTGTGGGTCTGTGTGAGGAGGCTGGGAGAAATCAGCTACTGCTCCTGGTCAAGCCTTGGCTTTTCCCCTCCTCCATCGTCCCCTGTCAATGTGATGCTCCCATAAGGCTGAAAGGAAAGGGTGCCTGTGTCCCTTGTGACACTTCTCTGCCAGGGTGACCCCCTCGGGCACCACGGAGACTCATGCCTCAGCTGGAAGAAGTAGGAGGTGAGGGAAGGCTCAGAAAAGCCAATGGTGATTTTTTTTTCCCAAACACAGCACAAATCTACCATTGACAGCCGGTGTGGCAAGAAATAGCCTGTGAGTAACTGAGATGCACCCAGTTCCCAGGGAGAATATCTTTTGCTTTTGGCAGCTTCTCTTCCAGCAGACACAGAAACGTGTGGGGGTTTGGGCTGTACATGCAAGGAGAGCAGCTCCAATTACTCTGTTATCTTTGCTGAAGGAGATTCTTGAAAGTGTCTAATTGATTTTCTAGCATCAACACAGGGATTCTCAACGGGCCCTGTAAGGACACCTACAAAAGGATCCGAGTGACTCAGGAAAAATGTTTTCTGTGCCTCTAAATCACACTGAATCAAATTAAGGAGTAGCTGTGGGCCCATTGTGAGAAATCACCTGCTCATTTCACCTGGGCCAGAATTTCATCCTTATGAATGTTTCTTGTCTTCTGCTTTACATCAAAGCTCAAAAGTGAAATCAGGCTGATAGCCTGACTCTGATTCAGGGCATATCACCTCTTTAGACCCACCATGCCAATAATTGGAAGCCAAACAAGATCTGCTGGGCATTACTGCCTCTGTCTGAAGTTGATTCCTGTGTCTCTTGTGCTGCATTAACTAAGATTCTTTCTTCAGGTTTCGCCCACATCAAGATGCTTTTCCTGAAAAGCCGCGAGTTCCTGCTGTGATTGATGGTCTTACTGATTTTAAAAATAAGGACCATGGGGCCTGGGCCAGGTGTGGTGACATTATTTTCCACAACTCAGGGTAGGTTACTCTTTTGTCATTCCCCCCACAGCAGTCATAAATAGGTCTGTAGGCCAAATTCACTGCAGACATTCCTCATCATTTACACCATTGTGTTTCCTCTGCTCCAGGTTTTCAGACAATGGGATTGGACTTACTCTGTCAAGGTAATTTCTTAAAATTGATCTTCTTCCTTTTTTTCCCCCCAGTGTAACATGCTCAACAATGGAAACTGAGACACTCCCCTGGTAGTTAGTGTAAGACAGGAGAAAATCTCACATTTCCCCTCCTGGACCACATCAAGCCTTCCCTGGGCAGCCATAAATACAAGGGGCAATTTAGCCTTTCGTTCTCCTTGCCTCAGCACGCCTGGGGAATACACTGTAATTGCTGAATATTTCCTGCTGAACAGGAGGTCCTGGGCGGGAGGTCCTGATGCTCAAGCACGAAGCCACCTTGGCACAGCTTGCTGGTTTCTAAACATATTTTAGAGCAGGCTGTTACAGCAGTGCATGCACCTTTTTCCAAAGTAAGGACACAAATTCTACTGTGTCTGTGGTGTGATTACAAGGGGTTATTAATTGGTGTGCTGTGCTGCGTATTTACGTGGCGTTTCTTTGCTTGCAGGGATGGGACTTTCCTGACAGATGGCTCCAGCCTGGAGGTTACAGGCTCCATTTTTGTTGGAGAAAGCAGCAACTTTGGCTCCCAGGGAGGCCAAAACAGCTACTGGGGAAAAGGGGCAAATGGAGAATACAGAACACTGCCCAGAAACAAGTGAGTTATTCTTCTGCCATTTCTTCTTGGCGTTAGCTTAAGGTAGAAGAAAAGCCCCAGGAATTACTGCGGCTACCAATGAGTAATTTATACCAGGTGCTTAAATTATTGTTCAGGCCAGAAATAATAAGCATCCAAATAAACTCACTCTTCAGGCCAACAGCTTGAGAGCATTCTTGACTGAAAGTGTTTGATTTAGTTTTCTCCTTAGTTTATGAGTCAGTGGAGAATGGATTAGAGAATCTGACATTTGCCAAATGGCTCTTGTGTGGCGCTTCAGTGGTGCAGCATCAAGGTGAGGGTGCAGCTCCCACACACCATGACACCCTCCCTCCTGTGGGCATAGCTGGGCAAGCATGGCCAGTTTGAAAAAGGAGAAACCATTCTTCATTATAGCATCCTTTTTCTTTTTTGATAGCTGTGTGTTATTTTCTGTTTTTAGCAGCACGGCCTCCTCTCTAGCAACTGCAGTGCCTACCCACATCCTCACAGTAATTTGTGCTGCTCTAAGCCTAAATTCTACTTTAATGTATGTTTTTGGTGATGCTTACCATTTATTAAGCCTTCTGTGAGGTATATAAGATTAAGAAATAAGCAGTTGTAATTAGACATGTCATGCACACAGCCCTGGCTATGCATGACTCGACCATAAGTGACAACAGGAAAGGAATCTTGTAGGACAGCAAGAATAATCAGAGCTATCCTCAGTTGTTATTGGTGTTTTTATTTAAATTGAAACTGCAAAAAACCTCCTTTGCAGTTCAGACAAGCTCTAATCATGTTGTTAAGCAACGTGCTCTCGGGGAGGAGTATGGCAAAACATCTGATACCTGTCCTTTTGGTCCTTGCTTCCAAGGAGAGGCTTGCCTCCAGGAAGTCTGCCTGCTATCATTTTTTCAGTCATGCTGAAGTTTTCCTGAGAAATCCATCTGCCCTGGAACAAGGAACCTGATGGCAGTGCTGCCCCACACAGCCCTTTGGGTCTTTCTTGTGGAGATGAATTCCTGGGTGTCTGAAGAGAAGGGTTTTGAGCTGCTTTACCCCAGCTTACAAGCTTTAGGCAAGATTTTGAGTAATTTTTTTTTGGCTTTTGAGCCTCATCCTGCAGAGGATATTCAGCAGAATTTCATCTTTCACACATGATGAGTTTTCAGATCCCAGTTTTGGGAAAGAAAAGGTGGTTTAGCTACTTGTTAGTATCTTTCTATGCTATCAGAAGACATGGAATTTGCCCAAGCTTTTTACACAGGACTGTGTTTGTGTTTAAATCTCCTAGGACATTCCCTATCCGTGGATTCCAGATTTATGATGGGCCTGTCAGGATGGGAAGATGCACTTTCAAGAAGTTCACCCCGACTGTTGACAGATATTCAAGTGCCATCGGCTTCTTCATGAAAAACTCCTGGCAGATCAGCCCCCAGAACAATGTGTCACAACTCCTGACGGAGAAAAGTGTAAGTGAGAGCAGCAGAAATGTTTGCTGTTAGATGTGAAAGGTTTTGGAGTTTTTAGCAGTGGTGGGAGACCTATCCTAGAGCAGGATTTCCAAGCAGTGGTGCGTGTTGCATTGGTGCATGCCATCAGTTCATTTTGAAACACTTTTCTTCTTGGTAATGAAGGTTATTTATAGGCAAGTCAGATGTGATGATATCTTATGCCTGGGCAGATGCACACAAAGGAATCTGCATTGCAGAAAGGTTTCCTTGTAACCAGAAGACCCAGACCACAACTCTTAGGTGGTGCAGCATTGCCAGCTGCTGAGGACCTGGTGAGGACCTGGCCTCAGAGGCTGAGAGGGTCAGGATACCAGGAGCCAGTAAGCTGCAAAGCAATCCTACAGAAACAGCAAATGCACTGAGAAGCAAAGCCATGACCCAGTTTCTGAGATCAGCTGTGAAATTCCTGTTGAGCACAACAGGGACTTCCCTTGAGCTGTGACAGCAGAATGGGGCTCTGTATCTCTGCCTTGGCAGAAGCTGTAGGATGCTGAGCAGTTCCAGTCCTTGTCCTGGATTCCTGCAGGGATCATGACTCTGGACACTTGGCTTGGGAAATGATGGATTCCACCTGGCTCTCTCCCAGGAATCACGGCCTCTCCTCAGCTTTTTTCAAACAAGGTCCATAGTTGTTAGGATGTCCATGAACTGTAGTAACTTTGGCTTGAGGTTTGGCTTTATCTTGAGGAAAATTTCCATTGCTCTGAGATTGACCAATATCACTCCCTCTGGCAAGCAGAGAGTTTATCTGTCCCCTCTCTGGTACACTTTAGGCCAACAACCAGGGGGTATTTCATGAAAGGATGACGTTGATTGCAGTCACTTGACTGCTCCTCTAAGGAAAACATGGTCTCTGTGCATTTTGGTGAGGAGATCTGGGTTACCTTAGATCCTTTATGGACCTTTGGAACAAGAATAAGGGGTAATTTGCTGTACCTTCTTCATGTGTTCCCTTGGGGTAATGGCTGTAAGATGGTCATGGGGAACATCAACAAGAAAATCAACCTGGAACTGGGGAGGGGAACTTAGAGAAAGGAAAGTTTCATCAGTGGAGTGGAAGAGTGGAAAATTTCCTCCAGTAATGGCTGCAGGACTGTCCAACAGAATGGTTTCAGACAGGTGATATCTGTGCACATTAGCAAAAGGATGATTATACCTTGAATGGCTGAAAATGCAGCTCTTTAATACAGTCACAACATCTGAGGCCAAAGAGCCTGTTAAATCTGCAGCATTTTCTGTCTGAGAGGCAGTTTAGTACTGCAACGCCTTTAAGATCCAAGGCTTTCAAAGTAAAAATGGTCAGAAGATTTCCTAAATAATTCTGCAAAGCAAATTAAGCCAGTGGAGTGTAAGCCTAGTACAAGAAAACCCCCAAACTCAAACAAGCCCTAATGACATGATCCAAATAATTCCTTATTATTTGTATATTTCCAAGAAAATATCAGCTTCTGAAGCTGGTATTTTGCCAGCCTAAAAACCATGTTTGTTTGTAAGCACCTGCATCCTGGAAATTTTCACTTTGATTCTATTTCATCTGGATTGAACCCAGATGTGATACATCTGATTTCAGACTTGTAGGACCACAGAGAGTATTTTTTGTTGTTGTTGTTGCTCATTGCTATATGGGATAATATATCTCTGCCTAGTTAAGATAGAGCCTGTCAACCATTTTAATTAATTTTCCATCTCCAGGCTTCATTTTATTAGTTTTTAAAGGATGGCTAAGTACTAATTCCCTAAAGTACAATCATTTTACTGTTGTTCTTCAAGAAGAAATTAAACATTACTTCAAGTTGTACAGTGATGACAAAACTATTAGTCATGCTGAAGGATAATTGTATAATTAATCAGACTAATCAGCAGATTGGTTAGACAACAAAATAATAAAGCCAGTCAGGTCTTGTTTAATTCCAGCATAAAAATAACAGTGAAGCAGAACAGAAGACCTGAACATTTCACTCCACACGAAGGATTCTAGTTGTCTATCCATTGACAAAGCTGAATCTCACATTTTATCTATGCATTTATCCATTGCAATATTACTGCTGGGCTTGTTTGTTTGTTTTGAGAAGAGTGCTTTTAAAAAGTTATTTCAAAGCAGTGGGAGCAGTAGTTGGCTGTAACCCAGCTGAGGGATGACTGATGGCTGTGGTCTCCTGTAGCTCTGTCAGTCAGCAGGACTTGGAGAGCTCAAAGATGCCCCAGCCCAGAACCAAGCCATGTCCACACACTGGTGCATCACTTCCTAAGAAGACCTGGCACATCTATTTTTAGTCATAAAACAGCCACCCACTCACCCCTCTGTCCCTCTGAGGCACAGAGTGAGGTGAGGAGCAGGAGCAAGGCCACCTGCAGCAGGTGCAGAAGACTCCCCAGACTGTCCCAGCTCACATCCACTCTGTCCCTGTGCCCACTAAAAGTCCCTCTGGTTATTTTTTCCCTGCAGCCAGGAGTTTAGGGTGGATTCCAGCCTGTTCCACTCCTACCTGTGCCAGCTCTAGGCCATGTCAGGAATTGCTTCTGCCAAAGAAATCCCAGTGATCTGTGTTGGGTGGGTTTGTGGTCCCCAGAAGAGCTCTCAGGGGCCAGTACCGACTCCTGGCTATGGACTAGCAGCTCCCATGGGATTGCAGCCCAGCCTGGCTCAGAGATGGGTGCTTCCTGGTGTTGACTTTGCTATGTTTAGCCTGTGTTGTTTTAGAGCTGGGTTTCTGCGTCAAAGCACACATTTGCACCCTGTTCCTGATGGGAAAAAGAAAAGCAGGCACTGAGTTGAAGTCTGTTATTTCCTGAAATAGAGAGCAGAAAAAAATCAGTCGCAACCCTGAAGAGACTCCTGACCAAAGGGAACTTGGCAGGGTGAGGGTTTGCATCACTCCAGCAGAGGAAAAGCCATGGGGACAGAGACTTTGGATGGTAAAACAGGGGAAGATTCCCACTGAATGAAAACAGTTTCCTTAAAATGATATCAGTGATACAGTGAGATGTCTTGTGTTGGCAGTTTGTGCCCAAAACTTGAATTTTACAAAAATTTGCAAGTTATTACAATGATTTCCAGCACCTTATTATCTTTTAACACAGAAAGTGCAGTTGTCAGGGTTCCCTGCAGGTGTGCTATCTGTGCTGCCTTTGGACAGGCTGAGTTAACACATTTTAAAGAGATTCCATACTGAATGCTGCCAGGCTTCAGACAGGTAACTCAGTAACCTTCACACCATACCCCTTGGAGGTAGCCCACACTTAGTGGAAATTAGGTGTCTGAATAGCAGTGTGGTATCCAGACATGACCTGTCTCTGCACCCTCTTCTAGCTCATTCCTAGCTCCGTGTGAACAAACCTGAGGAGCCGAGTCTTTGTTCCTGTGTGCTCACTCAGAAAAAAGTATCCCCTGCCAGAGCTGTAATTGCAAACTCAGTTGCACTCCTACCCCACAGTGCTCCAAAGTGAGGCAACCTTGGGGCTTATGCAAGAAGTGCCACTGCTCATTAACAGTGCCACTTTAATTCTGACTTTCAGACTTTTTAGAGGAGGATGTTAGAGATAAGAACAAAATTAGCACCGAAACTGTCTGCTGCTGGATGGAACACCGAGAGTGTTGATCAAATGTAAGATGTACTGGCTGTGCCTTCGTTTGGTTTGAAGTGCAGCTGACTTTGTTCTCCTGCCCAGTGAAGTGCCTGTTTTCATATGCAGCTCCAGAAGTGCCATCACAAAGTATTTATAATGGAGTTTTTAGCTGCAGCAAAGTGTTTACATTTTTTAATATCTCCTCTTTTATAAATTAAAACTAGAGAAAAAAACCCAAGTTTTGGGATCCTTCTAGGCCAAGGCCAAGCAGCCTTTTGGGGAAAAACTTTGAGTGGTGCAGCAAGAAAAGGTTTAAAAAAACTCAAGAATTCGCCTTAAATTTCCAAATGTTTGAGCCTCCTTTAAAGGCGACTGCTTCAAGTATTTGTTTATGAGATTCATACTTAGACAAGAAGGTGGCAGAAAAATGGTTCTAGGCTTTAATTTAATTTTAAAAGAATAAAGACTTTTATTCTGCAAGTAGTGGTTGCTGCAGGGTTTGTTTTGGTTTTTTATTTTAAGGCAATGGACTTCCCATCTAACTCAGAATCACAATAACCCTTCTATTCTCCTAAGCCATTCTGTTTATTATTGTTAAAATAAAGCTTTTAAAGCCCTTGGTAAACTTGCAGCCTAATCCTGCTGACCCTAATTCTTGCTCATGTGCACAGTCCAATTAAAATTAGTTGGGCTAAATGGAACAAATTACAGTCCTTTGGGTCAGCACGATCCAGTTGTTATTTATGCTGTCTGCTTTTATGCACGTTGCTGCTGGATTCATTCAGAGTGCTTGACCTGGAGTAATTATTTTCTTGATTACTTCGGAACTGAATCTTCACACCCTGTAATAATTTCATCAGCAGACATTAAAATATTCCATGCTTTTTTTGCTGAATATCTGCAGTTTCCTTGTTTTGCTGGATTTTCGTATCAGGACAGATATTTTTACTTAGCTACTGAAAAATCTTGAGAGCAGAGCTATGCACAATGAGGATAATGCTTCTTTCTGTTATTTCTCTTTCCTAAAAAAAAAAAAATTCTTCATGGGATATATTAGAATGTGCATGAGAGCCAATTCTGAGAATTTAAAACTTTTATAAGTTTTATGGGGGGTTTAGGAGGAACAATTAGACAAAAATAGCACTGAGAATGAGAGAGTCCACTTAAAATGCACATTGAAAAGATATGAGAAAATTACCAAATATCCCTTTTTTTTCTTTATTAACAGCTGTGATATTCCTCAGCAAATTTCATAATCATCCAGTACTTCCCTACACTTTCAGTCATCCCCTTCTTTTGCCACTGTTCAATTTACTGCTGTGTGATTTCAAGCAACACATGGTGGTGTGGGTGCACTTCAAAGAACCAAAAGTCTCATTTTTGTGAAAATATCTCCTGGGATTAAGAAATGAGAGGGAGGACCAACACGGCTGGCTTTTTTTTCTAAATAGAGCAGGCAAAACAAAACTCTTTGCTCAGACAATAGAGCTTCCTAGTTCCATCTGTATCACTGTCAAAACACTGCAAAGCCGAGTCCTTACTTTGAGCTAAGCAGTGATTTTTCACCTTATTTTCTCCTCTAGGTTGGACTGAAAGGGTTTTTTGGCAGACCAGGCCAGTGGTTTGGAAACAATGACAACAACAGTGATAAAATATGCATCTCCCATGATGTGGATGGCTCAGTGACAGGGTACCAGACACCTTCAGAGGCAGAGCAGAGAACTCCCAGCTGTGGCATCCCGGCTGCCTCGCTGTGCCCTGCTGGAATGGAGTGATGTGTCCTGGGAAACTCACACAGGTAACGGGGCAGCCCAGCCCAGGTGTCAGTGAGAGGGGGATGCAGTGAGGCTGCTCAGCACCACTCACACCAAGGGTGAATAATAAATTGGGTTTAATTTTGCTGCAAGTGGAAATTCAGCTGGGGGAAAGTTTGTCCACTCTGTCACGGGACTCCAGTGGATTGCTCTGGTGAATCAAGTTTCAGTAGTGGAAGATGTTACTTCTCTGGTACGTCCTGCTTGTGTTCAGGATGGTGAAATGGGTGGTTGAGATGCGAACTCACATCTATTTCTTATTTCCCATGTAGAAATCACTGGGTGAGGGATGGCCTTAAACCTTCCCAACAGTGAATGTCATAGTCAAACATTCAGTATGCATGACTCCTTAAGCTAAAAAAAATTGGATGCATTTGCTTTAGTTGCACAGCAGAGAGCAGGAGTTGCTATTTAAGTATCTAAACATTGGAATTAAAAACCCTGGTGTGTTTTGGCTGGGCAGAAACAGGATTGGGCTCCTATGAAACAGTCCCTTTGACACAGGGTTTTGTCCTTGGCACTTAGTTTGGCTCAGTGTCTCTAGTGAAATTATCATTCCTGCTCTGGCAAGTTAACAGTTAAATTCAGAGTTGCAAACAAGTAGGCATTTATGTTTTTATTTCTATTAATATCCTCCTGGTTATGGCACTCTTCATGGTGAGACAGTTTTTCCACCATAGAAAATTTCCTTGGCTAGGTTTAGGCAAGCATAAACATTTACTTCTCTGGGATCCATTACTTACCAGCATTTTTCAACTAATCAGCATCCAGCAGGATGAGTAAAGGTCATATTAAATGCTTCACTTTATGGGTTTTGGGGAGGGAAATATATGTATGTGCAGGGCAGAAGAAATTGGTCTCGTGCAGCAGGGTTTGATTAATTTGAAGAGGATAACTGTTAGAGTATTTCAGCCTCACTCTGATTCTCAGCACCCCAACTAAGTGGTGGCTTGTTTGTCTGCTAAATCCTGAGTATCATACTTCAGACCAAAAGCCCAAAACAATGAGTCCGATTATGGAGAAAGATGGTTTGCTTTGATCTTAACAACCTTATTACAAAATCTGTTTTTCTGCTCCTTTTCATGTAGCTGTGGTAGAGAAGAACTTTTATTCTTCCCTAGCGCAAGCAGGTGAAAATATCCTGTCAGCTGAAGGAAACAGTGACTCCTATGTTAGTGCTGAATGGAGCCCAAGATAGTCAGTCTAGGGATGGGCTACTTGGCGTGGAAAACTGAGATCCAAGTCCTTCAGCTAACATTGCAGGCAAATCCTTTCTGAGCTGAGTGCCTAGAGTACAGTTAATTCCTTTCTGCCTGGTTTCTTTCATTCCCATTTCATGCTCCTCTTCTCCTGGATGTAATTTGCCCAAGAAAGAAAACGCCTGGGGGAAAACAATTCCTCTGGCAGTGTTTCTAGATCCAAAAATCCTGGGGATGGGCTTTCCTGAGGGTATTTTAATCTGGCAGCTCAGGCTGACATTCCCACCCTCTGTGGATGGTTCACGGCCCTTCCTCCTCAGTGTCTCCAAGGAGCATCAGGTCTCGTTCCCCCTGTGGTGTCCAAGGGCTTCCTTCAGCAGGGAGCACTAAGTGATGCCTCGTGGTTCTGGGACCACCTTAAAATCATGAAATTCACTAAGCAGGAACTATCAGGTCTTTTAGTCCTCCCTTTTTGATTCTGGAGTCTGTGGGGCTGTTGTTGTCCAAAGAGGACCAACCCCTTTGCTCTTTAATGACAGCTGAAACTCTCATGTTGTAATGTAAATAAAGCAAGGCTGTATTTACAAGGAGGAACACTAAACAGAGGGAAACTCACAGGGAAATCGCAAGAGCTGTCAGCACCACATCTTCTGGCAGTTTCTGAATCACTCAGATTTCATCATCAGGGCACCGAGGTCCTTGGTGTTCCATCAGCCTGACTTTCAGCTATTGCAAAGGTCAATAAAGGAAAAAAAATGTAGGGCGAGGCTTCACAGTTCTCTCCATGTTGGTGTGTGAGATTTCCAGTGGCACTGAACTGGAGACTCCTTGACACCTGCAATACTTGGTAAAATGTAAATGAGATTCCTAAACATTTTCTGGTTTTTTATATAAATTGTAAGACAAGTGCCTTGGGCAGTTGAAGCTGTGCACTTACTGTTTGCCTGCCACAGCAACTCATCAGGGGAGGCTGTGAAAATTCTCTTTTTTGGTATTAGTCTTTATTAAAATAAGCAGAGTTTTTGGCAGTGTGTGCTGTTTTCTTTTATAAGCTTAAAAAGGTGTTAGACAGTCATAAGACACTGCCACACAGCCAAATTAGTGTTGGTTTTGAATTAAAAAAAAATTGATGCCTTGCAATTCTGAAATACTCGAGGAAATGCTGTTGATTTTACACCAGTTCACTTAGTCACCACTTCACCGCCGTTGGCCGAAATACAAATTACTCCATTTTTGTTAACTCTGTTCTTGCAGTGAGTGTTTGCAACTGTGCTGATCCTGCACCTCTGGGTTTCCATCTCCAGCAGGTTCTGTGGACTCGGTGCCTCTGTGGCTGGTTTTGGTAGGGATGCTCTTAAATGCAAAGCAAGCAAGAGATGAAGGGGGGAGCCAGCAGTGCTTTTCTGGCCACAGGAAAACTGTACAGTCCCAGGATATCTGTGGTGCTTGGGGATTATCAGCACCTCACAGGCTGGGAAGAAGGAAAAGCCTGTGAGATGTTTTTCAGTTCATGGTGTCTGTATTTGGATAAAGAGGTTCAGTTGGGATCTCGGATGTACACCAGTCGAAAATCAAAGCAGCTTTCCTGATGCTAGTGACATCCTAGCATGTCTTAGAGAAAGAAAGCCACATATTTTTCTTTCTGCAAGAATGTTAACGTCATTACTTGGAAATTTCGTGGAGAAAATGTTTTTTCCCCAAGACATTGACAATTTTTGAACAGTCAGTCAACCAAAAAGGGAGAAGGTATGTTTTGATCTTCTGATTTTAAAGGCTTTCTGCCCCAACTTGACAGCTGACAGCACTGCAGGACAAAAGTAAGAGTAACGAAACAAGAAAGAAAGAAAACCTTTTCTCAGAAATCAAGATTGTCATTTCCAATACTTGGCATGTTGCTTATCTTCATACTCACTCTCCAGTTGAATAGCAGATCCTCCTGAATTGTGAAGAACTTATCTTCTCAGTTTCACAATCTACTTGGGAAAATTGCCATGTAAGCGTGGGGAAATCTGACACATCTCTTCAGCATGAAGTGTCAAGCAGCTAAAATGACAACTGTGTCCATTAAACCACCCAAGCAATTAGAAAGCTCACATTTTATAATGTTTTAACCTGCTCTTCTTCTCCTACCACATTACGCTGTCACCACTTCTCTTATTTTAAAGTCTCTTTGTGGCCCATTTTCTTTTAAAGATTTTGATAGGAGTAACCAAAAATTATGGTGGTGGTTCTAAGGAAGATGGATTTTTTCTTTCTAGAAAGTGGATGAATTTTTCATTCCTGTTGACTTAGTGATGCTCCACATGGACAAAACAGTCACTTCACATAGGATCTGGCTTTCTTGATCAGGGCTGTAACCTCCTTTAGCAAGAAACATATTTAAAGATCTGCCAGATATACTGTTGTATTTCCAGGGGACTGAAAATCACACTCTTGATGTCTTGCAGTTCTGGAGAGCATTCACTCAGCAGCCACTGTTCATCATTGCAGGAGACCAAATCACACTTTACAAGTAATTCACAGGTATTTTTACAAACATTTCTGTGATGCATATGTGGCATTTTCCCTTGTTCTAGTTATCACCATTTCATTGTCCAAACAGCTGAGATAATTATCCTTAATGTCAGACCTGTGGCTTGGTCCCTGCACACCTGGAGGAAAATGCTGCCAACAAATCTCTGACCTCCTTTCCTCGTCATCTTATTGAAGCATTCTGTAAACTCTTCCAGCACTACCTTGGACTCATTAATAGTAGCAGCAAGCAGCTTAGGCCATGCATAGCTCTCTCACTGTATGCTTTGGGTTTTTTTAACTTTTACACAAATGGCTTAAAGTACATACTAATCTTTTTTTCTTGGTAACCTGTAATCTAGGAATCTTTGGGACTCATTGAAAGCATCTCCTTCCTTTCTTGGCTTTCCATTGGTGCACTTCATTCTGTAGTAAGTGTAGTGTAAGTGTTCATTCCAACTGGTTTTTGTTAGAAAATGCTGTTTGGATTGAGAACAATTCATACACTGATGGGATTTCAGGTCTGAATGCACCTGACCGATTCCCTGCTCTGACCTAAGTATTACCCCATCCTGATGGGGCCAAGGGAAATTGAAATGAGGTTTATTGCATTGAGTGCTATTGGCTTTCCAATCATAGCTTGAATGTGAATGCAAAATAGGTTTTTCTTCTTGGTTTCATAGATAAAAAAAGGCCTTTTTATCAGACTGTACAAATAATTTATTCTTCCTTGATCCATCAAGAATGACCAAATGGGCTGCTGCCCAGAGATTGTTTGGAGTGAATTACTTGATCAGTGCTTTCAGCCACCAGGAAAAATTCATGTTAATGTCATTCTGGGATCCACTTTAATCTTCGAGTACCTGCAGACACCACTCAGAATAGCTTCTCATCATTGAAGTGTAATGGTGTGAAAGGAGGAGTGAACTGAATACCTGAGAGACATTCACAACCACTTTTGGACTGTTCCTTTGGCATGAGACCCAAATGTTTAACTTCACCATTCAGCATGGGGCTGCTGGATCCAGGGGTAAGGGGAGGGGTAGGCAAAGATGGCCAGTCTGTTGGAGATCCTTAGGAGCTCAATCCCAGGAGCAGGCAGAACTGTGGGATCCTTCTGAGCATGAAACTGGAGCTAGGGGCTGAACTCGCTAGAATCCTTAACTGAAATCAGCCCACATACAAACCAATGAGAGATAATCTGGTTTTGCAGAGCTTTCAGTTTGTGTAGACGAGAGGAGGATAAGCAGATCTGGAGATGTGAGTGCCCTGCATTATCAGGCAGATGTCCTGATAGATGGAGTCTCAATCTCTCTGCTAGTCTTGGCCACTCTTGTATCCTTGAGAAATTAAAATCTGATAAGAAACTACTGCTTCCATTTAGATCTACCTCAAGGACACAAATTGAGTTTAAAAATATTTTTGATGGATGGATGCTCATGTAGAAGCTTAGACATTTCTGAGCTACCATGGATTTTTGTGTTGGATGTTTTAAGTTCTTGATGCAAAGAGTGTTATTCTACACTGTAGGAGAATGAGGGCAGCAGGATTATAGATGTCCTCGTCTGTCCTTTGTGTATCTGCAACCCTTCAGGGAACATGACAAGCTGCCTGCAACAGCCCTGCATGCAGAGACAGATTTGTATGACTAGCTGTGCATCCTCCTTTTGCACTGGAATTTCACATGCTGGAAAGCAGGGGAGCCTCATGCGTTGACCCTAAAAACTCACGTTTGCCACATGAATTTGCCTTTGTTTGAGTGATGGCAGGGCAGAAAATGCACACAGCTGAAGTGTGGTTTTGTAACTGGTCTGTAGAGTTGAGCTACAGGTCAGAGGCATCTGTTGGTCCCTGCATGAAGAGTTTTGCTGAAGCCTTGGAGCTTGGTATTTAGTCTCTAAGGTCATATAGTCAGGACATCGAGTTTCAGCCCCCAGAATTTCAGCCTGGTCTACTACTTGAGAGCAAAGATGTGGATTCTATTAGATAACTGGACCTAATCCAAAGCCCATTGAAATAACTTCAGTTTTCTGTATTTTCAATGGAATAAGCCTGTTTTTAAAGCTCAGTCATTTGAATTAATAAAAAAAAAGAGTTACTTTGTGGTGCTTCCTTGATTACCCTTCTCCCTAAAGACTTTGAATAGTGAACATTTTTACTGCGCTGTACAACTCATATCTCACTTCACGGTGTCCCCATGGATGGCTGCAGATGCTATTTCTGGTTTACCTTTTTATTTGAACTGGAAATGTTTCAGTGACTTTCCAAATGTTCTGAACTCTTCATCGGCAAAAACCATTTACAGGCAACGATGACCAAATGCGCATGTTACGGCTGCGCCTGGCTGGTTTAATGGATATGTCTGTCATTTTCCTTTCACCCTCAGCTTTATATCCAGGCCAGATGCCCCGAGAACCTGACCTTGCCCATTGCCAGAGCAGCATTCCCTTCCCATCCCGTGCGGCTGCGAGGTGTGAGCAGGGGAGCTGCCTTCCAGCAGAACCAGCCTGTCCTCATCCTCCAGTGGGATGAGAGAGCACCTGAGGATGTCATCCTGGACCCCATCAACTTCAACAGGTACTGCCCTGCGTTGATAGAAAGCGTTCTGTTTTCCAAAGGTCTGGAGCTTTATCATTTCCCCAAAATATTCCTGAGTGACCTTTCAAAGGTCTCAGCAATTTCTGGGAGTGTGGAAGCAAGGTTTTTGAGGTTGACACTAACTGATGCAAAGAGATGCTTCTGCTTTCACTCTATTCCAGCTTTTTTGATGTTTCTCTTTCCAGAAAGTTTTGAAATAGAATCCAAGTAAGTCCTGGCCTGCTGTCCTTGAAATCCCTCCAGAAGAGCTCTGGCTCTGGTTCATTTATTTGTACTAGTTGCTACACACATAGTTTATCTCCCATATATATAAAGTGCAGAAATACATCAGAATGTGCACAAAACTTTGCATCTTCTGTAATCCAAACAGCACTGAAATCATTGCTTCTTTCTAACTAAAGCTTTAAAATGTTAGGTCTCAGCACAGCAAAATTGCAGGCTGTGCTTGATTTATTTCACACGTTTTCTTAGCACTGTTTAAAGACAGGGTATATCCATTTTAGATGCTGCTTTTTCCCCTTGCAATCTTCTTCATTTTGCATGATTTTGTTTATGGCTTTTAGTGCTGTTCTTACTTTAATGAAATTACTTGTGCTTTGTGCTGGTTCCACTGTTAGGAGAGAGTCCTGCAAGCCAGTCAGCTTAGCAGGGGTGGGCACTGCCATGGCTTGCACAGAGGAGATGCTGCAAGGGATGAGCACCCCAAGAAAGCCTGGCCATGTCCTTGGCTTCTGCAGCTTGTCTGAGTCCTCAGCTGTTGTTAAAAACACACTGTGGTAAAAAACCAGAGGTTTGCAAGTGAAACCCGACCTGATTACACACAACAGAGGCTCAGGTTTCCAAAGCAGGTTTGAGATCGTTGGCATGAAAGAAGGCAAAGGCACTGGGACGTGAAGCAGCACGTTCTGCTGGCAAACCTGGAGGGCTCCCAAGTCCCTGCAGTATTATCCACCAAACCCCACACCCACCCGCTGCTCCTCCAGCAGTGTCCCTGCTGTGGGTTTAGGGTAAGAGAGTTTTGGCCAAAGCTTGAAGTCTATTTAGTTCCCCTGAAATTTGGAGCTGAAAAAATCTAAAAGTACTGTCCTTTGTTCCCATTATGAAGGCCCAGGGGAATGCACCTGAGAAGGGCAGTGTTTCCTCTTTATACATGCCCATTCCAGGGAGTGACACACACCTGAGCCTCTTGATGTAAAGATGCTTACCACGCTTAGAGTAATCCTTCAGTTTCTTTGCTTCCATCAAACTACGTGGCTGAACCAAGCAGAATTCCTGTGTCTCCACATGCTGCCATGTGCTGCAAAGGGGCTCCTTCACACCCACCAGCGTCGCTCCCAGGGAGAGATGGACTGGTTTGCACTTGCCAGGGGACCTGTGTCTCTCACTGACTGATGGGCAAACCCAAAGCCGTGGTGGAGACCTGCAGGTCGTGTTTTCAGGCTGCTGGGGAACATTGCAGGCTCAGCAGAAATGCCTGATTGAGCTATAGATAAGAGTTGGCTGCCTAATGCCTGGGAGTTTCCCTGCGAGGATGAGCAGGAGGATGGGTATTGATGCTTCTGGAAAGGGGTAGTGCAGGGCAAGTAACTTCTGAGTGTTTTGGCAAGTGAACAGGAGAGCACAGGCTGGAATTTTAATGCCTAGGAATGAAGTGTGCTCCAGAGTCAGTCCAGATCTGCTGAGGGTTTCTTTCAGGGCAGAAAAAGTGTGTGCAAAATCTTTATTAACTCTCAGATCCCTTCTCCATGGGTTTTGTCTCTTTGTTGGAGTGGTTTCCATGACCTTCACCCCCTCCAAGCTGTTTGTACTTTTCCTTTCCTTTTGTTTGGTTGGTTGATTTGGTTTGGGGTTTTTTGTTTGTTTGCTGGGGTGGTGTTGGCTGTGGGGTTTTGGGGTCGGTTTTTTTTGGGGGGGGTGTGTGTTGGTATTTTTTTTTTCTGCTTCACAGAAGTTTGAGAATTATCTGTAAGGCTTAGGTAAGGGCTTTCCTCAAAATTATTATCCTGAAGCACAAAGGTCCACAGAGAACATCAGGCTTGTTACAAGGTGGAGGAGAGGCTGGTAACCCTGGAGGAGAGGATGGAAAACATTACTTGGTTCTGGGTAAGTGCCTTCTTTTGGGTGCTGGGGAACAGTACAAAGATTGGCACTTCACGCAGTAATCAAAGTCAGAAATTTAATCCTTCAATTTAGTGACCCAGGCTTTGTGCCTGTGCAAATTTTCTAATCGCAGAAGCAGCAAAGGCAAATACTATTATCAAAGGCACAGGGCTGTTCAGTAAGTCAGCCAGGCTTCTTTGTGCTATCAGCACATCTAAAGATAAGAATTATATCTCCTCAAAGCACATATCTGAAGTGTAGTGTAATAAGTCATGTTGTTGAAGCAGCCTGAAAGCAGTGGCAGTTAGATTAAGCATTCCTTGCTTTTAATGAGAACAGGGAAATACCTCTATTCATGTCTGCTGAGGCTCAGAGGGAAGGGTTTTCCCTTCTTAGGGCTCTCTGCCGTGGTTTGACCGGGAGAATTCAGGGAAATGTGCCTGGAGGGATACAGTGAGGCTCATCACATTGGTGTTCTTTGGTGCCTTGATGAAGGAGATGGATCTTTATGAGAGTCTTATGAAAAATATTAGGAGGGGAGGGCCAAATTTCTTGTAAACAGCAAACAAAAGGGCAGATGCCCATGTGAGTGCTCAGGCATGTGTTTGTTCAGCCTTTCCCCTGCTGTGGTGTTTGTGCAGGGATGGGCACAGGTTCACTGCTCAACTCCTCTATTTCATGGGCTGAAGACCTGTGCTGGGGCTTGTTATCATGTTCACCAGTGAATAATCTTAATTATCTGAAAATTCAAGAACCCACAGTGAGTTTGTGTCTAAAGTTTTCTTTAAAAATCCTGGACCCTTTTGACCTTGGGTGTCACAAAGCCTCCAGGAGGCTGCAACCCTCCAAAGGTGGAGATTTCAGTGCAGGGAAACTCACACAGGCCAAGTCTGCACTGAGACTCTGGGGGACTCATTGTATTTGTATTTGCCAAGGTTGTGTAGGCAGATTTTTTCCTATGGCTTATTATTCAATGCCAGTCTGATTCATACTTCCAGCTACTTGTCATTTTTGCGATTAAATTCCTTAGTGGTGATAAGGTCTGGAGAAAAACAAGGATAACAAGACAAGGCTAGAATGTGCTTGTTGCAGTCTTGCCCAGTTTAGAGATGTTTCCTGAATTGTTTCTTTTTCAGATTAGTTCCAAGTGAGCTTTTCCTCTTGCTTCCCAGATTGATAAATGCTCAGGAAGGCATAATTAGTATTTCAAGGTGGAGCGCACAGTTTAGGGCTGTGGATGCTTTCTTGTTCTTGTATGTGCATGAGTCCTGACCCCTCCATCCCCTAGATCTGGATGCAATACAAGGAACACCACCACTATTTCCAATAATAATAAGTAAAATGCTACTTGGGTTTCATAGCCTGCCCCTCCTGATAACATCTGTGATTCAGAGTTAATCATCCACACAACACAGAAGTCAGGAGATATATTTGAATTCCCTTCTGTCTATTTAAATCCCTTAAACTACCCACGGATCAACCCATGGATGAAAGCCACAAGATATAGATATATGTATTTTTTTTATGATTGGAAAGAAGCTAAAACCTTTGCCAGAGCACCAGATTGCACCACTTAGAGCACTTGGGAGAAGCCAGTGCTGGCATTGCCATGTCTGAGGGATCCTAAAGCCCTGAAGTCTTTCCCTCCTCACCTGCTCCCCTGCTGCTCTCTGTCCTCTGCAGCTGGGATGAACAAGGTGGCTCTGAGGAGACACATCCTTCCCGAGATGGTCACATTACAGTGGGAATCAGAACAGTCTGAGCACCAGACAGCCCCAGATGGCTGTGGCAAACCAGGCTGCTCGTCACTTTGCAGCCTGGCATGTGAAACCTGAGGGGTTTTCCCTGCTTTTAGCCTTCTCCTGGCCCAGGGAGTGGGACATGGGGGGTCTTGAGGGAGCATCTCCTGACCTGATGTGCATCCAAGGCACAGCAGCAGGAAAGCACAAAATACACAATAAGTCTGTGATAGAGAACTTGGGAAGACATTAAAGAGATAGAAATTGAATTTGCACGTGATTCCTCCATGAAAACATGCAGGGTGGGAAAAGAGACAATAAGATGATGCACCGTGTTTAAATGCAGGAAGTTCTTATTTTTGCTTGAATACATTTGTCTGCAAGCCAAATGCTGTCTGAGTCAGACCTTGGTTTCATGAGGATCAGCAGATCTGTACCTCAGGGCAGGATCCCTCCTGTAATTTGTTGAGCTTCACAAAAGCGAAAATCATTCTTTTTGCCTAAGGAGATGTGGATAAAAATTTTAATTTCTATTAAGACGTGGCCCATGCTTTTGAATTTTTAATGGCATTTCCTAAACAGCACTATTTAGGAAAGGCCTTTAAATCCCAATACACCTGACTCCAGTTAGCTGAACACACACCTCACTTGTCACTATCCCTGCAACAAGCTGTCCTCCAGAAGAGTCTATCCTCAATAACAAGGCCCTGAAAAAATTGGCTGGATGTTCACCCCATAGCCATGTTTGTCATTGTGGGGGGGCTGGGTGTGTTTGCTGGACCTGAGTTGAAGGCAGGAAACTTAAAAAAAAGGCAAAATCTAAAAAAAGAGGAGCGAGTGCCAGCTGCAGGGAGCCAGTGGGGAATGGGGGCTGGAGGAAAACAGCTGGAACTGGGAGAAAGTGGCAGAGACATGGCCAGATCCTTTGCAGCCCTTTCCCTGCTCTTCTCAGCACCTGTGAGATGTGTGGGTATTTCTCCTTCCTCTTTCCCCACCAGTGATGCTGACTGAAGATGAGGTGACCTGTCCTGAAAACAGGTTTTGTGCCCGAGGAGATTCAGCCAAGTGCTGGGCAAGTTGTTGGGAGACTGGGAGAAATTTTTTTGAGAGAGAAAGCAGCTGCATCCTGACTGTGAGAGAGAAGCACTGACCTCCTGAGATTTATTCTTGGGATGGGTTGGAGGCTAAATGGGGGCTATGCTTTTATTTTTTTGTCCTTTGAAGTTTAAAATTCATTTTGTGAGAGACAAACTTACCAAAGCAGCATGTGGGGATTTCTGCTTGTTTCCCATATTAGGAGCAGGAAAGTTTTAAATTCCCAGTTCTCTCACTCCCTTTGAAAATTCAGCTCACGTAGATGTTGACCAAAATGTCAGAGGGGTTGTTTTTAAATGGGAGTAATAACAGGTGGGGGAGACTGACTCACTGGATGGAACTCTCTTGTTTTTTCAAGCCCAAGGAAAAAAATATGTAATTTTTAGTCGTACTCCATGGCATTCCCTGGTTAGTTTACCCCAGATTTTCATCAGTGAGGTCAGGATTTGGACTGTGCACTTCCATGTTCATCAGCTATGTGACACACCATGTCAATAAACATGGTAGGGCTGTTTTCTAGAAAAACATTCATCATCTTAGAGGTTCCCTTTACTAAAATACAGCCAGCATTGACATCCAGCATAAACAGAAAACCCAGCACTAGATGATACCCATTTGCCCAGGACTCATCCTCCAGATGAAGTAGCCAATATTGTGTATTGCTCACAATATTGAACAAATGTTATTCATCCTCTCCCAGGCAGTCAGAGCCCTAGACCTGCACTTTTTCCATGTTTATTCCAGCCAAATCTCATCTCCAAGTTATGTGACTCGCTCTACATCCCACCACTCACAGAATTCTCCCCTCCTTTGCCTGCTTGATCACATTTCTCTGAGTGTCTTTGCTTCTGAGAGTTCAGGGTGGAACTGGAGGGGGTGTTCTGAGGGTTGTAAAAGAGGTATGGATGTGTGTACGTGCAGATCTCTATCTACCACATGTTTGAGAACAGGAAACTTCTTGCCTGCTTTTTTGCCTTTCCCCTGTCCTTTTTATGCTTTTGCTTATCCCGGGAAGCCTGCTCATTGCCAAAACAGAAGAACACTTTTTTTAACACTTTGTCTGATGTTTTTGCTTCACCTGAAAGAGCCAGAACTGCAAATGCCAATAATTTGGTGAAAAAAAACCCAAAAGGCTTCTTGGGTTTGTTTCATCCAGCCATTTCCAAAAGAAAACAAGCAGGCTAAACACAGTGGTAAAAATGTGTGAAGTGCACTGTGGGGATTGTTGAATGGCAGTAACAGAGGGGCAGAAGTGTCAGGTTTTGTACATTCTGGTGTCAGCAGATTTGCAAAAATTTTCAAAGTAATGTTTGAAACTGCTAGGACCCACTAAACACTGATTTTTTGCTAGTATATATTTAGCTTTTCTCCTTAAAAGACCAAATTTTTTTGGTAAAAACACATAAAAAATGTTGGCCTGATTAAGAGCAAGAATGAAAAAAAAGAAAGAAGAATGGTCTTGACTTATAAAATGAAATTAACTTTTTCACTAGAAAAGGCTGTGAACACAATTACTTAGCTTTGGGGTGCAAATACCTTAAATAGTTCAAGTTAGTTTTATATACATATATTAGTATGACTTTAATTTAAACTGGAATGTTAGACTTTCTACCTAAAAATATTTTCATTTGTTTCTCTTGAAAGAAACTGCTAAGAATGAAAGTAGAAGATAAAAAAATGGTCCAGTGTATTGCTCCTCTGGCATTTTATTTATCAATTCTGAGTTCTAGCCCTTGTGTTTTAAGTGAGTTTGTCTCCTTTGTTTGTGCTGGTCTTTAAGCACAAGAGCATATAAAGCCACATATGTTCCCCCAGCCTTCAGGTAAGGCTCTGAACTTACTTTGAATTTGTAATTTGGGATCTACTATGAACTCAGTGTTTTCATTTCTTGCCCTCTATGTGTGTCCACGAGCCTCCAGGCACCTGTGGCATTCCTGATGAGCTGGCACTGAGAGTGGCAAAAGCAGGAATTACCTACAAGATGCTTAGGCTGGCTCAATTTTTTCTTATTCTGCCCGCAAATATTCACCTCAGAGTAGCAGCTGCTAAATAATACAGAATTGAGAGGTTTCAGCAGAGAAATGAAGCAGAACCCATGGTTTATTGACCACCCTGGAAGAGAGGAAGGCTTCCTGCACTTGGGACCAGCCAGGAGGTCCTCGGGGGCCAGCGCAGTGGCTGAGGAAGATTCAGACACATCTGTTTTACTTTGAGCTCCATGCCCCAGACATCCCACGCCTGATCACTGCTTGTTGCCCGAGGCTGCACCTCTCCCTCAGTTTTGGCAATGGCATCTAACCCCCATCCTCTGCCCAGCTGCGAGGCAGAGTCACAGGAACCATCCTGCAGCCGTGCTGACATCTCTTCCTTTGCTTTTCCTGGAGGTGCTGGAGCCCAGCTCAGCCACACAGACAGGTATTCTGGAGGGTTTACAGTGGGTTTTGTACAAGTTGAAGAAACAGAACTGAAATACAGAACTAAATAGGAAGCTGTTAAATACCACTAATTTAAAGAGAAAACAATCCCCTTAATCTTTCCAATATTTACCTGGAGGATAATTTCAAATACCTTCCCTTCTCACAGCTCTTCCCAAGCCCTTTGTTGTGAGAAAGTACTTATTTCCATCTCTTCCTCTACAAACTCCAAAGTAGATGGTTTTCATTTGATCTTTTCAGTTCTGGTGTAATTTATTTCATTACTTCACTCAGCCTGCTCACGGGCACACCAGACTGTAGCACTCCTATTCCCAAATGACCTGGCAACTCAAGACAGTCACAGCTGGGGTTTTTTTCATGTTTTTTTCTTTTTATTCTTTCACCCTCTAGTTTCCTTTTCTAATGCCTTTCTCATTCCTCAGGGAGGGGGCAGTCGGTGTAGTACAGCACCAAAGCTGGTTCCCAGCATCTGGGGGAGTGACAAGCTCTTTACGTGATGGTGACTTCAGGGGATGAAATCTGCTAAGGCAATGCAAATCACCCTTATGAAACAGCCAAATGTCTTGGGACTCCATCCTAAAAATATTCCACGAATATGGCTCTGGTGCATTTCTTTCATTTCCTCTAGTCGGAGGCCAGATCATCTGAAAATACATCCGTTCTCGAGCTGTCCTGTGTTATGACACAGCTGGAGTTGGTTAAAATCTAGAGGGCAGTATCTGGCTTAAGCTGATGGGCCTTTGTGTGGCTTTGATTTATTATTTTAGAACAGCCTGTCCCCTCTTCCATCCTGTAGATAGCTTTGTTTTGTTTTAATGAAAAAACCAGAACAAGGCCGAAATAGCTTTGCTTTATTGCTCGCCATGTGTAAAGCAAAGTAAAGGTCCAGGCATGCAGTTCCCCTGATTTCACCAAAATGAAGTGGTTTCCCCTCATTTACCTCTCTGCAGGCAGGGATGGGTGGTGGGTCCCCTCAGGGAAACTTTTGGAGGAACTTTGGCTTCCTGAGCTTTTTAGAATGCAAAGGCAGATGATGAAGGTGGTGCTTTCTTTCTGTAAGCCAAATTTATATTTTCCATTTGAGCCAGGAATCCATGTATTTCAAAGAATACATTTAAATCCTGGATGGTTTTGGTGACACAAGGAAAGAAGACCATGGCACTGGGTCAGGCGCCCTGGTGTTACACACTGAGCCACTTAAGAGGGGAGGAAGGAGAAAAACCCCAAAAAGCTAATTATCTTGGTGTTCAGTGTTTCTTTTCAAGTGTAAACTTCTTGTGGCTGTCTGCTTTGCACAGCACAAGTGCATCCCACTGACAGGAATGGGTGTTGGGGTCTTTTGTGGGAGATCCTTTCCATCAGTGTAAGAATTGAACTGTAGCTGCTGCTCTGGCTCTAAGGCTTGTGCCAAAGGTTTTTAGTTTGGAACTTTTTTTTCTCTGAAAGAGGGTGGCAATGGGAATCACAGGATGAAGGAAAGCCATAGGGGCAATTTTTTTGTAAATGTGTGTGCGGAAATTTGGAGAAACAGGAGTTAAAAGATGATTTAACTTTATGCTTAGTTATTCTAAACTGACACTGAAGAAACAGCCAGGGAGAGGCAGATTTTAGTGGAAACCATAATAATAAACTTTGCTGTAAAGCGGAGGAAGCAGGTCTCTTTAGGCTGTGGCTCTGGTTCAAGTCAGAGATTACTTTCCAATTCCTGAATCTGTGCCCCTGGTGAAATGTCTGCTGGATGCTGGTTCCCTCTCCTGCAGCAGCTCCGGATGAACCAGCTGCCTCAGGAGACACGAGTGGGTATGTAAGTGATTCTACCCCAGCCTGATGGGGCAAGGAAGAGAAAATCCCTGGTTTTAAGCCATCCTGGCACCTGACTCAAAGTCCTCGGAGGTCAGCCGGGGTCCCTGGATCAGACCTTTGTAATAAGCAGCCGTTGTTTCCAGACAAAGCAAAAAAAATCTGATTTTCTTTGGCTTTGAGGATTTGCTGTGGTTTTTTAGAGCAGAAAAAGAACCTCAAAGGGCACTTCTTTGTTTTCCCCTGAAGACTGCACTCTTGGCTGCAGACCATCTCTCTCGTACTCAAGCCCTTAAGTGCATTTTTCCCCTTTGCCCCCGCCTGCCCTTTTTGCCAACAGAGGAGACTGGCTGCATGTCGCCTCTGCTGTCCCAGGGAAGCTGTTTTCCAGGTGGTGGCAGATATCCCAGGGAGGGACAGGGACAGTGTACAGTGTCCAGCACGACCTCACTGATCCCTCCCTGGCCCACGCTCTCCGTGGATCTCGAGCGGCTCTTCCACCTCGACAGAGCTTTGGGGCGAGCCCTGCTGTGCCCTGGGTGGGCAGAAGCCCCCGCGGTCTTTCTCTTCCCCCAGCACCTCCTTTCTCTTTCTCACAGTTAAAATCCAGGTCTGTCTACCTTGCATGCTCTCTTCACTTGATTTCAGGTCGAAATGGGTTTCCAGGCTGGAGCACGTGGGGTAGGTCTGTGTCTGTATCCGAGCAGGGATTTGCAGTGCTGCTCAGAAAAGGGCTGATTTCTTGGCAGGACTGAGCTCCTCGTGCATCCCTGCTGCTTAGATTGCTGCAGGTGTGGGCACGGTGTAAATATTTGTTTAAACCCATTGTGCCCCAAAGGGCCATGAAAAAGAACCCTCTCGTGAGCAGCACTGAGACAGTTTGTGAAGCTTCAACCTCTTCATATGTCCATGAAAAGAGATTTCTAAAATAACCACATTCTAAAAAGCAGATTTTGTGAAAAAAAAGGAGAGCACCAAAGCACATCTTTTATTCTGAAGCCATGAAGACTGTCCTAAAACCCTTGCACTGTCTTTGTGAGATTTTAGGACACCTTTGGTTAAAAAAACATGTTACAAAACTGTGTTTCTCAGTCAGCTAAAATAGTTAGGCAGGAAAAAAGTGTTTTGTGGTTTAACCATGAGTCCCATGATGCTTCACCTGACTAAGCTGCTACTTCAGGAATCAATCCACAAATGCCAGATTTGAAAATAAGATGGGATATATTTATTCGTTCAGCCATAACACATGAGCAATCCAATCCCGGAATGCCTTCCCTGCTAACCAGGCTCCTTGATGATGGCCAGGTCTCTCTCATCACAGGAATTGTGAAACACTGATTTGGTAATTAATCCCCCTTTTTTTTTAAAAAAAAGGATAACAAAAAAAGATTGCCCAAATTCTGTAAACAGGTTGTTTACTACTAAATAGCAGGAAAAATGGTCACACGTGTGGGTCTGTGGGGGAAGAGCCATGAGCTGCCAGCAGCCATCTGGGCCTGGCACATACAGACTGATGGGTCTAACCTAACTGAATTCTGGCAGTATCAGCATTTTGGTTCTCTGTTTAGTTCAGCAGTTATTTTTTTTAGCCTTTCAGCGTACAGAAGTTTTTGGATTGGATTTTTCTTTTCCTGTTGTTGTTTTTTAGACTATTTTGTAATGAGTGGGATGTTTCCCCTTCCTTTTTTAACCGCAGTTGCTGGATCATTGGAAAGGAGCCAAGCTTATGCATTCTTTCTTCCAGACAAATAGAAACAAATATTTACTTTTAAAAGAAATAGAATGAAGAATCCCTGTGAAGCTCATGTATCTTTTTGATCCCGGAGCTGAACTGAGCTGTTTATATAATTTCCTCAGCCTGAATTGCAGCGTGGACAGGATTGAAAACATACTTGGAACAGTTAGAAATGAAAATGAACTCCAAAGGCCAGAAGACCTGGCTGCCTTGGAGCTTCTGTCATGCACGCTTCGGGCTGAGCTCTGCAATGAGATGAGTTGGTGCTGGTAACTCCAAGCAAACCTGTGATCCTCTGCACAACAGCCTAAGCACAGCTGCTGCTCCTTCTCCGGTGGGATGTTGTGGCCCCAACCCCTTCCCAGAGAGGCCAGCGGCTGCCCAGCACCCCATGTCCATGTCCCAGCACCCTGTGTCCATGTCCCAGCACCCTGTGTCAGTGTCCCAGCACCCCATGTCCCAGCACCCCATGACCCAGCACCCCGTGTCCGTGTCCCACTGCTGGGCACGTGGGGCTCCGTGGTACCAACCCTGATGGGTGAAACAGCCTCTTGTGTTACACGATGTGCATGCAGCCATGTAAGGAGGAGCTGTAGGGAATTCCCTCAGGTGAACCTGCCCAGCATCTCCTAATCTGTGTAGACAGAAGGGTTTTGCTCTGATTTTCTGCAGCCTTTTGTGCCGTGCTTCAAATATTGCCTCAAAGATAATGCTCAGCTAGAAGGATGTGGGTGCACATCCATGGCACCTCTCCCCCCCTATTCTTTCTTTCTTTCTTTTCAACCAGAACAAAAGGACTCTTGGGAGGGCTTATTTTGGATTAACTTTGAATTCCAAAGTACGACATCGCTGCTGTGTTTCAAACTGGGAAGAAGTTCTGGTTAACAAGAATGACTGAAAAAGTAGAGCCAGCTTTTTCCCTCGTTTACTGTAAATTCACCCCACTCTAAATCCTGCAGAACTGTTTCAGGCTCGTGCAGTTGATTTTATAGCCAGGCAAAATACACAAAATCCATACTCAACTTACTTCGAGCCAGAGTGTTTATCAGGGGGTCCTTCAAACTGCATTGCAATTACCCTGTTATAAATACTGGCATAACAATGAACACTTAAATATGAATCAGGATCACAATTTGAGTACAGGATTCTTACTTTTGGGATCTTGTCTATATGAGCATGATACCCAGTGTCATTTTGCTGATGAAAACCAGTGAACAACCGAATTTTTAAGGTTGTCTCTGGTGTAATTGCAGGTTGCTATCACCAGCACAGCCTCAGCAGGGTATGTAAGGATCCAGATGCAGTCTCTTGGTAGGGCAGCCATACAAAACCACTAGATATCTCTGCTCATTAAGGTATTTTGTGTTTTACTGCATTTGAAGTAGTGGTTAAATGGGGGAAACTTTATCTCCAAGGAAAGTTACTGCAGAATCTTGCTGAGCCTTGGCAGAAGGAAATGGGAAGTTCCCTTGGAAGAGGCAAGTGCATTGTTCTCCCTTACAATTAACTCAATTAAAGTCACGGGGAGTTTGTATTCTATTCAGATGAGGATTTGAGCACTTAGGGGGGGGAAAAAAAGGCCTTTTATCACCTCAGAAGAAGAATTAACACCATCACTCTAATGTAGAGGAAGGGGAGGAAAGAGCAAACCAGAAACCATTGTTTACAAAGGATGTGGGGGAAAAACTAAGTTTGTTTTTCTGATTTTCTCTGCTGGCATTGCACTAACAGATAAAAATAACTATATTTCACTACTGAAGAGGTTTGGGACTGTCAGATTGTCCCTGCATATGCCTTACATGTCTGTCTAGACAGAGAAGGGTGACTGAAATCATCTTGCAAGGACACTGCCCAGGCTTACATGCCTGCGTGCTACTGAATTACAATTAATGCTAACAAATGCCAAGCAAAGCTGGTACAGCATCCTTAAGGAATAGGAGCAGCCAAGATTTCTTGCTAGGACACTGGCTGCATCGTCAAAAATGTATTCAAAGCCATCAGTAAGCAGGTGTTAGTGGAGGCAGCATCCTCCCCGTGGTGGAGCACAGACACCGGTGTGTGCAGCACTCCTGGGACAGGTGGAGAACCTGCAAAGCTTCTTTGTCTTTTCTAAAGCTTTAAAGCAAAGTGTTGTTTTTCTAAGGAAGTTTTCATTTCAACACATGTACTCCTTGCTGCAGTAAAGGCTGGGCTAGGCAAATGGTAAAGGTTAATGCCTGAAGGATTCTTACCCCAAATATTAAAAGGCGCAGAAAATTTGGAAAATGAAGAAGGACATGTTTTTTTTCTTGTTGCTGAATGAAATGTCAAAGTCGGAGGTGTTTTAAATTTCTGATCCAAGCTTCCCCAAGGGCTGAGTGAGCTGGCAGTGGTGTGCCCTGCCCCAGGTCCCACAGGGCTGTGTGCTGGCTCCTGGAGGGGTGTGCAGCCTGGGGATGGGGCAGAGCAGGACAGGACACCCCTCAGAGCTGCCTCTTTGGCAGGGGCTCACATGTAGGTCTGTTTGCAGGGGGGTGGGTGCTCTCTGCTGTGCTTGCAACCAGACTTTCACACACTTCCCACACTTAGGACAAGTTTTTTCTGTCTTTGCTCCTCCTCATTCCCCTTTGCCCACCCATGGCCTGGACATTCATGTTTCCCTTACCCTTGACCCCACATTGCATTCAGCATCCTCTGACATCTTGCAGAAGCCACTTTTTAACACTTGGCTCCCACATCCAGTCTGGCCTTATATTCCCTGGAGACATACATGTCTCAGATTGATGGGATGTGAACTTCCTGGTGCCTGTAGGCTTTGGAAATCAATGTACATTGCAGTCTTGTGTGTCCTGGGTTAGGTATTCTGACAGCCTGACCTTGCTGTGCTGTTGCTCTCCTTGGGGGAGGCTCTGTTCTCTCAGGATGGGCTGTCCCCCAGGATGCTGGGAGGATACACCAGTGACAGGCTCCTCAGAGACCTTTTGGCTCTCTAAAAGTAAATACTGTGGCACATCTTGAGATGTGTAACCCGGGGAAGGAGTTCTTGCTCTAGGAAAGGAGAAGAGCAGGAGCCACTTCTGCTACAACTTCTTTGAGGCACTGGGACAGGCCTTCCAAGAAGGAATAGTTTGGTTTGGATGTTTACATTTTCAGGGAAAACAACAAAAAAAAGTGCATGTGTCACTTCTATTCCCCCGTCTGCTGCCTCAGCACCTCTCCCTTGCTCTATGGTCAAATCCTCCTTGCCCAGTGACAGTAATTTCCCCCACATGAAAGGGAACTGTATTAAGGCTGAACTAAGCATTTTACTCTCAGGATTCTTGGCCTCCTAAATAAGTTTTACTAATCCACAGAAGATGCTGATGACCTCATTGCTCATGGTTTTGTCCCCCTTTGAGAAGGGGTTTTGCTTCCTCCTTCCACCGACCAACAATCAATGATGTCACTTCATCTGTGCTAATGATACATTTAAAATTATAGCTATTTTTAAAATGTAGATATTTTTCCTTGCTTGTAACTGCCTTATGGAGGAGCAGGATCATAGTCTAAGGCTCCTCAGCCTGCCTCTATAAAACCTACCTCTATTTTTTTTGTTGCAGATAAAAGTGTTCCTGTTCAGCAGCCCTGGGATATTCTTTGTGGTGCTGGATGCATGTTCAGGAGCAGTCGTGGGTAGGCAGCACTTTGACACAGTTACCAGTGAAAATGCTGCCCTTGCAATCACTGAATATATTCAAACATCCATAAAAGAGAGGTAAGAAAACTGCTGAGACTCCACTTCGTGTAGTAACTTGTGGCTGATAGACAAAGAAAGTAAAATCAATTAATTTCATAACCAAACCTGTGCTCTGAAGAAGTCTGATACAGATTAAACATGTACAAATCCCAGGCATCAGCCAGGTAAGAGAAGCAGCATCTCTTCCCCAGGATTGTACAGACTAGAGCAGACAGAAACAGGTTTTCTGGAAAACTGGCAATTTCTTCTAAACAAACCATTCATTTTCCAGCATGGAGCAGATAAGGTCTTTGCAATGACACTGGCAATCCTATGTACCCATCCCAGTGTCCAGCCACTTCCTGGCAGCCAGTGATTCAGTTTTCCATTTTGGAAACAAGTCCATTTCTGTTTATTCTTACTGATTGTTTTTGCCTCTTGTGACAGATGGAAATCGTAGGTGTGCCAGATTTTCCAGTGGCACTTTTCTCGGGTGAGCCAACGACCAGTCCTGCCTGCCTGTTGGCTCTCCTGCCTTGTGTGGGTCCTGGCAATGGTCTGGACCATCTCTGTGTCTGTCCCACGTTCCTTGTGGTTTTATGTGTTGCCACATAAACATGGAACAACAGAGATGGACAGATATATTCTTGGCTGCTGGCAGAAGCAGGTCAAGTAACCAGAAAACAGACTTTCAGTCCAAGACATTTCTGAGCAGCTCATGACCAAAGATTTGAACACTCCTGAGTGCAACAGTTTGGGAGAGTCCTTCTTACAATTTTACCTTGTGTTGCTGCAAGAAATCCATTGGTATCACTGGTCCAGAAAATCCATGCTGGATCCATGTTTCCTACTGGAAAGCTGGAGGCTGCTGAGTCCAGGTTTGGATGAATAATGTGAGTGATAGGGAAATCAAGAAAACAGATTCAGATTTCAGGCCCTCATGCAGAGATCAGATGGAAAATTGGCTGTATTTCCAGCTTCTTATTCTTTTGGGGGAAGGAGGGGGAGTGGGTTTGAGGGCACTGGGTACTTTTCCCCTACTGCTTTACTGAAATTCATATCAATTTCGGGTTGAAGTTTCAAAGCTCATTGCTATGACCATTCCAGGGGAGGACCACAGTCTTTACAGCACAGGCAGTGATTTCATTTCGGTGCATGTTTGGTTCCTGAGAAGCTGCTTCTTCTTTCATCTTTTGAAAAGCAAAAACTTGAGGTTTTCTTTTCTGTTTTTGTCCTGAAACTTCATTGTTTCATTCTTTCATCAAAGCCCTGAATACTTTTGAAAGGAATTTTTTTATTAAAAGGGAATCTTTTTTGTTTGTTTGTTTGTTTTGCCAAACTTTGTTCCCTGAAACACCTGCGCCATCCTCTTGGCTGTTTTGGGAGCTGGGTTCAGCCCACCTCCCTGACTGCTCCAGGGGCACAAAAAGCAGCAGGCAGGGCCAGCACCATCCTGGGGACATGCTGACTGTGGGTCTTGTCCTCGCCCTGCCTCCTCAGTGGGATGCTGGAGACTGGCAGTGGCACTAAGCTGCTGCTGGCTGATCACAAGCTGCCCCTGCTTTGCTTTTCCTAAGGGCAAGGGTGTTCACCCGTGTGCCTGCCCTGATTTCCAGTCTGGGTAATTACGTTCTGCTCCATGAGCTTCCTCCTGCTGGTTCAGGTATTTGGACTATTTGACTTCACAGCTCCAGGACTGCTCCGTGCTGGGGGGGCTGTGTTTCAGGCCAGGCTGGAGCATTTCTCCCAAGCACACATCGCTTCTGCCAGGGATAATGCAAAAAAACCCCAATCCTCTTGACCCCAGCGGGATCAGGATTTAGGGTATTGTTTCCTGGTTTTGCAAAACCTTATTTAAATGAGAAGTGTTTACAGGAATAGTCTCGATCCAACCAGCTGCAAATAGCCTTGGGAGTCTTTGCAATGAAAAGCATAATATAAACACAAGACATTATTATTAAAATGGAAGAATACATAATGCCTTTGTACTTTGGGACAGTAGAGGACCAGAGCAGAGTCGACACGGGGGATAGTTTAGGCATAACAGGAAGAAACAGATGTAAACTAATAAAAGAAGGATTCAAAGTGTCTAACCATTTTCAGGTAGTCAAATATGAAAAAGTACCAGTCTTATTTAAAAAAAAAAGAGTAAAACAATATTCCTGCTAACTGACATCCGGGTACCTGGCTTAGCTCGTTGAAATACCAGCAGGTCCAAGATGCAGCAAGTTTTATGGCTTCAGTGAGGCTCTTTCCCACTTCCATCACCCTTTCTCTCTCCCATATGTTCTGTTATTTTAATTCAAGGGAAAAAAGAAGAGCTAAGAACTTCCCATGATGTGTGGAGGGAGCCCGTGCTGTGCTGCTGGTGAGTGAACTGCCACACCCAGAGGGTCACTTCTCTCCTTGTGTCTGTTTTTCAGGGAGTTTTGCCATGCTTGGCTATAAAGGACAAGCCAAACCATCCTGGATTAAAGTCTTTAATCATGCTAGTTATCAGAAAGCTGCTTCTCTATACAGCATTATGTTCCCTTGAAGATGAAAGAATATCAATGTCCAGCTAATGCTGTCGAGTCGCTAAAATGTGCATTTTCTCAGAGCTTCTTGGAGCACATCCCTGCAAAGGCTGGGGCACCCTGGGGTTAGCACTGCTGGGGAGCACCAACCAGGCAGGGCCCAGCACCACCACCACCAAAACCTGCTGTTCTTACAAGATTGTACCAAACCGATGGTGTTCACTTGTGTATTTTATAGCCAATAAATATATTCTCGTCTTACCCTCTGTGGCAGAGCTTTGTTTTTCAACCAGTGCCTTAAAGGGCAGAGCAGGAGCAGTCTGTGGGCTGTCCTTCCCCGGGGGAAGTGTTTCAACATATCTGTGATTTGGTATCAAAAGGTAAGTTTTAAAGGCAAGAGCTGCTCTCTGGTAAAACCGTGGGACTGCAAATGAAATTTGGCGTGGGAATTTAGCAATTCCAGGGAAACACGAACTTAGGGAATTCTCCCTTCAGTCCTGTTTTTTATCCATTAATGTCTGCTTTTTTAAAAAAACCATCTATCTGCTGTGGCTTCTTAGGTGAACTCAGCAACATCTGCTTGGTCGGTGTGCAGTGATCTTGTGACAGTGTCTTCTGATGGAACTGAGCACAGGGCGCAACAAGGAGTTATAAATCTATAAATGTGTTTCTGTCTGAAGCTAATGACTAGTCAAATGACGTTTGTCTAACTGATGTGAACATTTAATTAAAGACCTACAGGAATAAAACCCAGGCTGAAGTATGTGCTGCTCAGGGTGAAGTCTTGTGTTCCTTTCAGGCAATGCTCGTATCGACTCCCTGCTCCTGTCGACGACTGAAATATTGTCAGCATTAGTGGCTAATTCTCTTTGCTTTATGTTTATGCCACAGCTGTTTGAAGTAAAGACAAAAATAGAGATTTATATGCAAAGTGAGAAACAACTGGTGACCTCACTGACTGCAGTTAAGCAGAAAGTGACCCTGAAATGATGAAAGAGTCACTTTGGTTTGAACATGACTCTACTTGGTGACAACAGTGAAGGGACAGGTGATTTCAGACTATCCCTGTCCTTGAGCAACATGGGCTGTTCAAACAGGTGGGTGAAGGTTTTGTAACCGATGTGCCATCGTTTCTTTGGAATTCCCAGAAATGGCCAAACAAGTTGCTACAGGGAAAGGTTAGTGTTTTGTTGGCCAGACTTTTGCTCCCTGGTGAGCGAGTTGCTCTGGCATCCACGCGCCGGCCAGCTGACGTCGTGCCTCTGAGTGGGCACTGAATGCCTTGGATGGGACACTCGCCTCCACCAGACACATTCTGCCCGTGGTCCTTGGATGTGGGGTGAGAGGACACCCAGAAGGTTCACAGGCAGAGGAGACCGTGGCTGCATCCCCACACCAGGTAGGAGAGGTCTGAGTTGGGTTTGGCCGGGGAAGAGGTCCTGGCTTGCCAGAAAGTGAGAAGAAATCACTGATGCTGCTCAGTAAAGGTGAGATAAATCATGATGCACGGGACATCATGGGGATGAGAATTGGTACAATAGCCTGAGCAGCTGGAACTGACCCTCTAGGGAGATCCCTGAAGGCCTTTGAACTCCTATTAATACCTAATTGTTATGATTTCTGATGCTATACAGGGGGGAAAAAAAGCAAGATGTTTTTGGCTCGTGAGCATAAGCTCAACATTGGAACAAGTACTTACAAAGCAAGTTTTTAGCTTCTTGGAGATTTATTTGATAATCTGTGACATGTCCAGACCCTGGATCCCAATAAAATTTGCAGAGCTCTAACCCGGCTGAGACTAAACAATTGGCAAAGGAAAAGCCTGGTGAAAGAAGGAGAGGAATGTGCCCAAACCTCTGAAAAATCTCTATTCCTCCTCCCGCCTCAAAAGGAGAGCAAATGGCAAATGTCCTGGAGAGGAAGGCGTGGAGTCGTGGCGAGCCAGATGCAAACAGTGAAGTACCACAAAAGCAAAAAGAAAAATATTTACATCCTGATGCAGTTATTTGGGTAGTTAAAAGCAGCAGTTTGAAGAGGATTCAGGATGCTGTGATCCTCTTCAGCCACAGCACTCACTTTCCTTACCTTGGGAGGGAAAAGAGCCCTCAAACCAGGGACGCTCTGCAGAGGGTACAGTTCCTCCAGGGACTGCCGGGACATTCAAGGGGATGTTTTCAAAGGCTGCTGCTAACTTGGCATGCACCAGGAGCCTGTGTGTGTGAAGCTGTGGGGTAAGTGCTGCGTGGGCACTGTGTTTGAAGGAAGCTGCCCTATGCCTGTTCCTCCTGGGGATTTCCTGAGGATATCCACCATGTGCTGGAGTCCACAGGGACTGTGAGTGCCCTCGTGGGCTTGCAGCCAGTCCAGGTGTGTCCAGCACATCTCCTGCATCCAGGGTGTCTGGCCATTCTGGTCACCCCCAGAGCATTCCTGCAGTGGCTCTGGCATTCCCTGGAAGCACGAGCTTGGCTGGCAGCAGGCACAGCAGGGTCAGTGCACCCCGAGCCTCAGCAAACGGGGCTCAGCTTCCCTCTCCTTTGGTGCTTTGAGAACTTCATGCTGTGGAGGAGGGTTTAAGTCAGTGAATTGCTGAGCACTTCGAAAGCATGTGAAATTGGGAGTCGGTCAGCCTCGGATGGGTGGAGTGATGGGAATTGCAAACGATTTTGTTTTAACGGAGCCAAAAATTGCTTCCTTTCCTCTTCAAGGTCTGTAAGCCTCTGGAAAAAAAAAAAAAAAAGGAAAAAAAAAAAAAAGTAAATTCTGAAAAAAACATAGCTTTAAAACGTTTCCCTTTTTCACCTTTTATTTGTGTCTCAAAATAGTTTGCCAATATTACAACAAATTAGCAAACACCTTAGATTTCTTTAATTTATTCATTGTAAAAATTTCCTCTAACTCCTGCTCCTCATTCAGAATCTATTTTTATGGACATCAGGAACCAAGGTACTTGTGATGTTTATACAGAATATGTGAGCAGAACCTTCTTGTTGGGAAAGTTATTAGATAAATTTATAAGAAACCAAGGTTCACTGGGAAAACAGTCAGAGTGTTGCTTTTGAATCCAGCATTGATTCATTGAGAATTAAAGTCTGTTCCTGAGTTTAATCCTCCTCCTCTTGCTAGTAAAAACGAGCAGCTGATGTGTGGGTGGCAAGCACAAGAAAAAGATGTGGAGCAGAGGCAGCTACGCCGCTGCCGCGCTCTGGGACTGAACTGCATTTCCATTAGCAATCCCCAGAAATTCGTGTGTTTATTTTCTGAAGGCTTTAGCTGTGCCTGTGGCTAGGTGTGTGAAAACCCCCTCTGCACAGGAATGTCACTGTAGCAAAGGCTGGCATGTTCTCAGGTCAGAAAAGCAAATGTGCACCTCAAATCCATCTTCCCAGCTGGGGCTAAAACATGAAATTCCATGAGCAGGGCGAGGGGAGCTGCTGCCATGCAATGTCAGCAAGAAGGGAGCAGAGGCGTTAATTAAACAGCTCCTCCCTCTCTCAGGATCAGCTTCCAAATCGATGTTGGCCTCCCTGCAGACTCATGAGGAAGCGTGCAGCAAGGCTTCAGAGCTCGCTACCAAACTGCTGCAACCTCAGCATCAGCGGTGGCCGTGGGAGGGTCGGGGCTTGGTGCACCCCGGCCCCGGCACCGACCCGTCGGGGTCTCTGAGAGCATCTCCCTTGCAGACGTGGGCCCTGGGGAACAGAGATTCTGCTCAAAGGTCATCCCAAGCACCTGGGCAATTTGGTGTCTGCTGAGAGCTCCCTCCCCATCGGGCTAAAAGGCGCCTTTTCCCTGTGAGCTTTCCCTGTTCTCTGGGGATGGTGCCGGATCCCCGCTTTGCCCCTATGCAGGTTGGTGGTCTCTGTCACTGGGCAGCAGCAGCAACAGAAGCCACATGGTTTCTTGCTGCTGTTTGACATCTTTTTCAGGAGAGATCAGGTAGCTGCTGCTTTTTTCCAGTCCTTGCCTCATTTTTAATGCATTGTGAATGATCCCATTATGCCCTGCTTGACATACTGAAAGGAGCTGTCTCCAGCAGATGCTGAGGATACAGCTCCAAAGAGCGTCAAGCCAGTCTTAAAAAGCACTTTTAAACACCCAATATTGGGAGTAACTTTTAAAAAATTTGTTGCCAGGTTTGTGTGGTTGGCCCAGGGGTGTGCAAGGGGGCGGGACAAGGTGTGTGTTTCTCAATGACTGGTGGTGCCTCCCCGGAAAGCTCCGCTCTCACCCTTCAGATTCGGGGTGTCTGTGTGACCCCACCATGATGCCAGTGACAGTCCAGCTTCCTCAGAACATTTCTTTGCTGTTTTGTTCTCAGAACTGTCTGCAGTGTGTTGCCTCCAGCATTAAAGCCGTGGGAAGAGCAGTGGATGGGGATTCCTCTCCCCAGCCTGCTTTCTAGTACAGCATCGCTGCTGACACCTGCGGTAGCAGCCAGCTGAGGACTAATGGTTTCCTGCATCTACTTTTAGCATTGTCTGCTGCTATTGTTCACTTTTTGGAGAGGTTCAGCAGCTGGGAATCATTTCAGAGAGTCTGCCTTGCCAGATCCAAGGATATGAGTCCCACTTGCCATTGCCAGGCAGCTTTTAATGGCTAGATATAAAAGCTTTTCTCGCCCAAGAGAGAAGTCCCAGATGGTATTCCAGAAAGGCTGGAGACGATAGGCTTAGGCGGCCGCTTGCATGGCCCTCGTGCTCTCTGAGTGCCCGAATCTGCAGGGAGATTTGTTGACACTGGTGGTTACATCAGAGCTGGAGTCAGCCACGTGGCGCCCGTTCAAGGATGCAGCGTGCGGCCGTATCCCCGCGCGGCTCCCAGCGCTGAGCCGGGGGAGCGCTGCCTGGCAGGAGATAAGTGCTCCTGAGCCCGCGCCAGCAGCTCACAGGGGTGAGGAGAGTCACCATCTCTGCCTCCTCTCATACTGAATGGTAAAATCAAGACATGCCACTGCTTGCGCCCAGTATTTGGGAGAGATGCTTAATTGAGAGGTTTTGAAGGAAAATTCCTGAGATTATCCTCCAAGCAGCATTTTTCCAGCCCTGTGTTAGTCAGAGCTGAATCAGAGGAGTCGGATCCTCTTGGCCCTCTTGGCTCCCAGCCTTTCCAACCCAAGTGCCAGTTAATACTAACACTGCAATGAACTCGGGCTCGGCGCGAGCCGAATCAAACACCCTACCTCAGTCACAAAATAAGCAGGATATTCTTTGGAATGTGGCAGATCAGACACTGCGAAAACATCGGACTCCTGGCACAGGGCTGATGCCTCTGAGAATGACATGTCTTCCCAGTGTCTGATTGCTTGTTTTGATCTCTGCTGATGGAGATGGATGCAATCAGGGAAGCCGTCCCCGGTGAGCAACAGGGGAGATAAAACCAGAAGCCATTTTGCACCACCTGATGGTAAGTACTGTGCAGCTCTTGGCTCCAAAGAAAGCAAAGGCTGAGAAATTTCTTGATGTAGTTTCCTACCACTTTGCCACAGGTTTGTGCCAGAGGTAAGGTCGTGAGCTGGACAGAACAGAGATGCTCCTCAGAGCTTTTAATGGGCCAGAACAAAGACATTTCTTTGCTACCTACACAGCAATAAGAGAGCAAATGAATGCCATCACTGCCAAAAAAACATTCCCTTCTCTTTATTCCTGTGAACTCTTATATCATCTGAATGTATTTCATGACCAAAGCCTCACCAGCTGGCATCTGCCTTTATGGAGCACTAGCACACAGTTGTGTCCACGCTCTAAGAAATGCTGTTTATCTGCAATGACCATCCTGTGGCATTGCCTCTTGTTTAGTTCTTCCCCGATCGTTAAAGCAGAGCCTAATGACTGGGTCTGCAGTCAGGCTGTGTAATAATCACTAATAAATCCTGGTACTTTAATGGTGGCTGCTGTGCTTCTGGCGTACCTCTAATAATGTTTCTTTAAAAGAGCTCTGGCTTATCCAATGTTGATGGTTAATGCTGTTAAAATGTCAGACGTGTGCAGCCTGGTTCTGGCACAAATTCCATGGCGACAGCCCTGCTCTCTGATAATGTATATCATTCAAAGTTATAGCGTTGCTAAGTGCATTCCTCTCTCCCACTGCTCTGTAACAGCATTTCAGCACCTGATAGACTCTACCAAGCCCTGAGTCTATGCTGTTTCCAGAGCTCAGGGCTGTCAAATACGCTGTACCAACGCAAACAAACATTTCCCCGACAAAATATTTCCTGTAAAATCTGGTCCTAATGCTGTTTTAAATGCAATCATTGGATTACATGTGTTTTGAACCTATCATTGTACTTTGGGCTGTATCACCTTCACGAACAGGACAGATGTGTTTTGCATATATGCACTGCAAAATTTACTCCAGACTGAATCCTGGCTTCTTTCATTCTTTTTCTTGCGTTCTGGTTTTGTTTTGTTTGTTTGTTTGGGTTTTTTTGTTTTGTTTTGTTTAATTTTGTTTTTTTTTCTTTTTTTTTTAACTTATATTAACAAGTGGCATGAAAAATAACATGTGTTTTTGCCCTAGAGAAATTGGGGGCACCCTGAAATCCTTTTCCTATGCTTTTTTTTTTTTTTGTGTGTTGAACCAAGATGTGTGATGCATACATTTATCCTGTTTCATCGGTGGGATGTGACATGACAGCTACAAATAAATGTCTTTGATATTCCTCAGACACTGGCTTATATGATAAAACCTAAAGACTCCAAGGACTACATGTGAATTTTAAACAGTGCCTTATGAATACAGAAGTGGGTGTCCTTGCCTCCCTGTGAATACACATGTCAATAAATTGTCATGAGCCCGGGGCAGAGCTGCAGAATCAATCACTGGAGACCTGAGAGAATCACATTAATTCTAACTTTGACTTTCATGACACTGCCTGTTTGTTTTTGCTGGGGGTTGGCTACGGCAGAAACAAAAACAACATTAGGTAGGCTGGTTTCAAAAGCAGCTTTTGGTTTTGCGAGAAAATTCTGAGCTGGCGCACTAAACAGACAATATTTTCTTAGATCTGAAATCTAAGAAACTGCATGCTTCAGGTTGGAAGTGTGAGTAGGGTTTATCTGGGGCTTAGACAAAACAGCATTGCTAAAAGTGCGTGGGTATTTCGGGGGGAGAGAGGTGCCACCGAGAGGTTACTCCGTGAAAATTTGTCACTCTGCAAACGCCTTCTCTGTTGTGTTTCATTACTTTCTAGCACATGTGAATGTGCAGCCCTAGAGAGCCCTGACCCTGGATGTGTTTATGCCACATTCCTAAGGCGTTTTTGGTTACAGCTGGTGGCTGCTTTCTGAGTGTCTATTTGGATTCCCGAGTGGGTTTATCCTAAACCAAACAAAGGGTGAGGAGCTGCCCGTGGCTCCTTGCCGTGTTCAGGCTGGTCCTGAATCAGTGCAAAGGTGTTTTCAGCCATCCAGCTGAACGGGAGTGGAGGTGGTCTGGGATAAAGCTGGATTTAANGCAGTGAATGAGCTGGAGAAAAAAAAAAAGTGACATTTTCTTGGTATTCTTTTTTCACAGCTATCCATACAGAGAACTGAAAATCCTGAAGAATGGCTCTACCTACCTCCAAGTACCTGGCTGGAAGTTTGGGGTTTTTTCTGTTTGTAGTCTCTTCAGTAAGCACAGGTAAGTTTCCTTGCCATGGTCTGTAATGCTATTTTTAATAGGTTTAAATTGACCAGCTTTTCACTCTTCTTTGTATAAAAAGAGTCAAGGACAGAGTAAAAAACTCAGGACAAAAGCAGTTTTCTGGTGTGCCAATATTCCCAGTCAAGGGCAGCTGGAGCGGCAAAGGCTGAAATTTCCGAGCAGGTGAAAGTACCCTCAGCAATCCCTCAGACTCTGCCACATGATCTTAAACCAAACACAAACCCAGCAAAACTACCACCAAGAAACAGCAAAAGAAACCTCAGGTCCTAATAGCTGTGGCTGAGGGAGGTGAAAGGGAGCATTTTCCTGCATTCCTCAAGCCCAGATGTGGAGAGCAAAAAAGCTCTGGGCTGGGACATCCCTTGGGTTTTGTCTCTTCCAAGCAATTCTCTTAGCAAGCAGTTTAGGGAAGGGGGAAAGGGGAGCTTGATTTCCATATTCTACATGCAGCTGATTTGGAGGATTGTATTTGTTTGCAACAAAGGCACCATATGTCTTGCCCCAAACACTGCAGCTGCATGGAGCAACCTCTCATTGTCATGCTCAGGCCCTTTTGGTCAGGAAGCAAACATTCAGTTTAATGCCTTGTGCTGGGTAGAATTTGCACTTTTATTTAAAAGATGACAATGAAAGTAATGATCAAGCTGTCAAGGTAGCTGGACCAGCTGGCAGAAGATGCTCAGCCTGATGGTGTCGTTGGCGCCGCAGATGCTGGTGATGTGCAAAGCTCCTGGTACAAATTGGGTGATGAAATTGGGAATTTGGGTCCTCTGTTTTTGGTTTGTTGGCTTTTGCTGTTTGTCATCCCAAACAGCAGCGTAAATCCCTCTTGATTTCCCCTTAGGCTTCACTGCCTGCCTCTCTGTTTCAAAATAATGAATTTGGGGACACAAGTTATCTTTCGAGACTGCAGGAAGCTCCTTGCACACAAGCATATTCAAGTAAATGGAAAAATGAACAAGATTTTTATCCTGCCCACCTCATCTGGTTGCTAAATTATACCTTTACATTTGAATTGATTCTTTCAGTTTTATATCACTTCTCATCATGGGCAAATTTTTCCATTATCCTTATTCCCAGGGAAATAACAGCTCTATTTTTTAAAGAAACATTGTGGTCAGTGTGTATTGCAGTTCTATTTGAACATCTATTTACAATGCAAGCCCCATTCTCTGTCTGAAATAGTGATCTTTCCCAACTTTTATTAATTCTGTGTGTCTTCTGGTAGGAACCCAGAAACACCTCCTTATTTTTCTCAATTACTGTAAATTGGAGAAAGTGCCTCTGACATTACTAATGCAATTCCAGCTTTCAGCTGGCACAATGGTATCAAAATCAGGTCCTGGATGTTTATCTGTCTGTATCTGACTGGCTGCCTGGTAGATTATTGGCCCTCTCTGATTTACTTCAGGTATATGGGAAAAGTTTGCAGAGAGACGAGGTCTATGCAGCCCACATGAAACATCCCATGCTCGCCTTGAAAACTGGTGTTTATTGGGGCTCTGGAGACTTTAAGGCCATGGCTGGTCCAATTCTATTGTTTTCTTAAGACATGAAGCTGGTGGAGGAATGTGAGAGGAAACTGAATGCAGATGGACAGATTTTGTTTCTGTTGCTGTGGAATTACAGATGTCCTCCAAGTTCCACAGTGGCAGCACAAAACAACTGCCTGTCCACTGTACCAGTACTAGGAAATGTTTCCTTGCATGGATTGACATCATTGTCCTTTCCATTACCTGGAGACATTAGTATCTGTGGGGCAAAACTCACCCAACTTTACTACCCCAAGTTCCAGAGACATAACCGTGCTGAGATCAAGGTGTTCATCCCATGGCCGTTGCCACTGATTTGTGGATCCCGTAGTTTTCTCCACGATGTTTTTGTTTCAAGGGGTAAAAATTGGAAAGCTGGTGAGAACTCCCCGCCCTTTCTGAAGGCAAAAGGCTCATTGTTCAAACGTCCACTGACCTCAGCTTCCTAGGATTAGAAAGGGTTCTACCCTCAGAAAATATGCATCACACGTGAGACTCTCACTCACAGTTTTGTTGATTAGAGTACAACATGAGGCTCACATATCAACTGAGGTTGTATCAGGGAAATATTTTATCTTAAATAAATAGCTGCAACATGAGTCTCTTGGATGTGGTATGAGAGCTGTTCAGACTAACACGTCATGGCAGCCCATCATCAAATCCGTGTGTGGAGACTGGAGATGTGTGATCCCAAAGTGAATGAATCCTTGTTGCTTCTGCCTGGAAAAGCTCACAAACCCAGACACACTTTCTTTTTTTCTTTCTATCTCCAGTGAAAATATATAATGCAAATATGTTTTAACATCTTTATATTAAACAAAGCAGGTATTTTGGGGGCATTTTTAAAGGTAGTAGTTGTTTTATCCTTTTATCAACACCTTCCCTGGGCTTTGTGTCTGGATGGTATGAACAGAGCTGAATGTCACTGCAGGAAGGGCTCAGATGAAGTCCCTTCTTTTCTAGAAACTGCATCCCCTGCCTGCAAGGCTCCTTTGCATTGGGTTTTTCCATGCTTCCAGAAAACAGAAAACCACACAGCTTTAGCTGTTGTTTGTTTTCTTTTGGCCGTGACCCACGTGTACCCTGCTGCACGGAGGTATTGCTGTGTTGCAGGGAGTCAGCCAGGAGGGGTGATGCTGAGTGACACTGTAAAGGTGCCCAGGTGCAGAGCTTTCTGTCTCACACCAAACAAGCACTGATTGCCCTCACTCTCCATCTCTACCCAGCAGCAGCAGCTGTCACATGTCCTGATAGAGATCCCGAGTTAGAAATCTGGAACCCAGGTCACAACGAGGAAAACCGTGTTGAAATCCGCAATGGCAGGAAGCTGCTTCTCTCTTCTTCTGTGACTGTCCACTCTATCCACATCACTGACGGAGGTAAAACGTGCTGCTGGCAAGGCTGGGTGACCTCTGCTCTCCCCTGGGACTGTTTAAATCACTGTGGATCATGCTGGGAGAGCTTCCTGCTTCTTGCTGAGAAGAGGGTGGCTACTGGGCAAACACAGCTTTACCTCAGGACGAGGCTGGGTGGCAGCTGAGGTGCTGAGATTCTTTAGTCATTGTAACCAGTCTATTTTCTGTCCTGCCTGGAGAATTTACACACGTAGCTCAGTGTCATGATCAGTTCTACTTCTGCAATTTGCTTCAAAAACATGTTTTTTTTACTAAACCACTGGCCTGATAGCATCATGCTGCAGTGGCTGTGTTATCAGGGTCTCAGGACAGGGCAGTTGCTTGTGTGCCCCTTTGTCTCCAAGGACAGAGACATAGTGTTGTTGGCACGAATGGCTTTTATTCATCTTAACTCTGAATTTCTGTCTCAGTTTTGAATGGGTCCTCTCCCATGCAAATCTTAATTGCATTTTTCAAGAGCTGGACTGAATAAAACCCAATGTTTCCAGGATTTGTATTGAGAGGTGTTTTGGGGCGGGTGGGCAGAATTTTTCAAAAACTGAGACAAGAGCCCAGTGCTGGGTTCAGCACAATGACACCACAACCTCTGATGAGCTGCTGTGTGATAAAGCAAATGTCATAACCTTCTCTACTTAGGAAAACTGGTCATTAAAGACGGTGTGCAGCCCATCATTCTGCGTACCAGACACATACTCATTGAAAATGATGGAGAGTTACACATTGGCAGTGAGCTGTGCCCTTACCAAGGCAATGTGGTCATCATCTTATATGGGCGGTACGTATGCAAGATAAAATACTGCCTTAGAACCTTCCGGCATCTCTCTTCCACATCAGGGAATGAAAACGTTCCTTAAAATTACATGTTCTCAGCTATACTGACCATCAGTGCTCTGTGGAAAGTTCAGTAACTTTTTAAACAATTTAAATGGCCCACAAAAATGGATGCAAGTTTGGGGTTTTTTCTCTTCTAGTTGGGATATGAACACTGGGGTATTTGGGCATGCCAGAGAATTAGTATACACCTTCCCACCACTCAAGCTGATTTTCCAGAGTAGGCTTAAAACCTGAGGAGTTATTTTTGTCTGAAAGTTCTCCTCTCTAAACATCTTTTCTTTCTGTGTGGGAGTGGTGAGCCAAAGGATAATACCTTTATGTCCTGCAGATTAGTGGATGCTAAATCTGTATTTAGCATCTGGTTTAGGGTCTTGCCTGCCTCCAGAATTCAAAAACACAGATGTGGCATTCAGTCAGGGCTCCAGGCCTGCTCTGGCCTGGATATAATGAGTACAGCATGTACAAGCTGTGTTCCAGACTGCTCTTGGTCTTCAGCAGCTGCTACTATTCTTTAAAATAATTTATTTTCTGCACAATATGGGCAGCTCCTGATTCTTGGAGTACCTGAAAGAGATGCACTGCGAATCATGACACTTCTCTCCTCGGGTCACAGCAGCACAAGGAGAGAGGCTCCTTGACTCAGATACAAACCCAAACCTGGTCCCTTTCCTCCTTTCCTGCTTTAGAGCGGATGACGGCAGCCAGCCAAACCCTTACTTTGGACAGAAGTATCTTGGAGTGAGTAAAGGTGGCACTCTTGAGATCCACGGAAAGAAAAAGCTGTCCTGGACTTTCTTGAACAAGACTCTTCGTCCTGGTGGCATGGAAGAAGGCGGATACTACTTCGAAAGGAGTTGGGGCCACCGAGGTGTCATTGTCCATGTTATTGACCCAAAAACGGGGGCAGTTGTCCATTCAGATCGGTGAGTGACCTTCTGAGTGTCTAGAGGTGAGGATCTTTGGGAACAGGGTGGGAACAGCATCTCAGCAAGCTCAAACCCACACCTTTTAATATCTTGTTCAATTGGGTGTTATTGCATGTCTGTCCAATTCTTCCTAGACCAGCAAACCTCCAAAACCACAGAGTGAGCAGTGTTACTACCTTGCAGTCTAACTAGAGTTTAATCAATTTGGCTTAAAAAACCACCCTAATACACCCTGCTAGATGAGTGCTTTTGCAACAGGGTAACATTACTGTGAACAACACAAAAGAGGACTTTCTTTACAGTACTTACTTTTCAGTCCATAAAGATGTGGTGACCACTGCAGTGAATGTTTATGGGTGTTTTTATCATTTCAGGTTTGATACCTACAGAGCAAAAGAGGAAAGTATCCGCCTGGCTCAGTACTTGGGCAGAGTTGCAAATGGCATGATCCTGTCGGTTGCAGTGAACGATGAAGGATCCAGAAACTTGGATGACTTGGCCAGGAAAGCAATGACCAAACTGGGCAGCAAGCATTTCCTCCACCTCGGGTTTAGGTATGTGCCAGTCCTGCCAGTTCTCCCAGCACAGAGGCTTTATTATGTTCCTGAGATGTCCAAATAGTTCCACTCTTTCAAAGTCACAAAGTTCTTTCACATGGGAAAAAAAAATTTAAAAAAGAGGGAAACTTCTCAGTGCAGAGTTTTAGCAGTTAATTAGATAGTTTCAGATGCACTCAGGGTCTATATTGGGGATTTTTATTAGCAGACTGAGGAATAGCATATGACTCATATTAAAAAAGATGTTTTTCCAAGATATTGTTCCCACAGGTTGCTTATTCCAACTTATTTTCAAGCCATCCCCCAAAGATTTCGGAAGCATATTTATACACACACAGGGGATGAGATGGCCTGAGCATTAGGGAGGGCACAAGCATTGCTGTGTAGCCCTGGCTGCATCCACACAGACACACATACAGCACATTCCTCAGCCTGTCCAGCACAGGTCTGGGGACTTGTGCAGCACAGAAATTCAGCAAACATGGATTTATGGTGTGGACTGTAAATACTTCTGTGGCCAAAACAGTGTCTGTGTTGGCACACACACACTGTTGAGAATACTTGCTATTTACCCAACTGTAGCCATTATATTTTTTGTGTTTATCTGAATTTATGTAGGCTTTTTTTTTATGAGGGACTAAGAGGGTGTCTGCAGAACACACACACACACAAAATCTGCCTTGTAGGGAGAAGTGATTCAATACAGCAGTCTGTGGAAAGAGACATGTGTCAGCTGGGCACACACAGATGGAGTAAGATCTGGGGTGGCTGATGAAGAGGTTGTGTCAAATGTTACAGGGGCTCCTGTGCACCAGACAACACATTGCAAAGAATCAACAAGGAGGGCAGAAATGGTCTCCAAAACCAGGCTATCTCCATCAGGGCAATCCTTGCTCTCAAATCTAGACCTCATATTACAGCCCAGTGGCCTGCTGGGGTTTTTTTCAAATGCTGGAATTAGGGAAACAGACTATGATTTTTGAACATTGTACTTTTTTCCCCCAGTTGTGCAACAGGAAGGAATTGATGAGTTTCGCATATGTTTATGAAAGTAAATAGCACTTGATATTTTTAGGCTGCTGTGGTGTTTTAATGCAAGCTTCTCATCACTTTGCCATCAATGTTTATAATGGAAATACCACAGAAATTCATCCATGGAAGTGTGACTTTCAGGGTTGCTATTGTTTTCAGCCAAAAAGCTAATCCTTGCCATGCTGTTATCTGAAATACCACAAAACTGCATTCCATGAATTATAGAGACATGTGGATAAATAATGAGGTAGTAATTGGTCAACACTGTCTTCCACCAGCATACTGGTGTGTGGAAAAATATCTGGTGCATTATTTAAAATAACGTATTTTTAGGAGTGTTCTCAGAGTTCATCAGCTCTCAAAAACCACATTGTCTGGATGGCAGCTGGGACCAGGCTTAGAAAGACAGTTTGATGGCACAGAGGAACACAGGCAGCTTTAGGTGTATCCAAGCTTTTCCTCTTAAGCAAATTGAACTTCCACTTCAGTGCAACAAGGTTTAGACATAGTGGTTTATATTTCAGACACAGCTATAGCTGTGAGTAAGGATGTATGCACTTGACAGGTGCTTTTCGAAATTTTTTGGGAGTATCTTAGAAAAAAAATGTTCAGAATGAGAGAATTGCACACATTTTACCCTCTGTGGCCAAGGCAGGCTCTGGCTGGGGAGAGCAGATGGGTTTTTCTTTCTAGCACGCCTGTCACCACTCACAGCCCAGCACTGGGGTTTGCTGGCTGGTCCTGCTGAATCCTGGCTGTCAAATCTTCTCAGCTCCTGGCCACAGGCATCCCTGAGAGAAGAAGAGTGTAAGCCCCAGGCTCAGGAAATTTCTGTTTTGCATTTTGTGAGGTGCCACTTGAGTCAGGCTATTCAGCTGCAGATTGTGTTGGCTGGGGTGTTGGCAGGGGTTATATGGGCAAACTCCTGTCCACCTCCAGTTGCTCCATATTCTACCAGATTGTAAAGTTGTGCAACTCCCCCTTGCTGTAGCAGCGCCGATGAGCAATGCTGATTTATTCAGAAATGTTTCTGTGCTCCTGGAATCTCTTTTAATTGCCTATTTGCTGAGTCCAGAACATTAGGAATGAAAGGAAAATCTTGCATTCCTCCTCTATTGTTTTCCTTTTGAAAAGCATGTTTACTCTTCCAGTGTGAGCCTTTTTTTTCCCCCCTTTTACTAATAAATGAAGAGAAAGCCTTTTTGCACTTGATGACATAGTTTTTCTCTTTGGAATTCCACACAAATATCTCCGGTTTGGCTCTGGACTTGCTGGTCGCTTCATTTCATATAGCCCAAACAGATTGCATGTGTCCTTATGTGTCAGGGTTGAACCACTTTAAAACTAGTTTTAGTGGTAAAATAGCTGGGAGAAACAAGTATTTTAACACACGAAATGGGGCCAAACCTTGAGTTGCAGAACTGAATAGCTCCTTATTCTTTAAATCAGTTTTGAAATTATTTTTGTGGTATCATAAACTTTTGTCATTTGTTTCAAATTTCACTTACCAAAATAATAATAATAACAGAACAACAACAACAAAAAAATCTATCTTGACTGCTGAGTGATAAAGTGTCCTTCCTGCTCCCATCCCCCCTCTCTCTCTGGATGGAGATCACAGCCAGTCAGTGCCTTTGGGAATTGGCACGCAGGCAAATTTTCCAGCAGGAGCATCTGGCTCGCTGGCAGGCTCCCGAGGCAGTGGTGTTGGCAGCTCCCCCTGAGCCTGGCCAGTGCTGGGGCTGAGGACAGGCTGCTGGGACAGTGTCCCCTTGAGCAGCCATGTCCAGTGGGGCCACAGCACGGCGTGGGCTGCACCAGAGCTCACCCAGAGCCTGCCCTGCTGCCCCCAGAGCAGCAAATCCCAGCAAACCCCAGCTCACGGCAGCCGTGATTTGGGTGTGTTTTAGTGGCTCTCTGTCAATGTCTGTATGTGTCTTCTTCTGGAGCCCCAGAGTGGTTTGGAACTTTGCTTACACCAATGCAAGGTGACCCGCAGGACTCTTGATGCAATTGAAATGACCAGATATTCATAACTATAGAGACATGACCCAAACTATGTGAGTTTTTGCTAAAATCAGGACAGCCTCCCTACCACCCTAAAAGCATATTTTTTATTCTCTTAGTCATTAAGAGCAGATATGCCTGAACTACTTCTACTTTGAAGGTAAAAATCCCCCTTGATCCCCACTAATTGGGTTCACCTCCAAGGCTGGGAGGCACTTTAGTCCCTGTCTCCATTGCTTTCTCATCCATGTGGTCATTCTCCAGCGTGGCTGATAGCTATGGAACCTACCTGATCAATAACCATCAGATGGTAATGAACTGGCTTCTGACATGGGATCAGATTTGAATAGACAATTCAGAGCCATAAACTTTACCCTTGTTCAATGTACAAAAGAAGGAAACTAGATATGAAGAGACTACCTAAGCATATTTCATTGTCCTTTGCTAGCCAGTCTGCCTACTAGAAATTCTCATGGGTCATTCCAAAGACAATTGTCATATGCAAAGTTTCAGCATGAGCTAAATTTATTTAAGCAGAAGTGGTTTCTTTTCATATTCTTCAGTGTATACGCATGTACACGCACACACAAGATTTATTTTCAGGCTCCCCAAGGAGTTGCCAGTGTCTCTTGGGTCTGTCACACACAAGTTTCTTTAGACACTCATTCAAAAAAGAAACACACTTGCTACAAGCATGTTTTAAGTGGGGATTAGTCTTCAAACTTCCTTCTCTTCTGATATATTTACTGAAGAAATATAGAGTGCTAAGATAATTTTAATTTTAACTAAGCTGCCTGTGACACTAATCAGACTGTTTTGAATGTGGTGCCTCTGAGAAATTTAAGAACATGGGGCTATAAGAAATATGTCTCTCATACTTGACATAACTTGATCATTTCTGATTTTCATTTTCCAGGCACCCATGGAGTTTTATTACCATTAAAGGAAATCCCTCCTCTTCTGTTGAGGACCACATTGAATATCAAGGTATTTAATGCACAAAATGCTGTCTTGATGTGATCTCTGGAAGTTACTGGAGTTATAGCTGAGATTAATTTGGCCACTGGAGTTTTTAATTCCCACTGCATTACATTGGAGCTATGAGCAACTGATGGTTTGACACATTTGATTGAATGCTCTCTCTATATATTGCTTCTTCCCACTAATGCATCTGAAGCAGCTGAGTGGGGGGACAGCTCAGGTTATCCAAACCCTTAGATAAAAGGTGTAACAGATAAATCTGTGTGACTTCACTGAGCTCAGAGTGCCTCTCTTGAGACACAAATCTGTGGAACAGACCCAGTTCATACCAGCTGAAAAGTTAATCAGTGTCTCCCGAATTAGTAGCCTCAAATCCTCCTGTGAAACCATTTTCTTGCAAGCTGAATGCTTTACAGTCCCTGTCTTCTCATGACATGAACAACACGGCTTGCTACAACATTAAAAAAAAATAGCAATATATGACAAATAATTGTGGGCTTTATCCTCTCTTGATTTTTGAAGATTTTTCCCTCCTGGTTATCCATGCAGTTGCAAAAGTGTCTGAAGCCTCACTGCAAGATCAGTAAATTTCTCTGGAAGTTGTGCAGGGCTAATTTTGAATAATGTAGTCAAAATATGCAAATACGCACACAGACCATTGCATTTTCAGTTCTTACTCTTATCAATTGCATTAAATGATTTTACCAATTGATTTCAATGATTTTACCAATGTTTGGGTTTTTTTAACAGGTCACAAAGGGTCAGCTGTGGCCAAAGTATTCAAACTATTCAAAGCTGAGAACGGAGAACATTTTAACGTCTCTTCAACGAGTGAGTGGGTTCAAGGTAAGGGGTCTGTGGGCTGTTTCACTCGGTGGTAGACAGCTGACAAACAGGGTGAATCATCCTTTTTACTGCAATCCTTTTCCATTTGGGAAGAGTGGACTCGCTGGCTGCTATTTTTGTCGTCACTAACCCAATTAATGAACACTCACAGATTCTTTCCCCAGTGGTCCCCGGGACCCTCTGAATAACTGGGATCCTTTTTCCTTTTCTGCACTGGGTATGAAATTCCATCTCCTGTGGTCTCAGAGATCACACACAACCTCTTACTCCTCTCCCCTGCACAGTCACCACGTCCATGTTTCAGACCACACACAGTAACTGGTGCAACTTGATCTGAAGATCAGAGAAGGCAGACACAGATCCAAAATCCCTACCTATTAATAATGCTTGCAGTGCACACTCCAATTATGTACCTTTTAATAACTCTGCTCCCTTGGCTGGTTGCACTTCACAGCATCATTAAAAGTGGCTGACAGACTGGCAGGAAGAGGCAGGAACCAGATCATCAGTGAAGAAACTTGTGAATGATATCTGAGATCATATTATGCTTCATGCATTTTTGCTGCACTCATTAAGCTTGACTTTCAAATGACTATTCTTGTTTGCACTTGTCTCCAGATGTAGAATGGACAGAGTGGTTTGAGAAGCCTGACAAAGCGAGATCTAAGGACATGGAGAAGCTGTCTGACTTCAAAGCTGCTCATCCTGATAAAATCTGCAGGCAGCCCATTGACATCCAGGTAGGCAGGCTTACCACTCACTTTAGAGGGGCAAGTCTTCTTTGGACTGACACTGAACCCCCAAAATAATTCCTCTTGTCAGTAATTTTTGTTTCTAAATAAAATACACCAATTATTTTACCACTCTAATACATAACCAACAAGTCTCGTATTGTTCTGAGACAAATTTGATAGAATTGAGCTCCTTTCAGTAAATTCTGGCTCCTGGCATGAAAAGCTGTACAGATGGGGTCATGGACAGCACAGATGCTATCATGAAATATGTGGTTCCCTGCTGGAAGATTAAAAGCAGCAAACATGAAAATTTCAAAGGTTTTAAATGGTCCTGGAATGGACCCTACCTAAAAAATTAAAACACAAAATGCAACAAGATAGTACAACTACCAGCTGTAGCAGGCTGTCAAAAATACTGGTGAGCTTCCAGCCATTTCTTGGAGTCAATTATTTTATCTCTGTGGAAAGAAACTTGAATTCTGTGTGGAGCTGAGCATTATAATTATGCCATCAGGCCAGCATGCTGAGGAGCAGTCAGATACCTTTTCTGACACTGCAAAAACCTCTTTAAGGACAAAAAATCCCCAGCAAGAAAAAAGGGTATTTTTTTTTGATATATTTTCACCATATACTTCATATGTCTACCTGGTAAAAATACCATAGCAGGAGCATTGCCTAGAAAAAGACAATAAAATCCTTCACATCTGTGTGAGGCTGAGCCTAAGGTTCCTGCGTGCTCTGAGCCAGTGGAGTTGTTCTTATTCACAAGAATGTGGCTATTGAAGTAAACGGGAATGCTGACAGTATGAGTGAAAGTTTCCAGGGCTAGATGTTATAAAGAATCTCCCTTGAACAGAAAGGAAAAAACTGCCCTAGAATTTTCTGCCAGGTCTTACCAAATCCACATTCATTTCTGCTTCCATATACGTGTATTAGAAGTGACAACTTTGTTCAAAACAGGGGTCAGATGGTTCTTATGATACATCCCCTTCTAGAATGTGTGTTAAAAGAGAAAGAAGAAAGATATTCTTCTGTTCTAGAAACAAACCTTTTTGTTTTCCTCTTCTGTGAAATAATTTACTTTTTTTTTCCCCATGTATATTAAAAGCGAGACATTTTTCAGTTTATCCTGAAGATCTTAGGGCAAATCCTCAGGTAGTGTAATCTGGTGCTGCTCATTGCTTTCATAAAGCTACACTGATTTATAGCAGCTGGCCTGCCCCAGCTCTGGTACATGGGAGAAAATTGAAGATGTGATGATAATAACAGAAGCACAGCACAGCCAGAGGCACATTCCTCCAGCTGACGGTGCTAATCCCACACATGGCAGCGGGGTGGATGCATTAATAAGGAAAGCCTGCACGAGTGAGAGAATCAGGATCAGACCCTTCATTGAAAGATGGCTTTTCTCCTGGTGCCTTGCCAAAATGCACGTGGTATTTGGATTGCCCAATGCCATGCACCACATTTTTGTGAAAGGGTGGAGAGAAATGCAGGCTATAGAGACTGACTGTGAAATTTGACATGACCCTGAGATGCTGCCCCAGCAGGAACACCAGAGAGGTTACATATCTCACTGCTTCTTGGCATGATACAGCCTTTTTTTCTCAGGGCAGCTCTATAGGCTGGTACTTGCCTGTGAGAAAAGGCCACTTCTTGTTTCTTTTGGAACAGGCAGCAGTATTGCAGTGGCCTCAGGGGTTTTTTTGAGAGACTGATCCATGCAATGGAGAAATAAAACCCCCACCCCCTTTCTTCTGCATGGTTCAGACAGCCTAGCCACAAGCAATGGAACGAGTGCAGTGCAGAAACCGTGAGCTCATCTGGGTGCAAGCATCCGTGTTCAATGTTTCCATCTGCCCTCAAACCAGTGGCAAAAGAAAATCTAGGGCACCGAGGCAGATGTTTGTGAAGCTCACAAACTCCTCCCAAAACAGCCCATGGTCTCAGTATAGACACAGGAGGGAGGCTTGCACCTAAGCAGCAGCTGTGTGAGAGCACCAGCTGGGAACGCTGGCTGGAGAGCGCGGTCACAGGGGTTCATTATGTGTTTGGGTTGTGCCATCACCCAAAACAAAGCAAAGGCCTCTTCTGATGGCACAGACGTTTTGGCGAAACCCCTCCACCTCCCAGCAACACCTGTGTTGTATTTCCATCCTCATTCCAGGTAATGACGCTGGATGGAGTGAATTTAACCACGGAGGTTTTCTACAAGAGCGGCCACGACTACCAATTCCTGTGCCACGGCAAGGACCAGACGGGCGAGGGCTGCCGCAACTACAGAGTGAGGTTCCTGTGTGGCAAGTCTGGTATGTGCCCCATCTCTGAAAGCCAGAACAGAGAACAGCAGAAATCCTGTCCTCCCATGACTGGCTCTTGTTTGGTGTCAGAACAACTTCAGGAATTTCTACAAGCTAAAGCTTTGGACACGAACTCAGATAGAATGGCCGAAGATTGATCTCAGGAAAAATTCCTGAGCACTAGCAGGAGCAGCAGGGTGGTTTTTCAAATGCCCAGCAAGGCTGTGGGAAATATTTGGCAAGTTCTTTCCTGTAAATTCCTTGTCTTTTGCAAAAACATTTTGGGATGACGTAGGATTAGTCAATCAGAACATGTGAAGACAACAGGGTTTGAAACGAAAACTTCATTTTGTAGTTATCAATTCCAACACCTCTGCCCCTGACCTGGTCGTTAGACAGGTCATTAGGATTTTTGGTGCTGGCAGGAAAAGAAGGGTGGAAGACTGTTGTTTTGCTGGAAAAACAGTCATTACATTAAAGACCACTTGGCTGCTGTAAACAACAGCACCAAGCACCCACAAGGGCTGCTGCTAAGTGGGTGTGGTGAGAATGAGCCACTAAGAGCTACATTTAAATTTATCCTGGGGTTAGTGGAAAATCCACCTGCCTGCAACGAAAGGAAAATACTTTCCTGTTTTCTTGCTTGCTAAGCCAAAGCCAGTAAAAAACATATTTGGAAGAGTTAACTTTTTTCTTTTTTTTTTTTAAGCATGAGAAAATCGTAATTTTTGGTGGCACTCCAAGGCGGGGGTGGGGGGAAGAAAAAAGAAGGAGCAGGCTTTTTCTGATAAGATTGACTGAATTCTCCACCCTTGCATTTTGGCTTTTCAGTGAAACCAAAGCTCACGGTAACCATTGACACCAACGTGAACAGCACGATCCTGAATCTGGTGGATGACGTGAGCTCCTGGAAGCCTGGAGACAAGCTGGTGGTGGCGAGCACCGACTACTCCATGTACCAGGCCGAGGAGTTCCAAGTGCTGCCGTGCAGAACCTGCAGACCCACCCAGGTCAAGGTGGCAGGTGAGGTGCTTCATCTCATCGCTCTGGCGTTGCAGGTCACAAATTCTGTCATTTGCACTGAGGTGACTCCAAAAAGAATTGAAAAAATGTTGAAAACTACCTGAATCTGGTGGCTGGTTGTTAGATGCTTTTGGGATACGTAACTTTTGTGATTGAAAACCATCTAACTTGATTTTGGTTCCTTCCTGCCTTCCCTTTCCATAGCTGACTCAATTTTTGTCCCCGAGCACATTATTGAGTGGGTGTATTTACTGCAGAGGAACAGATACAGGTTATGCACTTGAAATTTTCAGTAACTGTGTTTGAAATACCACTTCCTAGAAAGCAGATGAGCACAGCTGATGTGCAGAGGGAGCTGGGGCAGGAGCAGACTGTGAGAGACTGTTAGGCTGTGAAGTAATGTCCAGCTGGCTGCTTTCCTAAGTTTTATTTAACAAGAACTGTGATCTTACATTTTAGAAGTACTGTTTTGTACTACTGAAGCTACTGTTTCCCGTTTACTGTGTCTCCAGAGGGCATTGCTTAGAGGTGATGTATTAAGCAAACATTTCTGGTGGCCAGGGAGTTGTCCTGAGCCTCTGCACTGGGGAGATGCAGTGGCAGGGTGTTGCCAGAGTGAGTTTGAGAAGGAGGAATGGGAGCCTTTGCAGAGCCCCAGCATTTTTCTCTTGTAGGTGGCCAGCTCAAATGCAAAACAAATTGCTTTTGATTAATAGATTTTGTAGTCCAATGATTGTAGAGTGGCCCCTGGACACTGAGTCCAATTAAGAAGCATAACCACAATGAAGCACAGACTATTACCAGCATGAGCATGAAACTGAAATCCAGAGTGGGAGATTTAATCTTCACTTGAGTCCGTGAATTTGTCCTTCCCTTCTAGAACCTTGTTTTGGCACACTGATAAGCAGAGCATGGAAACAGCACATGAACTGCCCCTTATCTGAACAGATGAGGATTTTTTTGCTTCTGTAATTTACAAAAGCAAATGTTATTTTCTGGTATAAAAGTCTGTAGTAGCTGAGGCTGTATTTCAGAGGCAGCATCTGCCTGGTGGTAAATCATGCATGTGACATTATCTTTGCTTCCACTCTGGCTGTTGCTCTAGGCAGAGGTTTTGTCTGCATTTACAGTAAGATCTTTCTGAGAAACCATGAGGGCGCTTGGAACATCCAATGCACCAGGGAGTTCACTCGGTTCTCTGAAATGAACCACTTCAACATTATCCCTGATGCAACTTTTTCTGGAAGGTACCAATCTACTTCCTTTGGCAGCTGCCTCCCCGCCGAGCTGCAGCCATTCATTGTTGGAGATGTGCATCAGGCCAAGAAAAATGTTATTCACAGTTCCAATGTATCATGGTCTTATGACTTCAAATGTCTAGTGCTTTCAAAGAAGACACATTTCCAAGCTGAATGTTTTTCTTGAGCAACTTTTGAGCTGTTGGACTCGGATTGGTATGATACAAGTCACATCCTGAAGATGGTCTTGGAAGATCGCCAGTAAAAATAAAGATGGAGTAGGAATCTTGGGCTTCCCATAATCTAGTGGATCTGTGGAATTAATGTAGTTACGTTCATCTTCTGCAGCAGTGACAGCTAGGTTAGTTTAAGGAAAAAAATAATGGGTTAAAAACAATAAAAAAAGTTCATGTGAATTTCAAGTAAAGAAGCAGTGGAAACACTTGTTAAAGTAATAGTGCTCCTGGTCTCCGATTGCTCTTTAGGAGAATTAGGACATTCCTTTTATTACCACAAATGACATGAACACCAGGGCCAAAGCCTCTCCTTTCTTATATCCAGGCAACTCCATTGACGTCAATGGGATTTCACTGATTATATAAATCAAGGCAAAATTTAGTCCAGTTATAAAAATCACATCCAACTTTCTTGTAACAAAAACACATTTGCACTATAAAATAAAATAATCTGCCTGAATCTAAGTTCAGTCTAGGTGAAATAAAACCTGGCAAGGCTGAGATGTCCCCTGTCTTTAGGAGCCAGGAGGTCCCTGAGCTGCTCTGTGCCAGGCCATGGCGTAACTTCACCCACTGCCCTGTGCCATGACATGTAATTAGCCAGAATAAGGATCATTAATGGCCCCTGGTCTTAGCACAGGTGAGCAGCCCTGGCACAGCCTGGCCTTGTGTGCCTGGGCCAGGCTTAGAATTGGGTGTAGAAGAACATTCATCATAAATGTCTGCCTGCCTTTTGCCATGGAGATAGGTGAGACTGCTTTGCTCCTTCTGAGAAAAGCCTTCCACACATACATTTATATACAGGATCTCAGAGGGATGTCATTTGTAATAAGTGAAAAGGCTTAATTTTCCCAAGAGGTTTAGTTTAGCAGCTGAGAACTCCAAAAGTTTGCCCTTTGAAAGACAAATGATAAAACCATTCCTACCCATGATGATTTATTTCCCTTTTAATCTTTTTTTTTTTCCTTTCTATTTATTTTTAAAATGAAACCTAAATGTCAGATCTGAACTACTTAAGAGTCTCTTTGTTATAAAAAAGGCAGAAAACTTCTGCTTTGTGGACAGCCAGTTTGGTGTGGTAGCAACTTGGCATACCAAGGTTTAATATAATTTATGCTCTCATAGCTTAATAGTATTTTAATAGACATGGTTTAGCATATTGTGCCAAATAAGTCAAACTCATTAGTTAGCTCATGTCCTATTTATATTTGATACTTCCTGCTGAAACTCATACTTTCTTTACTTGCTAGAAATGGATTGATTAGAGCTTTTCAAAAGAACTTAAAGAAGTTAGTACTCAATTGCCACCAGGTTTTAGGTGGATTTAGTTATTTAACTATGGACATCTGCAAATCTCAGTGTAGAAAGTGAGGGAGGACACAGGCTCTGATCTTCTGCACTCCTTTACTGGAGTAGCTGCACTAATGTAAAAGCTGTGGCTCCCATGGGTAAGCGTGGTTTGCATGAGGACCCAGATCTGCAGGTCCTGCTCCCAGTCAAATGGTCCCTTAAATGGAACTTTTTCCCCCACTTGCCTTCTTTGTTTAACTCTTTTTCTCGCTTGTCATTTTTGTGCCTAGATTATTTTCACTGTGGGAACAGATTAGAACTGTTTGATCTTCCCACTTCACAAGGTTTGGGGAGGGACAACAGTGCAGGGCAAAGGGAGGGAGGAGGGAGGGAGGAAGGAAGGAAGGGTTGTGTTGTTATGATAGAACTGGATAGTAGGAAAGATCAAGTATTTTGTCTAGTTTCCCTGGGAAACAAGTCTTATCTGCATCTTGGTTGCTCTGTATGAAGTTTCTACTGATGCTGATAAGTTTCACCATGGAACAGAAATGATGAAATGCTCTTTTGTGCTCCTGTATGCTCTTGATAAAGGATGAAAAAACTGTTCGTGCCTGGCATAATTACTCCAATTATCCCACATACTGGTGAATCTATGATTACAAGCAGACATCTCTTAAATCCTGCTTATTGGGTTGCGAATATTAGAGAGATAAGGAGTTTACTGTGATCTTGTTCATGCAGAGAACTTTGAATTGAAAGTATGAATACGTAGTTGTGTCACAAATTCACAGCCTGTGTCAGCATTCATCCGGTGCTGTAAGGATGGGAGAATTTACTTCACTATCAAAATTAAGACATTTTTAGAGATTTAGGGTGTTCTCTTTAGAAGCTGGCATCATTTTGGCTGGAACTTGCCAGAAGTTCTTTTTTTAAGGTAACCCTGGTGCTTGAGGGCAGGGCAGGAAACCTTGTGAAATGGCCCTTTCTAACAGTCTTTCAGAGCTCCTTCCACCTTTGGGCATTGCCTGGAAGCTGAGCTGACAGAATCACACTCAGGTTTACACAGAAGTTCGTAAGGGTAGAGTTTGTGCCTGATTGCTGTATGTCTGTTTGCCAAAAACGTAATTTTCTGTGTAAAAGTGGAAGATTTGTTGATTAAGACATCAGGTTGTACTATGTGGCTCAAGGAGCCAGCCAGCTCTCCCAGCCCATGCTGTGTTACAGGCCTGTGGCTTACGGATGCAACAGCAAACCCCATCAAGATAATTCCGAGTAATGAGGATTTGAAAGATGTCCATGTGAACATTTGTTTGTTATTAAATGTAAGCAATAGGGACATTACCATCAGTGATGACAAGTGCTTGGCAAAAATGATAAATCTGTCAGATCTGGGCTGGCATCTGCAATGAGTTGCGCTGGCTTTAAAGATGCCCTGAAGGATTCCCCGTCACTGGATCGTGTGGGCTGAACAGACAAATTGTGTTTAGCATTTCCCTTAAAAACTTGATTAGGAAACATCAAAAGACCATCAGACACTGGGTCTTAACCTTAGAGAGCCCAAAGGAGAAGAAAAGACTCTTTAGAGAAAAAAAATACTCCAGGAGAATCTCAGCTTCACTTTATCTTCACCAAACCCAGACCTTCCAGTGCCTGTTTCACTCCTCAAAGGGAGATTTAGGAGTTTGGGCCATTTAGAGCCAAGGGATTTAGGAATGCATGAGTGCACCTGGGAGGGTTTTCCAAGAGATCTGTGTGACTCACCAGACCTGACTGCTCTTCCATATCTGCAGCTAACTATTTTAAATAGTTTTAAAATCCCACACTTCCCAGGTTTGATAAGGCCCGAGACCCAGGTTTTAGGGCTGGGTTCACGTCTGGCAGGTTTTCCTGGATCTTTGTACTGTTTGGAGAAACTCTGCTTTGAGTTGGTTTGTTGACATAAGCATGCCCTTGACTAGTGGATCATCTATGTTTATTTTCACGTATATTTCCTTTTAATAATTGCCTTGTCCTTACCAACAACAGGTGACTTCAAAAGTCACTGTCTTGAGTAATAAGCAAGGAAATATGCTCATATTTTGCTGAATCAAGGCTTCCACCAGGCAAGCCCACATATTAAGGAAGTTTTCCCTGTGAATTTACATTGTGCTGACTGGAGGCGCTGGTGTGACCCACGCAGCAGCAAAGCCAGGGAGCTTTTCCTGGTCCATCACACGGGTCTGTTGTGGGGAGACGTGCTCCGTGTCACTGCGAGGCTGTGTTTGGTTTAGATTATAACATGGCACAAGCCTGGCTTGCTGGCAGGGCAGTCTCTATCCATGAGGGATGCAGCAAGCCCGAACCCAAAGGAGGAGAAGGTGAATCAGTGGCCCCAGAGCTTGTTAGTGGTTGGTAAATCACAGCACTGGCTTTGACGCTGAAGCAGTGCCACATTCCTCCCACTTTCAAAGCACAGGGTTGCCTTTTTAGTATCAAACCACTTCAGTGCCCATTTGCAAACCCCTGGCTGGGGTTTGCCCGCAGTCAGAACTCGGGGTCTCGGATATCCTGGCTGCTCTCTGGGAAGGCTCCGTGTGCCAGCAGTGAGCAGCAGCCGAACTTCAAACTTGTAGCTCTGCAGAGTGAGATGCTCCCATCCTCGTGTGAACTCCCTGAACTTGCCACAGAGCACTCTTTTGTGGGTTTTCTTCATCCCCACCACCAAACGTGCCCCAGGCAGTGCCACGTGTCTGTAAATGCTCCTTGCAATGCTCCTGGTCCCATGGGAAGTGCCCGGTGTTGGAGTGCTGGTTCCCAGCAGTCATTTACATTTCACGAGGGCTCCCGTGCCAGGCTCTGTCTCCCACAAGCTTCTTTCAGCCCCGTTGCTGCAGGGAGCTTGAATTTCTGTCTGCCTTGAGAAGCAGTTTGTTTTTCAAAACTCTATTAAAGGAGCTATTATTCAAAATCCGCTTTTACTTTGGAAGGGGATTGCTTTCTGTCTCTCCTTTTATCTCCAAACATGTCAAATCAGCAAAAGCATAGAGTGAAAAACATGCACCCAAGGAGTTATATTTAGAAACTGGTTAGTCCGTATTTAACATTCCTGTCAGTGCTTACCCTGTTTTGCATGTCTGGACTGGTGTTAAATTAAATTAAGTACATGCAAGCATGACATTTATTATTCTAGAGCTCAGCACAGGAATAACAGAACTGCCTATCTAATTTCACTGCCACAAATCCTGGAGATGTGGCTTCAAATAGGATGTTCTTATGATTATCTGAAATTCTTCCTGCATTTCAGTAAATCAAGGAGAGGTCAGCTCCGGGGAAAACTGAAAAATAACAGCTTAAAAACAGTTCCATAAGGAGAAGCTGTGCTCCTTTGCAGACCCACTCAAGGCTCCAGCATGGAGTATCTTCACATGGAGGGTACTCACTGCAGCAGCTTTTTTCGTGTAAATGAACAAGGGAAGTGAAGCTGCTGGTTTTTGGATGGGTTGGGTCTGGTTTTGGCCATATACCTGATGGGCTCACTGGCTGCAGGGCAACAACACGAGCATGGGTAAACCCAGGACTTTCTAGGGAGACTATTGCAAAAATGGGCGAGGTGCAAATCCAGGGTGCCTTGCAGCCCCTCATTTCTGAGATGAACATGCAGCTCTTGGGCCATCACCGCTGCCCTAGTTAGCAGAGAGTGTTTTTCATGAGATCAGATGATTTTGAAGGCAGAGGTGCCCAGACAGAAGGCACATGTCGTGGCGTGAACCCCGTCCCACAACACAACAGTCTCAGAGCAAGGTGGAGCACTCACCCTTCTCAAATCCCAGTATTGCCATCAAACTACTCTGCTTCCAGCTTCAGGAGAAGAGGGAGTGAGTGGTGTTTGCTTATCTTTTTTGTGCGCTCAAAGCATCATGTTTTGGTTAAAAACAATATTGTTTCAGTGTTCAAAATCCTCCCCTTGACTTGGCACCTCTGCTGAAGCATAAAGTGCTTTGCAGAGATAGCCAGGCTTCAGGCTTGCCATTTGTTTCTAATTAAGGATTTGAACAATTCCATGGAAATTAAATACATGCAAGTGTAGCATTCCTTAAAGTTCAGTGTTTACTTAAAGAGTTTATTACTTATTTTTACTGGAATAATACAGAACGGAGTCAGTAAGATGAACCTTTTCCCAGCTGACTTTTCTCTGCAAAAACGTGCGGAAGGAAGGAGGTAGTAGGAATATGTTTGAATGAAATTACAACAAAGAGATGCTTTGCTTTCTACACATCCTCACTGCCTGGATTTCCCTCCTTTCTGGTCAGGCCAGGGGAAGTTTTCTGTGCTTTTAAGCCCTCCATGGAGGAATGTGTGTGTGGAAAATGTTATGAGTAACTTGGCTTGGCAAAGAGAAGTGGGGCATGGGGTAGATGGAAGATGCCGTTGACTCCAACTGCACCAGGGCAGGAGGAAGCCTTGGGAGCAAGTTGCAGACGTGAGGGTAGATCTAAAATGGAGAAGTTTGGGAGGGCAGGGAGTGGGAGGTTTTACAGGCCACTTGGTGAGGGACTGTGATTGTCCCAAGCCACAATTCCTACAAAAGGCTTTCTGCCCACTCTGCTCCTTGCTTGCATCAACAGCCACGGTGTTGGCAGGATCTGACTGATGTCCACCTGTGAGTAGTGCTGTGGGGTCTGAGCAGCTCCCATTGTCTTACTATGGGAAATGCTGTGCTAACCGTGGTGATTTAGACTTTTCAGTAGCTGCATCATCAGGGGTTTTTTTGCATTGGATGTTGATACACAGCCATTTGTAATCCAAAGTACACAGTTCCTTTTATAGATAGGAAATATGTTTTGTCTAACAGACTGTTGGCTTAACTCCCTGGATAAATGAAGCAACCTAAGGCCAAAAATCCCACTTCCTCCATGGCAAACACCTCACCAAGACCTTGGGTGTCACCTGTGCTCCAGCCTTCCCTCCTTTGAGGTGTCAGCCATCAGTTTGTGCTGACTTGGTTTCTCCTTTCATTACCACACCAACCCCACCACATGAAGCCCACGGGAAACCAGCAGCATTGGCAGGGTAATGCTGAAAGTGGATCTCTTTCCTTTAGGGAAAGCCACGTACCTGCACATGGGCGAGGTCGTCGATGGCATCGACATGCGGGCAGAAGTGGGGCTGCTGAGCCGCAACGTCGTGGTGATGGGCGAGATGGAGCAGCAGTGCTATGAGTACGGCAGCAAGCTCTGCTCCTTCTTTGATTTCGACACCTTTGGGGGACACATCAAGGTAAGGCTGGAGCCCTTTGCTTGCCCTTTCCTCCTTCCAGCCATACCTTCACATACCAAGGAGGCCAAGATGCAGGGAGGGAAAAACTCCTCATCAGCCATTGAGCAAACAACCTCTCCCCACGGCAGAGCAGATCCATGCCCCTGCTGCTGCCTGTCCTTCGGCTTTGCAGTGCGTGTCATGCCCCTGCAGACACTGCTCAGCCAATGAGGCTGGTGATCAACACACCTGAGATACAGTTTCCACATCCCAATCCCAGTTCTCCCTAGATTTTGGTAGTGCTTAGCCCAGGAAGTTCGATTTGAACCCAACTGGCTGAAACTCGTGGAGAATGATAAATATAAATTGCTTTCCTTCTAAAATTAAGTTAAATGTGTCTGTGGCAGCAGCGGGGAAATCAAAGAGCAACTCTGGTCTCCTTAGCCACCATGCCCCTCTCTCCCTCACCCCGCAGCCACACACTCCCCTCCACACAGTAAATCTTTCCAGCAGATACAGTGCAACCCTTCCTAGGCCTGTGGTCCCTCTCCTTGCCCTCAACAGATTTTGTGCTTTTTGACTGATGTCCTTTTGTTCTCCAGATTGGTCTTGATTTTAAGGCTACCCACATTGAAGGTCTAGAACTGAAATACATGGGCCAGCAGACGATGGGGCATTACCCAATTCATTTCCATATGGCTGGAGATGTGGATGAGAAAGGAGGCTACAACCCTCCAACGTATGTGAAGGATACCTCCATCCACAACACCTTCTCCCGCTGCGTCACTGTCCATGGATCCAATGGTTTACTGGTAAGAAGTCCCAGTGTCTGCTTTAGAGATAAAGGCAGCAGCAAAAAAAACTTCCTCACAGCATGAATACAGCTGAATTACTGCAGAATGATGTGCTTTATTGTTACAACCAATGCCTGACTCTTCCCACCCTGGGTATACAAGGAGTATCTCAACCTGCCAGGGTGGCACTGGGGGCTGTGTGTGACTCAGAGCATTTGTCTGGGTGCTGCAGTGTCTGCAGACCAGCCCGTCTCTAATGAGTGGTTGGATCTTTCTATAGACACAGAGCTTGCTATTTAAAGAGGGTAATCAGAAGCTTTAAGTGTGCCTCATCTTTCCTGTAATGAAGGTTTGGGTTTGCAATGCCAGTCATAACATTAAGCACGCACAGAGCTGTGATTTGGTAGAGCTGCACTCCATAACAAGAAGTCCTTTAGGATAAATCTCTGGAATGACTGATGATTAACCAGACGAGTTACAGCACACCAGAGATATCAAGAACATGTTCAGATTCTCCCCAGATCTAGGGGTGCCTTTGTTTGTGGGGTAAGGATTCTGGACCTGTTGTTTGTGAACAGAGAAGGACTTGTGGGTGATGTGATGGATAGAGGCTGTCTTTGGCATAGTGATCACAAAATTATAGCAGTTTTCTGTTCTTGGAGAAGTAAGGGGTGGGGTCAGCAGAACAGCTGCCCTGGACTTCCAGAGGGCAGACTTTGGCCTGTTTGGGAGCCTGGTTGACAGAGTCCCTTGAGAGGCAGTTCCTGAAGGGCAGAAGAGTCCAGGGGGACTGGATGATCTTCAAGAAGGAACTCTCAGAGGTGAAGGATTTCTCTAGGCAAAGGACTCTGACCCATTCAGTGAATTGGCAGTGTATTCCAAAAGGAAAAAAAGTGTATCCAAGCTCTGAAGAGGAGAATTTGTACTGTCAAGAGCCCTGCTACTATATTTAACAGAGTTTTAAGTGGAAACATATCATTGGCAGTTGTAACTGCGTGGTCACTGTGCATTAGGAGTTCATACCTCTAGAAGTGCCAGCGTTGGAAGGGAGAGTCCCAGGCATAATTAAAATGCACAAAATCTGAACAAAGGGCACTTAAATTGCAGTTCCAGAAGCAGAGCAGCTTTTATCTGCTATTTACGAATCCGAGGTTTTGGGTTTGACCTCTGTCCTTCTAAGTTTATAACATGATCTTGAAAACCTACCAAATGAACACAGCTTCTGAATTAAAGACACATTCTACTGTATAAATTATATAAATCATTCAGGGTCAGGTGGCTTCTGCCCAGTCTGAAGCTGCCAGTACAGGGGCTTAGTACACAATTAATGTGCAGAGTGGCAGGGCAGCATTGCAGGTTTCATGTGTCCCACTGTGATGGGCTCTCACCAGTGGCACCATGGACACATCCTCTGGCTGCACTGAGGCTGCACAGCTGCTGAGGAGCTGCAGCTGCTTCTGGATCTTATGTGAGGTCTTCATTCCCTGTTGCCAAACCAAATACCCAGAGCCTGGCATTTTTCTTATCAGTCACATGGACGGGTTCATGCAGAGAATTTGGAGATGGTTTTGTCTCTTGTTCTTTCTCTGGGCAACAACTGTGCCATGGGGGATCCGTGGCATAGGAATCCATGTGCTCAAGCTTTTCCAGCCAAGCTGGCATGGTGGGATTTAGACAGGCTGATGTAGCTGATGAAAGCAACTTGATTCTCTTGCTGTTATTGAACAACCACAATTCCCTAAACGACCATACTTTGCCTTCATGACAAGGCACCCAAGAGAAATCTTATAATTTAGGACATTAGTTAGCCCATACAACCCCTGTTGATTTTTTAGTTTACCAAAATGTGTGAATATGAAGCTCTATTTATATTTGTTTTGTTTTTTCTTTTTTAACCTCATCATTATTGCTGACGGCTGAAAAGAAAGCCCCAGTGACCTAAAGCAATCTGATCAAGTTTGTTCAGTTGCATCACAGAAAATGTGCTCCAAACGTTGCATCACTGAGGTGCTGTTTCATGGCTCTGATACACATCTGCAGTCAGCAGCTCCGTGCCTTGATTCATCAGGGGATCCCACCACAATCTCCTCATCTTCTTTCTGACTCTAATTTCCTTCCTTTCCTCTTCCCTCTCCCCCAGATACATTCACAGACGCCCACATGGGTCTCTGATGATTACAGCAGTTGTTATATATGTTTCCCAGTTGCCTATTATCTTTTTACTTGGGCAGCACCGCCTGTTCCTACATGCAAGGGCACCATTTGTGCAAACAGAGATCAGCTCTGTCTTTCCCCAGGTAACATTCATTCCCTCTGACATCAGGTAGATCCAAAGGGTACTTTGCTGAGGGAAAATTTGCCTTCATGATGTGCACAAACCCCACTTTGGGAATAGCCACAAAAATTCTAGCTGGACAGTTAAACCTCAGCATAGCACAGCACTTAAGGATGTTCTTAACACTGAGCTGTTGATTTCAGAGGTGCTTCTTGCACCAGTGTTGCAGAGCACCTATGCAAATGTTTTAATAAATGGGAGAGGGGCATCAGTTGTTTTTTACTGTCATTAAAGCAGGCTGGTCATTTACATACAGGCTGTCCTGCTTGCTTTGCTGTCACTTTTATCATGTCACTTCAGAGATAATAATAAATGAAAAGTCTAGGAGAAAAGAGTATCCAGTTATTTCTGATGACAGGTATTTTTCTGTGGGGCTGCACAGCCTGTTAGAAGTAGCTGACCCAACATTAGCTCACCTCATTGATGGGTTGTTCTGCTCTTGTCTCTAAATTAATATTAGCTGAGAGGCACAGAGGGTCCTTCTAGAAACAAATCTGTAATTATTTTTTTCTCACCACAATTGTTGTTTTAAAATGAAATAGTTACCCAATGTTTTCTGTAATATATTGGCCAAAAAACCACCTAGTCACACCACTGCAATCCCAGGGATGAAACTTTGCTCTGAATCCCACTCTCTCCTTTGGATCTCAGTGTGCAAGCTAAAATAGAAGCAGCCACTGGGGAAGGAAATTTAATGGGGGTCAGTAAATAGTCTGGCAGGATCCAGGGGAGACCTGCCCTTCATGGAAGAAAAGGTTGTGCTAACAGCTTCAGTGGTATCTGCTTTTACTAATCCAGCTATACTTCAGAGCAGTTGTTTTGCCAGGAAGGGCATTATCTGGCTCTAAATTACTCATGGTTAATGTAAGATTATGGGCTATTAGCAAGGTTTTAATCAAAGAAAAAATTAAATGCATTAGAAAAGTGATTTTGGAACAAGCATCTCGTTTGCTATCCAAGCATTTCAGTAGTGGGCTTGTGCATGAAAACACACACAGGAAACAAGTCATAGGTGACTGAGAGATTGCTTATGGGGAAATAATTAGTGAAAGAGAGGGTGACAAATGCCTCAGGGACCAGATCCCTGGCTGATAAGTCCCTGTTGTTGTGTGGGCTTTCAGGGATGAGTTAGGAGAGCAGTGGGCGTTTGCTGGCTCTGAGGCTCTCTGCCAGTGCACAGCCCTCTCTCACCCTGCTCCTGTCCTCTCTCACTGTTCTGGGAGATGTGCTCCCCTGGGATGGCACTCCCCTGCCTTGCCCCAGCTGAGTCTGCTCACTGCAGGTTTCCACGTCCCTGTCCTGGTGCAGGGCTGTGCTGGCTGGAAAGGTAAATGGCAGAAGTGGCAAACATTTCTCTAGGGAACTGCTTCCATCATCTAAACATCCCAGCATCATTCCTTATGCGTCTTTTTGGTATTGCTGTCCTGTGAGAGAAAGCTAATAGGATTTGGCGGCAGTTTCTGGGGCATTCTGACACCTCTGTGGTTAAAAGACTTCCTCTACGTGTTGGAAACCTTCTTCTGAATGTTGCTCACCCTCCTGAAATGTTCTGTCCTGTAAACCTTTATCAGAACAAGGCTGGGGTAGTTCATTCTTCCGAGGGGGGACAGCTTAGTACACATGTTTTACGCTAAATAAAGAAGCCTACACCTTGCAAAATCTATCATTTTATTAGACCAGGGAAGTCAGCAGTAAATTTCAGAGAGGTAGCTTAAAGGAATGTACCATTTTGCAGGTCATTTTAGCGGTGTTTAATTTACTGTGATGACTTGAGCTCAGAGATTTGAGGCTGGAGCATGGATGCTACATAATAGAAGTCTGTGTGGTTGTGAGCCGGTAATAGATTTGGCAAGCAAAGTGTTTTTTTTTCATGTGAAAACATATTTGTAATCATTTCAACACTAATCCTGGGATTTTATTTGAAATTGTTGCTCCTTGCCTCGGCAATGAGGCATAAAGGTGACAAAGAAGCTTCAAGCCTGTTTACAAAAGCAATTCAAGCAGTTGAATGCCCAGGTCTCTCAGTGACACCACGATGAACAGGTCTTCTATCCAGGTTAATACTGTCCTTTGTCCCCAGACAATTCTGCTTCATCACAAGCATTTAGAGGAACACATTGGTGGCAGGTTAACCTTCACTAGGGATGTTTCCTGAGCCCAAGGTGGTTGATGGATGATGGATGATGGGAACAGCAAGCAAAGAACCCAGGAGATACAGACCTTCAGTGGAGGCCCAAAATAATTTCCCATATCCCAGATATATCCACTGACAACTGACTTGCTGGACACACTTGCTGTGTGTCCAAGGGCTGTTGCTTCCCATCCAGTCCTATCTTTAGGCTTCAAACCCACATTCCTGCTCTCAGATCTTCCAGTGGTGTGAGGGGTGTTGTTCTGTCCAGCCAGCAGTGTCCCAATGTTAACAACATCCAAACCAAAACCAGAACAGCATTGATCAGCACCAGCTGATTTGTCTCAGGGTCAAGCAAAGCTTCTGTCAACAACCTGAAAAAAACCCAATCAGGTCAAACCTAAAACAAGCTGGCCTGTCTGGAAAACAACTTTCTGCCTCTCTGATAGCCTGGAAAAATATTTTTTCATCTCAGCTGCATTTTTGAGTTGCATTTTATATAGCTGCCCATATAACTCCCCATGAAGATGAATGAGCCCAGATGTGATTTGAACATCTAATTCCTCTCTTCATCCCCCACCCTGTGTTTTTTCCAGCCTCATGGTAAGACAGTCTCTGATTTCACAGGCAAACAAAGGAATGGAATGAGCTTTTCCTAGGTGATGACAAATTCTAATTAAGTGTTAGAGTTATAGCTTAGACTATGAGCTCTTAAGGGCTGAGAGGGATCTTGGGTTTGGTTTTGGTTACAGACCCTGAGTTCAAAAGGGTACTGAGGCTCCTGTGTGCCATCGCTGTAAAGTTTGCTCTAAGTATGCAGTGGCTGAAGCATAAAACCTTAACACTGACCTTTGTTTTGTGCATGCAGGTGAAGGACGTGGTGGGTTATGATGCTCTGGGCCATTGCTTTTTTACGGAGGATGGACCAGAAGAGCGCAACACGTTTGACCACTGCCTTGGGCTGCTGGTTAAACCCAGCACTCTGCTCCCCTCCGACCGCGACAGCAGGATGTGCAAGCTGATCACAGAGGGAGCTTACCCAGGCTACATCCCTAAACCCAGGCAGGACTGTAGGTGAGTGGGAGCCTTCCTTTTCTCTTCCTTCTCCTCGCAGGACTTAGCCATAGCAGACAGCATTCTGTGTATGTGATCACGTAGTCATCTATAGGGGTCTGGGCTGTTTGCCCCGAAGCTGGGAGAGCAGTTTCCTTGGGGTCTTTATCCCTGTGCTGTTCAGATGCCTACGGACCCAGGGCATACTTTAAATTTTTTGCATAAAGTCCATTGAGATGGTTCCCACCTAAGATATTGAAAATCTTTCTTTCAAAGTGCGCAGCCCTGCCTTGTGCCTTGTGGAGTCTTGAACCCAATGTGTCAGCAAAATTTGCTGAGTTCAGAATGGGGCTGTGTTCAGACATTCATGCTCATCTCAACTGGCAGCTGATTTTGAATAGATTTCAGTATCATTTTGTCCTCAGAAAAAACACAGGGTTTTGTTCAAACAAAGGTATTTTCAACTTTTTAGTTTGGCAAGGGAAAGAGAGGAATTCCTGCAATGCTGTTTTTCACATCTGTGTTTGTTCATAAAATACTCCTAATGTCCCCATTGTTAAAATAAGGGTTAATCAGCCATTGTGCTCGTTTTTCCACTGATAATCCATTTACTAGTCATAGGGACATGTTTTGTGTGTCATTTTGAAGACTGTTACATGAACGAGCGCTTTCTAATGGAAAAGTGTTGTGGTGCTTTGATCTGTCTTGTCTTCCTTTATAAAATATTTCAAGGTCTGATCAGAAAAACAGCTTGTTTTGCACTGGGCTCATGCAGCCTGGAAGTGCACGAGTACACCAACACAAGTGCCAGGGCAGGGACAGGGGATGAGCGCCAGCTGTGGCTCTGTCAGCTTGGGAGAGGCAGGCAGGGAGTTGCTGCTAGGAATTAAAACAATAGGATTGTGCCAAATGACACCGTAACTTGCCCAGTCTGTGTGGCTCTGAGGAATGGGATTAGGCTGGAAGACAGGTCACTGTGGAGATACACTGTCCTTGCCCTTGCCTACGCAGCAGGAGGTGGTCTATAAATAATCCAAATTTGTTTATTTCTAGGCCAGTCCTGTGCCCAAAATAGAAAAATTTTGCTGTTTTCGTGATAAAGTCAGACAAACGGAAATGCATCAGCAAAATCAGTCAGCCTAAAGCCCCTGTGAAGTCCCTCATGGCAAAATTAAAATAGACATAAGGGTCCACTAGGTTCATATCCTGCAGAAGGGCAAATCTCACCCAGCAAATTTAGGGGCCAGTCTGTTGGCTGTGGGTGCTGGGTGTTTCTTGTGCCTGTTGGTTAATGAATGCTGTATGTCACGGGATGGACAGTGATGGATTGATCTGTCCTCCTTGATGGGAGTCTTTCAATTAAGAGTCTTTTATGTGCATTAGACAAATGGAATGCTTTTGTCCCAAAAGAAATGTGCGGGAGGGTGGGAGCAAATAAAGTTAATGAATCACAGCAGCCCTTGGGAAAGGCAGGTACTGGGGTACACTTGGAAAGCCTTTAAGAGGCAATTTTTTGGGTTCCTTGATTAAACAAGTCTCTAATGAACCTGAGGGCATATGTGGGGGCAAAGTTCTTCTCTGTGACTTGTGCAACAACATATTTACCTTATCATAAAACATGACTGACATCTGACAGCTTCATAGCAGGCTTGGAATTGCAGTCAAAATTCCTCATTTAATACTTGGTGTTCTGAAAGATAAGGCCATGTTCTCTGTCAAAGCACAGAGGACACAAGGTATGAGAAAAGAAAAAACACATTCCTTTTGCCCCTAGGCAGGACCCCTTATCTGGGGAGGTATCGGCCCTGCCCGTGCTGGGGGAGTTGATGGGTGACTCTGGTGTGTGCTCAAAGTGTCATTTTCGTGTTATTCTTTGTTTTCCTGACCTGCAGTGCCGTATCCACCTTCTGGATAGCCAACCCACACAACAACCTCATAAACTGTGCAGCTGCTGGATCTGAAGTGAGTGCAAAAGTTCCTTATTTGGTAACAGCTCAGGCCAGTGACAGTCCTGCAAGGCTGAGGGAGGCTGTCACTGGAAAAAAATCTGCTTTTGTGACACAGACATTTTTGAAGCTGCTTGATTGAGACACACATTAATGTGGCTGGTGCCACCAATAAAAATTATGTTTTTCCTTTTGGTCCACACTTCTCGTCACTTGCTGTGTCTAGAGCTGGATTTAACAAAATTTCACAGTATGCAGCCTGAATAAATTAAATAAATGTGACTGTGGAGTCACAGAGAAGCCTTTGGCAATGATATTGTTGATTGCAGTTCAGTAATGGTGCTCTGAAATTTCAGTCAGCCCTAATGCTAATTCCACAGGCATTTTTGGTCACATCAGGAGCCCTTATTGTCCTGAGAAGACATAAAAACAAGAAAACCAAGCCTAAACCAGAGAGATGTGGTCTTTCCAAAGCTTCCAAATCTCGAGTACCTGGATTAGGACTCCTTGATAAATTTTTAGGCAACTAAATAAAAAATAATTTGATTTTTAAGTTTCAAAAGTCTCACTTATGCTTCAGTATTGATGCCAAAACTTAACTTAAGGCACCCTGAAGATCAGAAGGGCGAATGTCAGTGTTCACGTGCGTTAAACTCTTTGCTGCAGAGCGTTTGTCCGGACATCTCCTGGCTTACGCCTTGTGGCTTTGCTGCGGCTCTCCTGGGGCTCCTGCAGGCCAGCAAGGTCTCAGATGTCCCTTCCCTCTCTCAGGAAACAGGCTTTTGGTTTGTCCTGCACCACGTGCCGACGGGCCCCTCGGCGGGCATGTATTCCCCCGGCTACTCCGAGCACGTGCCGATGGGGAAATTCTCCAACAACCGCGCGCATTCCAACTACCGGGTGAGTCTGCGCTCGACGAGCGCTGCCCTCGGAGCAAAGGCCGTCCCCTGGCTCCAGCTCCCTGGGCCTGCAAGCCATTAGTGCTTTCTGCTCCTCTCGGAGCTCCTGCATGCCTCTTTGTGTCTGCAGATAAGGCAGCTCGCGGGCTGGCGCGGGACCGCTCGGAGCCTGCCAGCCCCTCCTCTGCTTGGCTCTTGGGCATCCAGAGCGGCTCTCCCCTCTGCTCAGGCTGCTTCCCTGCCTCTGTGCTCCTAAAATACTGCCTCCAGGAGCATCTACTGGCAGCTTGTCTAATGATACACCTCCACTGCCAATGCTGGCAATTAACTGAACGGCTTCTAGAGGGGTAAATACGGCCGCTGTGTCTAATCACCTTCTCTGCTTATTTACTCCTGAGCGTGCCGTGCTGTGGGGCTGTGTGCTACTGAGGGCTTCAGACTGCAGCAGAGGGTTTGTGTGTATGGGACTACATGCAGTTATGAGAGAAGTGCAGCTCTGGAAATTTGCAGCAATTTTGGGGGGTATAGGCAGGTCTGGATAGTCCTGGCAGCCCTCTGCTTCACCTGCTATTAACAGAAGCTGTTCTTAGCATCATGTGAGTGACTTTGGCTTAGAACAATTGGAGGTAGAGTCTGGAGATGGAAAGAGCTGTAAAATTTATAAATATACTGTGCTAATTGCATTTCTGTTTTCCTTTAGGCTGGAATGATCATCGATAATGGTGTCAAAACCACCCCAGCCTCCGCCAAGGACAAAAGACCTATCCTGACACTGATTTCTGGGAGGTAAAGTGTTTTGCATGGTTTGCTTTGGAAAATACCTTGCTAAAACAGGGACTGAAAGCTATGAAATTGCCCCAAGGAAGCTCACAAGAATCATTGCAATGCCTTTGGGTTTGAGGAAAGGTCTTCACTTAGACACACCTTGGCATTTCTAACTTCAACTCTCCATTCTCCTTTATAAGGGACCCTCAACACCCACACCCTTCTGGTTTCATCCTCGTTCTTTAGCTCTGAGCTGAGCTGGCGTGGATGTTACATCTGCTCTAGGGTGTTCCATTGATTTTTGAATTTTTTAGGTAAGCAAGAAAATTCACTGCCTGGTCAGCAGTCCCTCTGGGCAGAACTTGCTGCAAGAGTTTCTTAGGAATAAGAAATTATGTATTTCTTGGGAATGCTGTTGATTTTGTTCATTCTTTTAGAACCCACTTGAGCAGGGAGGGCTTATGTCATAGGCTCACACTTTGATTTCAGATTTCAGTCTAGTTCCAGATCTGACGTTGCAATAACAATCACAGTTAAATACGCAGAGCGATCCCTCATTTCTGCTGCTGTGCACAGCCTCTGTGTGGTGTAATGGAGTAATTTAGAAAAACTGGAAACCTCTCTATAGACTGTATCCTATCAGCAGACCTACTGTGGTCTGGTGGCTTCTGAGAATTCCCACTCCTTCCGCAGAGCTGGCCCCAGAGGAGGCTGATGAAAGGACTGCACTTGCACCCTTGTATTTCATTAAAGTTTGAGTCTGGCTCTTAACATAGTTACCAACCCCCAGACACGTAAAAGGATTTAAATATTCTCAAATTTCATGGTTTTCTTTCCTGACAGACCAATTGCTTCCAGTTGCACCCTAACCCACATTCCCCCACAAATGCATTTCTTGACAGAAGAAACCATGTAAGGAAGAGAAACCTGCTGAAAGCTTCTGCTCAGCAGGGAAGAATGACAACTTTATCCTTTTCTCCTTCCCATCTCTGGGGTGTGGGTTACCCAGACTACTGTAGTCATGCACTGAGCAAGCATTACAGGGGTGGGATCAGTCTTCCTCCCCAGGGGAGCCCAGCCAGGAGCTCAGACATCAATTATCCACATCACCTCGGTGCCCTGGCTAGCAGCTGATGCTGAAAGATGTTCAAAAGTGAATGTTATTTACCTTATTTTAATGTTCAGTTAATTGAAGCGATTGATTCAACGGTAAAAGTAGCTGCTAAAAAAATAACTCAAGAGCAGCAGCCTGCTCTTGGGAGCCTGGTGCTGCTTTTCCTGCACACATGCCCTGGGGAGCTGCCTGCTGCCACAGGCACAGTTAGTGGTTACAAAAGGCAATTTCTCCCTCGCCATGCAAGGGCAGGAATAGCCCCTGGAAGCCAAACAATTCATAATGCAGTCATGGTTGTGCTCGGGGATTACCCACCAGCACAGGCTGCAGCTCAGGTTATTTATTCCATTTTCCACTTTTCATGTGTCAAAGACTGAACAACTGAATAAATGACTAAAGCTGGGCTGGCTGGGGCAATCTGTGAGCTGGGCTGGACAGTGACAGAGTTGGAGAGATTATTCTGCATTCAGTTACAGCATTAAATGTCCAAGTCAAATTCTGGACCCTGTAGTGTTCCTGCAGTTATCATGGATGTGAATGAAATTGGAATCCATCTCAAAATATCTGTATTTAACAATGCCTGGGGAATTCACAAGAGCTGATACTAAATCCCTCTCTGAAAGTAGATTCACAGTGATGAAGCTGCCAAAGCAATATTCATTTACTGGAGCCCTATCAGCCTGATGCTCAGTTTTAGATTGATATGATGGCTTATTAAGCAAAGCAAAGTGCTATTGAATATCTGTTAGCAATTTGACAGCTTGGCCTCGCTATCCATTGGTGAGGAATGAATTTTAATCTCTGGACCATCCGTTGCTGGCACAGAGCTGGATACTCATCTGTCAGGTTTTCTAGGCTGTGTAGTGGTGATGGAGGATGCTCCTCCAACAGCAGAGAGTGGTGCCTCAGGATGGGGAAAGTGACAGCCAGGCTCAGCATCACCTTGCTCAGATCCTGTGGCCCAAGCAGTGGCTGTCAGGGAGCAGCTGAGGGCACACATCGCTGCAGTTTCCACTTCTGTCTGCTTTTTTTGCTACATCAGGCCAATATTTCATCATAATGAGAAGTTCAGGGTTAATAAATCTTGTACGTGCGTCCTGTGTAGTGGGAGTAGTGAAGGACACACTCTCAGCCCCTCTCCAAGATTTTTTAATTCCTTTCCACAGCAAGAAAAATTTGGCAGTGGAACTCATGGCCACAGTATAGCCAGAGTTAGGAGATAAGAATGCTCAAAAGGGAAAACAAGAGGATATTTATCCAAATAACAGGAATATGCTAAAGGATAGCATTAAGGGATAAAAAAAAAATATCTCAGACTTTTGGGAGCAACAATAAACTTTCCGTGCTTTCAGCAATACATCAGCAATCCAATACCGGAAAGGTGAAAGGAAACTTGGAGCAGGTCTTTACAACTGCCTTGCCTGGACCTTCCTTCCCTTGGCAGCTGGGTCTGGCCATCACAGCTCGAGCAGACACACTACGTGGATGGACTGAGGTCCCAAGGCTGTTCCTGAGTTACCAAAAACCAGGTGTTTAGCAGGGCCATGCAGCGAGCAGGGCCACCTTCCCTTGCCAACCTTTCCTCTCTGCTTCTGGTTGCAGGTACAGCCCACACAAGGACGCTGATCCTTTGAAGCCCAGGGAACCTGCAATAATTGAGGGCTTCATTGCCTACAAGAATCAGGATCACGGGGCCTGGCTGCGAGGTGGAGATGTGTGGCTGGACAACTGCCAGTGAGTTTTGCCTTATTTCAACTCTCAGAGTTCAGCCTGGTGTTTATGGCGAGCATAGCTGTGGTTCAGACTACTTATATCGCTTTGCACCTTTCATGGGGGCAAGGTTGGAATAAAGATGAAATGTTAAGCCACCACAGGCATTATTTTACACAAACAAAACCTGCTTTGTCTGAGCTGAGGATCCCTCAGATTGTTTCTCTGTGTGATGCTGACCAGCATTCAGAAATGGTCACAACACACACACGCAGACACACAGAGGCAAATAACTGAAAAAGAAAACCTGACTTTTTTTTTTTTTTATTATTTTTACATGAAAAATGAGGTGCTTTGAAAGGCAAACAGCGAAAGGCACCACCTTTCCTGGCTCAGCCTGGTCACAGATCAGTTTTATGTGGTTCAATGTTGTGCTGAATAAGCAGATACTGATGAAGCAGACATAAAACTATGCATCGCAGCAGCAAGGGAGAGAGTCTGGGCAAGTGCGTGTTGTGCTCTTTGAAGGCCATTTCCTGCACTGGCCAGAGCAGATATTTGTTTTGCACTTGAAAATAGACGATCTGCTGCAGTTTCTGTTTCTGAGCCAGGCTTGTGATATCAATCCCAGCGAGGAGGAGAAAAAGGAAAAAGCCCCTTTACGAGGCATATTGTGATAACCCTGGTGGGAACAGCTGCCACGCTGATATCTGGTGTCCAGTTCCCAGCCAGAGCTGCCTTTCCTTTGAGTGACCCAAACTTCTTGAAGCAACCAGTGGGATAAGCTGGCACCAGTGACCTGGTGAGAATGGGGCTGTGCAGAACAGTCAGAAATGTCGTATTGAGAAATACAGTTTGTGTTTCTTACGGCTCACAAATAACCAGCCTGCTCCATGGCCAGCAAGTGTTGTCCTCACCGATCCCACTCAGGTCACTGGGACATTTGCACTGCTGATGGAGCAAAGGCAGCGTGTGGAGGGTGCTAAAACACCAAGTGCCTTATGAGTTTCCAGCAGCAAATCTCGGACTGTGTGCGAATTGGAGGAAGCAGCCATCAGACTGTAATTGTCTTTATAGCCAGAGTAATTTCCATTTCTATTGCTACAAAAAGGCTTATGTATGCCATTAACAGGGCCAGCGTTAATGTGGCCTGCAGGGAAGGAAGGAGGCGATAGGGTGGGAAGGGCTGCCACCTACAGACAGCAGCACAGTGAGGGGACCTGCTCCCAAACCACTGCCGGGATCCCTGACAGACGTGGGAAGTGATGCCGGTGTGAAGACACCATCAAGAGTGACTCAAACTGTCAGTTCACTGTAGTCTTTCTCTAAGCAGGAGTCGTGGACCAACAGCTGTGATTTATCTTATCTTGAAATTTCAGCAAAATAGAAAGATATTCTAATTTTTGTTTTTGTTTTCAATGAGGAAGCTCTGGTTTCTGTATTCCCGTTGAAGAAGAAGGAGCCAAGCTTCTCTCTTTTTATCCCCTTGCAAAGCTCTTTTGTGGAAGCAGCTTTTGAAACATGAAGACAGGGAAGCACAGTGTGTAAGGCAAAGCACCATTAAATAGTAAAAGCTAGTTGGAGTGGGAGATAAGCATGATTTTTTTATCTAACAGAGAAAAGTATGTGATTGTAGACAAACGGATAAAGCTTTATCTGGCAAGTAAACTATGGCTAATAATCACCACCTTAACCCCAGCTGGAGCAATCAGGTGCATGTCTGCTGCTTCATCTGATCCGCATATCCTGCAAGATGGGCCAAAAGAGATCTTCTAAAACTGGACAGGGAACAAGTCTAGAAAAACCCAAGTTCCCCCTGAGCACTGTATAGTAATTAATCCCTGCTGTCCTCCACTGGTTTGCTTGTTCTAGTTTGACATGATAAACCAAAGCAACCCCAAATCTCTTCTGAAGCATCTCTCTTCTCATTGCAGGTTTGCTGACAACGGCATTGGTCTGACCTTGGCAAGGTGAGTGTGGCACAGGCTGTGTGGCAGCCTGGGCACAGAGGTGGGGCTGGGTGGGAGCAGCCCTTTCATCTCCAGCCCTTTCTTCTCAGTGGTGGGACCTTCCCTCACGATGACGGCTCAAAGCAAGAAATCAAGAACAGCCTGTTTGTCGGCGAGAGTGGAAACCTGGGCACCGAGACGATGGACAACGAGATCTGGGGCCCTGGGGGTCTGGATCACCGGGGAAGGACCCTGCCCATCGGCCCGTAAGTTGAGCTCAGCACATCAAAGCCCTCACTGTTCCCGCTCCCAGCACAAACTCCAGCCCAGCGTGGTTTCCTCAGCGCTGTTTGGTTTTATAACCATTCACAGAAAGGATTTCATTTCATGTCTCCCAATCCCAGAGTCCTCACTGTGCAGCTGCTGCTGGCAGGTACATCCTTGCAGGCTGCCAAGGCAGATCAAGCTCCCCTTTCCTTCCTCCTCCCCTTTGCAAGAGGATTTGAGAGGACAGCAAGAGGACTCTGTGCTAGTGGGGCACCTCTGTGCGTGTGATCAGCAGTGCTGAGCAATGTGACAGTCTCCATCAGCTGCCAGGAAGGCTCCTAGAAGCCCCTTCCTAGGCTTGAACTGTGGTCATGGGTGTGCTCAGTGCTGCTGTTCTGTTGCTCCTGCAAAGGACTTTGATGCCCTTGTTAAGTGGTTTTGAAATGGCCAGTGAACTTCATGAGTGGCCTCTTCCTACACCTTGGTCCTACAGATTGGTTTGCAAGTGCAATGCTTTTACTTCCTAAAACCACAGTTATCCTAACAGTAGCCTCACAGTGAGCAAACAGCTCAGCTGATGCTTTTCTGCCATATTGTAGGCCTCAATTTTGCTGTCAGCAGTGATGCTGGGGGCTTATTATAAACTATAGCAATAATGAAAACCCAGTCTGCTATGACTCTCCTGATATCCTTTACACACACACACACACATATATATATATGGCCATATCTCATCCTGGATGTTGTATGCAGAAACTCAGACAGAACAAATGCACTGGAGCAGGCAGGAATTCTCTAAGGTATCATATGAGGAAGGGATCAAATTTATTTATCGTAAGTGAAATTTGAAATGTCTTATCTTAACCTCTTAAAGAGCTTAAGCATCTTGGTCATTTAATTGGTGTGAAAATGGTGTCTTATTTACCTTGTAGATGCTATCAGAAAAGGCTGATAAAGATTAATTAACTTGCCCCTTCAACTCTTCTTAGCTCTGTAGATTGTAGGACCTTTCCTTGTTTTCAAAAACGTTGTTTTTATTGCAGTTGATTTGCAATGGTTCTCTCCAAGTCCCTTTGAAAGATGTGGTGGGACTTCTTTTAGCCCTGCCATTACTCAGCCCAAGGAGTCTGCACAGCTCTGCTGAGTTTCAGGTTTCACTGCTGCAGAACTCATTTCTGATGGCAAACACGAATTTATTCATCTTTAGGTCAATGCTCTGGCATTGCTGTAAGTTCCTTCCCTGGAGGAGCACAGACTAAATAAAGACGATCTGTTCAACATGAGAGAACTTGAGCTGAACTTGCAAGGATAAGAAGACTTCACAGAGCTGAAGAGGAGGGAAATCCCTTCTCTTCCAGAGCAGGAACTTAGGCGTCGTCCTGCGGGCTGCGAGAAATGAAAGCAGCCGAGAAACAAGCGCCGTGGGACTGCGCGTGTCTAGAACACGTCTCCCGCTGATGCTAACGTGTCGTGACCAAGCCTCTCTCTCCCCTCCAAATGTCTTTCAGGGATTTTCCCATCCGGGGGATCCAGTTCTACGACGGGCCCATCAACGTCCAGAACTGCACCTTCCGCAAGTTCGCGGCGCTGGACGGGCGGCACACGAGCGCCCTCGCCTTCCGCCTCAACAACGCCTGGCAGAGCTGCCCCAACAACAACGTCACCGGCATCCGCTTCGAAGATGTCCCCGTGAGTCACCCTTCCCAAAAAGCCCCGTCTGCCTTGGGGTTGTTGGCAAAAAGGAGAAAATGTAACGTCTTTCCAATTCGTCTTTGCCAGAAGTTTTAATAACAACAAGATAAAGGAAATTGGATGGGTGCAATAACAAGAAAATCCAATTCTCTGCCAGGTTTGCAGCAAAACGGGCGCAGGCATCAGTTTAAAAAAAAAAAACCAACAAAAATAGTGACATTGAAGTGAATAATTTCCTTTTCTGTACAACTCAGAAACTGAAGAATCGGCCCCCCCTTTATTTTCAGCAGTGGTATAATATTAAAGCAACAACAGAAGGAAGTCTGTTCTGAAAGACCTGACTGACCTAGAAGCAGAAAATACTGATTTTGGGGAACAGCCAGTGAAACTGAGCTGATGCAGGGTAATTCTGCAGCCCTGCACACCAGGGTAATTCCAGACTCCAGTTCTGCAGACATAAATGAGAGCAGAGTCCAGCCAAAAAGGGTTTGCCAATTTTTGAATTACAGTATGAACCTCTGGGTGCTGGTCCGAACCCATCCTGGGGCCTGTTCTTTTGAGTTATTTTTGTGTTTCCCTGAACAAATACGTGCTAACTGCTTTGCTGAGGTTCACCTTTAGCAGCTGTTAAATCCAGCTGCCAAACATTACAAACAAATAAGTAAAGAAAGTGGTTGGGCTGAAATGATTTGTGCTGCCTAATTTTCAAAAAAGTAGCAGGCTTGCTCACAGGTCAGGAAAAGTGCTGAGCAGTGCCAAATGTGATGGGAAAGGCAAAATTCTCCTAAAAGTGTTGGTTGGTCACTCTCACATTGCACCAGGCAGGCTGGTGACATGACATTTATTTACGCTGGATAAAAATATCAGTCAGAAGTTGCCTGAGCAGCCATTTCCCAGGGGAGCTCGCTGACTATTCCCCACACTGGTATGACTTCATGTGGCTTTGGAACCTTAAAACTGTGTTAGCAAACAATGAGTGAAGTGGCTCTCGTGAAATCGCGCCGTCTCTTGAACCTTCCTCCAGAATTTTAAAACAAACCTTCCCACTGCTGAGGCTGAAATTCTGGTTGTTTTAGCCTTTCCCCCATGGTCAGCAGGGAAATGTGTGTCTGCTCTGCCTGACAAGTCAAACACACCTTTTAAGTCAGAAAATGGGTAATTTGAGCCACTGTGGTGACCAAAGGCATCCTTTGCTTTTACTCTAAGCGATGAGTTCCTTTCTGGAGATGTAAATGTGTTTCACTGTTTTGTTTAGATTACCTCAAGAGTCTTCTTTGGAGAACCTGGCCCCTGGTTCAATGACCTGGATATGGATGGTGACAAAACATCAGTTTTTCATGATGTGGATGGTTCTGTGTCAGAATACCCAGGCTCATACCTGATCAAAGAAGATAACTGGTTGATCAAGCACCCTGACTGCATTGACGTGCCCGACTGGAGAGGTTCCATCTGCAGCGGGCACTTTGCACAGGTAAGGCTGCTTACCTTGCAGTATCATTGTCATTTTGGTTTATTTTAAATTTCTTGGCACTGTAAAGCTGGACCTTTAGAAATGGACTTTCTTCAGGCTGCCCAGTGTTTATTTATCAGCATGTCTGCACAGGTGGCTTTGAACATGAGAAATACTGTGGTATTTTCAGGAAGTTTGGCCTTGGCTGCTGACAGCTCCAACAACTTCTGCCTGAAGCCTCCTGAGAGCTCCATAGGCATTCACAGATTAATATTCATAAATCCACGGGCTGTCGGCTAGTTATTTTCCCCTGATTTATGGAGGGAAGTGTTGCCCACAGCGTTATGGGAAATGTGCTGATTGGTCGAAATTAGACTTCAGCTTTCATGGTCTTTCATCCTGTGTGTGACCACCAAACCATTCTTCCCACCACAGGAGGCCTGAGTGCTGCTGCCATGAGAGCCCTCACTTTCCTCTGCTGAGAGTGCCCGGTTTTGTCTTGGGTGTTGCAACAGTTGGGTTTTTTTTTTCTGTGCAGTGCCACTACAGCCAATTTCTAACCACTGAGCTGGGTTTCAGGCTTCTGAAATCCAGACAGAAGAGTCCTTGTTCAGCACAAGTCAGATGTCTGAGGCAGATACTGTCCTGCTGCTGAGGGTTGCAGGATGCTGTGGAATATCTCAGCCCTGCTGCAGCCTCTGGCACATGCACTTGAACTCTGTGGATGAGGAAATGAGCCATCTTTTTTATTTTTTTTTTTCTGAAAACAGTTTGCTTTGTTGAAACAGAAGCCTAAGGAATTGAACATAAGTTCACAGCCCACAGGTCCCTGCCCAGCACACAGGGCTTGCACCAGCTCACATCTATTGAGTATCTGAACCTTTCACTGAAGTTCATTAAATCCTTGGTGATCTTTTTCTTTTTTCTCTTTTTTCCATCTAGATATACATCCAAGCCTACAAGCCAGCCAACCTGAAAATGAAAATAATAAAAAATGACTACCACAATCACCCACTCTACTTGGAAGGTGCTTTGAGCAAAAGCACTCATTACCAGCAGTATCAGCCAGTTATAACTCTGAGGAAAGGCTACACCATCCACTGGGACAAGACAGCCCCTGAAGAGCTGGCCATATGGCTCATCAACTTCAACAAGTGAGTGATCTGAATTCCAATATTCCAGCCCAGTAATGTAACTGCACATTTTTAATGGGTGAAGTCACCACCTCAGGAGCTCTTCCAGAATGAACATGCTCGTTACAGGAAGTCCATCGAGTTCACCATCTTTTCATGAGACATCTCAGATTCCTGTTTCCTCCCCCGGGAAGCCCTGTAAGATAACACAGTTCATTTTTGGAAATTCGGAGCTAATTCATTCCTGGTGCATGGAAGTCACAGGTGTAGAAGTCAGGAGCAGATGTGCCCTGCATTGCTTAACTAACCCATGGTTGTTATGTCTAATTTATATTGCATTGATCCGTTCTAAACCATGAAAATTGTAACTGGACAGGAAAAAAACTCATTGTGAATTATTTAGTTTGGCTTCCAGCATGTCCAGGAAAATAATAGTTATGTTATAACTTGTTACAATGTGGGTCTTTGCTATTTTTAGGAATGACTGGATCCAAGTAGGGTTTTGCTATCCTAAAGGGACGACATTTTCCATTCTCTCAGACATCCACAACCGACTCCTGAAGAAAACATACAAAACTGGAACTTTCTACAGAACCTCCCAAATGGAGAAACTGGAGCACAGATATCCCACCAAAGGATACTACTACTGGGATGAGGACACTGGGTGAGCTAGCAGGCCTTGCTGATTTGGACATTGCTTTGGGAATGCTGCTGGAATTGTGAGCCACTTGGCTAATGCCACTAGCGGGGATCACAACAAAACCAGGAAGGTTTTCTGGGAATGTTACCAGTGTTTAATTTTCCTGGGACTCCCATGGCTGCCAGTCATTCACAGCCTCTGCTGCACTGCCAATTACTCCAGGAAATGCTTTGCCAAGTGAATACAAACTAGAAAAAAAAAAAAAAGAAAGACAAAAGCAAAATGCAGACCATGAAACTTAACTGAACACATGCACAGTCCTGGTTGTTTTGAACAGCAACTATTTATAAACACCATCACAGGGATGCACAGGAACTAAGTGTAAAGGCTGTTATTTTAAAGGATTAAAATAATGGGAAAGAAAGAAAGACCTAAAATACAAAGCATGTATTTCTACATATATGTATCACTATAGAATAGAGCTCAAGTGGCACCCAGGTGCTATCTGATTTCTCTGCTTTATTTTCCCTGAGCTCCCTAAAGCATTTTTGAGAGGAGTGTTCCCTTTTATTTGCATGTGGGATGTTGGGCACTATAAAACACGGTGCCAAGGGCTGCAATGAAAATTATTGCAAAGCGTAGGAAGGAGTCCACCAAAACAGGGGGTCAGTACTTTTTTGCACAAAAAGTTTGAAGGATGCTGTTTGGTTTTTTTTGTCTCCTGCCTGCAGGCTGCTGTTTCTGAAGCTCAAAGCTCAAAACGAGAAGGAGAAATTTGCTTTCTGCTCTGTAAAGGGCTGTGAGCGGATAAGAATCAAAGCTGTGATCCCAAAGACAGCTGGTGTCAGCGACTGTGAAGCCACAGCCTATCCCAAGTACATCGAGACACCAATAGTGGAGGTGCCAATGCCAAAGAAGCTCTCGAGTGCACAACTGGTAAAGCAGCCGATTTCTTATCACAGAATCATTGCTCATGTAAATCTGGCACATATTGTGCCCACAGACACAGAAAAACTTTGTGCCAGGGTCAGTACATGCTGTGCCTGATATTCTGAAAGGGTTCAGGCATATGAAATAATATGAAACACATTCCTGCAATGTGCAGAGAGCCACACGAGGCTTGGGTTGAAGCTGGATATTTGGTCTTTTGGGGCTCTGATGTGATGTGCTGTGCTTGAAAGCACAGGGTGAAAACTGATGAGCTGGGGGACAAATTGGTCCAGTGAATGTGGTTCTGGAGCCTCCAGCTCCTCCAGGCTGCAAGAACAGCAGTGACAGGTAGGGGACTGCAGAGCTGAGTTGAATTATTCTCATTCGTACAATGCACAACACTGTCTCCTGTATCCAGTCAGGTTCGGGGGGAGGGAGTGGGGTACTTATCTGTTATTTGGGTTTTTTCACTCATCACCCTCAAAACAGGAATGCACAGCAAAGCCTTGGAGAGTTATGTGTCAGCTCTGCAAAGTAAGAATCGCTCTGCCACTTGGTGAAACAGTTTAACTGGTGACAGGATGAGCAGAGAGGTTACCGTTGTGTCCAGTTTCATTAGCAGTTTAATTTGGCAAGTCAGTGCTTATTAGGTTGCTTCCTTGTTGATTGAATTTCAAGGTTTGAAATGTTTTCATTGAAAATGCAGCATTCAGGTAATGGGCATTCTCACTAGAAAATCTGGTTTTTTTCATTTTGCAAACAGAAGACCAAGGACCACCTAATAGAAGTGAAGATAGAAACTTACAAGAAACAGTACTTCCACCTGAAGGATGACTTTGCATACATTGAGGTGAGAAAATCCTCTCAATGAACTTATTGGGGTGCAATTTTAAGACATTTGCTTCATCTCCATGGAAAACTTGTTTACAAAGTTACCATGAAGAGTTAAATTTGGGTCATTTCTGCTTTGTATTTTGGGGGGAAAAAAAAAAAAAGGCTGCATCTTCTCCTACTAGGCAGGACTGCTGGACCTGAGAGACCTGGAATTCTGCCTTTTGAAGCAAAGTGCAGCCCCCTGACTCAGGACTATCAGTGCTTCTTACAGGTGGTTGTTTGCAATTGTGTAACTGTGAGAGATCAAGAGTATTTTTCCCCCCTGCACAGGTTGATGGTGTCAGGTTTTTCCTCACTGATGAGGGCATCCAGCTGGTTGTGATTGATGGATACCATGGAAAAGTTGTTGATCGAGTAACATTCAAAAACTCCATTCTTCAAGGAATCCCAGCACAGATAGAAAATTATGTCAACAACATCAAAGACCAGTGAGTAAATAATCTGTTGTCCCTCAGGTGCAATGTGCAAGAATGCTGCATAACCCTTATCTTCTTCCCGGATTTTATCACCCAACATGGGCCAGACACTCAAAAATGTATTTTTGTGCCTGATGACTCCAAAAGAGCCCAAATGTGTGCAGGACATGCAGGCAGCAGCAGGATGCAAACTCTTTGATTTAGGGACTGGTCAAGCCCCAGAAAATTTGCAGCACTGCGTGTGATTAATAAACTGCAGAGCTACATTTATGTTGTGGGTTATAGACAAACTGCAGACTTGAATTCACGAAGCACTGATCAGTACAGATGTGCACAGCTTGCATACTTTTACTGCCTGAATGTCCTCTCAAATTGCAGAAAATTCCACTAATAAAATACATTCCCCTTCACACGTTCCCCTGCTCAGACCTAAAGGCTGGATTCTTTTATATTTTAAGTATGGGCAAGCCAGGAATGCAGAGTTTTGGAAATAGGTGGTAAGTAGCCAAAAGATGTTCCTGCATCTTGGAGGACAATGGCTTCTTCTGCTGGAAGGAGAATTGGAACCACATCAGAAACCCATTAACCAAAGGGGTTGTTCCCACGTTGGCCTGTGGAGTGCTCATGGGAAGTGAATATGTTTAATTGTTGTTAAATCTGTTTGGATTTGAAATCTGATATGTGGCATTTAATGCAAACATGAGTGCTTTGTTGATGAATAATCTGAAATAGCTGTGGGCAGATCCCCAGGATATTGTTCTGGAATTTACTCCAGAGACTTGGGGGAAGCTTGAGCAGAGTGCCATGCAGGTGCAGTGAGATCTGTTTCTATTGCCTTAAATAATTCTAGAGGTTTCAAAAATCACCCCACAGTAGTTACTTCAGGGAAGCATGGTAATTGCTCACATTTCTTTCACATAAAAAATAAGAAGTCTTTTCAGAGGGGCCATCATCCTGCTTTACAAAAAACCCAATCTCAATCCAGGCTAAATCCAGTCCTGGTCAGGAATATTAGTATAATATCAATACACTTTTTAAACAGAAGCACACTGAAAGGAAAAGCATCAGGCCAACAAAAGTCTCAGAGAAGTGAATTACTTCAGGTTTTATCTGCTAATGAAAGAACAAGAAATCATTTGAGACTTGCTAAGGGCATCCCAGGGTCTTTCTGAGCAAAGCAGGATGGAACTGCAGGTTGGAAACATTTAAATCATCCTAGAAAACTATGTTTAAAAATAAAAAATGTGGCTTCTGTCTGCTTTCTAACGCGTTTTGCATGACTGGAAAAATAATCTATGACCAAACTGTTGGAAAGCATTGAAAGCCATTAAAGCTGAAGCCACTGTAGGTCATGGGAGTCTGAACACACAGGCAGGAGTTACCAGTGCTCAGGACAAACAAGTGAGGAATGTATTCTGACTCCATCTAGTTACACATCTCTCTGTTTCCTTCAGCTCCATAGTGCTGGTGACATCTAAAGGAAGATTAATTTCAAGAGGACCATGGACTAAAGTACTGGAGAAACTTGGAGCAGGAGAGGGTTTTAGGTTAAAAGGTAACCATTTTTTAAAAACTCACGATTTAAAAACTCCCGATTTAAAAACCCACGATTCCAGTAAAGGGGCCTTTTTCTGCTTCTAAACCTTGCCTTGCTTGTTTCTATCAGCATGTGCTCAAACATCCTGGGACCAGTAACTTATTTACTCAGGAAGGTTGTATCCACTGCAGCTTTGGGTAACAAGCTCAGTTTAAAACTGTAAATAGAAAAAGAACTCTGGCAGTTGTTCTTAGAAGTAAATAATTCAGGGGGTTTGATTTTCCAGATTAATTTTAAATAGAAAGACCTTTTAATAATAGGAATATTGAGCCTTTTCCCCCACTAAATGCCCCAAACCAGGATTTTGTACTTGTCTGAACTTGTTTTTAGCTGGTTTTCTCTTGAAACATTCTGACTTGATGGCACAAAGCATATTGATTTCAGAGCATCACGTGCTGCATTAGGATACAGCTCCACGAGCACTTTGCTGCCATCAGCTCGATGAGCTTTTGGCTTGGTTCCATCTGGGGGTTGTGTGTGTGTGTGATCCTGGCTCTAGTGCACCTGCACCCCTCCAGCCACGGGGTGTAGCCGTGCACACGGGTGGGTTCCTGGTGCAGTCCTGGCCCACCCCAGATGGATTTGCTCTGATTTGCAGAGAAAATGGCTTTTGTCGGCTTCAAAGGCAGCTTCCGCCCCGTCTGGGTGAAGCTGGTCACTAGCGAGGACTCAGCTAAAATCTACCAAGCACTGCCAATTCCTGTGGTGAAGAAAATGAAGTTGTGAGGACACCCTGCTGTGCCTCCTGGCCGCCAGCACTGCCCCGTGGGACGGACGGACGGACGGACGGACTACTGACCGCTCTGCGCGGGCCTCGCCCGCCGGCACTGCCGGTGTAGCATTTTGTTGTTGTTGTTGCTGTTCAAAGAGAAATCTCACTGTAAGTAGCTAGAGTGGCCACATGTGACACAAAAGCCTTCCTCGGCGACCAGCGTGTGTTCTGTGCTCGCCAGCTCAGGCTGGCTCGGGCTCCGAGGCCGACTCTGGCCGTGCTGAGAAAGGTCTGAGCTGTGTCACCAGGTGCTGGTTTTATCAGCACCCCTGGGACGGACTGACTTTCGTGCTGCCTCTTGAAGGGGAGTTCTTGGTCTGAAGACCATCGAGGATTACTGCTTTTACCAGCCTCTAAGTTGTCTGAAGGCTTTTTCTTTTCCATAGCGTAACTAGCTGCTCACATAGACGTGGAACGCCAGTTCGAAGACTGGTTGACAATCTGGGGCAGAAAGAGTGTATTTGAGTGATTACCTGGATGCTGGGAAGTGTAACTGGACAGTAAGCATTTCTCCTAAAGCTTCTGTGAGGTCTGATCAAGCTCTTTGGGGTGTGTATTGTACATGCAACCCGCGGCACATAGTTGGGGAAGAGATGACAGAAGGAGTGGACAAAACATGCCAGCAGAGACTGATGAAACCACCTATTTCTGCTTCCTCAGAAAACTGTGTTTTTCCTATGGATCAAGGAGTTTTAATGGTGCTTGTGCAAATAGGAAATTTTCCTTCAACAAGCAGCTGCAGGCTAGAAGGAGGGCGATGTCAATTAGCACATGTATTTTCTCAGCCTTTTCCATACAGCCTTTCCCTCTGTATAACAACATTCAGGATCAGTTTATGGTTGCCAGTTAAAGCCATCCCCATACAAGGCTTCCAATTTTTAACTAGGAATCCTGGGACTTACCTTATTCAGCATCAAAGAGGGTCAGCTGCCCTCACCTTTCCCAGGAGAACAGAGGGAACAGGATCAGACTACTCTGCTGTGTGTTGCTTTCTGATCCTGTCCTCAGGCTTGAGACATTATGTCTTGGTCCTCCTGTAAGAGTCACATGAGACCTGGATGAGGTCTTTCCAGGTGGCTGCAGAATTAAAGTGGGAATCCCCACAATGCACTAGTTGGATGTCTTGTACCTCCTTTCCCCCTGCTTCAAACCAATACCTGGGTAATGAAGGCAGATCAGAGTGAATCAGGACTTTACAGGGGCATCTCTTGAAGCTGGGAAATTAAACATTACCTTGTAAAACACTGAAAGCATTTCTAGGGTTCAGTGATATTTCTGTCTGTCGCCCAGAAATAGCACAAAGGCGTTTCTGGAGGCTGTGGCTGTTCTGAGAAACCGAGGGGCAGGGGGGAAGTGTGAAAGACATCATGACGAGCTTTTCCAGGGATGTCAATCTTGCCAGTAAGACTTGGGTTTGTTTCCCCACTGTATCCCCATTGCCACATAATTTATTCCAATTGCTGATGGCTACTTCGTTTATGTAATTGAGTTTTGGTTTTTCCCTCACTGTATCAATAATGCTACCTTGCAGCTAGACTAAAAAGCAAGGATTTTGAGTTTCATTCTAAAGGCGGGGCAGATGCTGGTTTAGATCAGTTGCTCTGGAAGTCAAAGCAAGCATGGGCAAAATTTAGATAGCACTGTAGGTTACATTCCCCTCAAGCCTCTCCTGGGTTTTGAAACTGGAAATGTTCTTTTCACACTTACTACATAATTGTTTTGAATTCACTGAATGTCATGTGTATTGTATTAAAAAAAAAAAAAAAGAAAGACCAGAAGAGCCGAGCGTTCCCTCCCAGCTTCCCAACAAGAGTCTGTTAATGAATGCTCCTTAGGCATTTGTGCCATTTGCAGAGTGAATGGGCAACATTTGTAAAAGGCAAGTAAGGTGGGTTGTTTTTTCCCTAAAATTCTTATGATAGTTTGGGTTTTCACAAATTATTCCATGAAAGAGTCAGTCTCACTGGTGGTCCAACCACGATCATCCAAAACATGTATTTGATGTCCCGTGATAGCCAAAACAGTGCCAGATCCGTGAAGTCAGGGGAAGAGAGTGGCAGGAATTCCCTTGGCTCTGTCAGTTTGGGTTGCCTGCAGCTTTTCCCTGCCCTGAGCCAGTGCTGGTGGAGCACACTTGCTGCCAGGAGATGCACCAAAGCAGGAGTGTTTCCCTCATGAGCACTTAGCAGATGACGAGCAGGAAAGCTGGGCTTGGAATGTGCCTGGAGTGGGATTTGGCTTTGTACAAGCCCCAGTGCCGGGGTTGCCCTCTGCAGTGCTCCACTGGCCACGGCCATTTCCCCTCTCCTGCTCCCTGTAAGTGTGAAAATTCCCAGGAGCATACCACCAGGTGGGTCCATCCCCTAGACCGCTTTGTTCAGCTTCCAGGAGCATGCTGCCTTTGTGCTGAAGCGTAGCTTCTGATTTTACTGTTTTGGGAATTCTCAGGGTGGAATCATAAGACTTGGCTCTAGGAAAAACCTTTTTTCTTTTCCTTTCCTAAAAAAAATCTCACCTTATTAGGAGAAGAAAACTTTTAAGCAGCTTGTCCTGTCATGCCGAGCTTGTCACATGTTTTGGAGCTGGGGAGGGTCTCTCGCTGGGAGCAGGGAGCAGGGAATCACTGCAGTCTGTCAGCCCGGGGGAGAGCAGAGCATCGTGGCCGTGTGCCAGGGAAATGCCCAGGGCTCCCACCTGGAGCCATCAGTGTGTCCTCTGCAGACAGAACAGAGCATGGTGCCCTGGCCAGGCAGCACGAGCTCTGTGCCACAGGATTCCTGTCTAATTTTTGGCTCTTCTAGAAGCTCCCCGTGCACACTCTGGCTGGTGAGTTCCCCGACTGCCTGTCCTGTGCCCACCCTGCACAGTCCCTGCACAAGCTGCAGTGACCCTCTCTGTGAGGTTTTATTACTGCAGGTGTTTCCACGTTTGCCTGCACAGTTGCCATTGGTGGAGTGGGGGTTTTTTGGTTGCATTTTGTTTGTTTGTCTCTTTGTTTGGATGTTTGGGTTTCATTGCCTCTGTTCAAATGCTTGTTTTACCTGTCGCCGAAACAGCTGGTCCTTTTTCGGAGTTAGATGTTTGTACATTTTCTTATAGACTTTCCAATGAAAAAAGATATATTTTCTATTAATTTATTACAATGGCACTAAGACAACTAAATTGCAGACATATGAAGCATTTTTACTGGAGTCAAGCATTGTCCAGGTTGTTAAGGAGGTCGGCAATGTGTCTTTTCTGATAATCTGCTTTGCACTTGAAAGCTCTCTAAGTCCACAGACCGTGGTGGTGCATTGACTGTCGGGTTTATGATGACAAGAGCTCTTGGGACGTTGTTTCCAAAAGATTGTGGCTTACAAATGAAATAACATGTAGTTGTTTGGAGTACACAATGTTTATCAAAATAAATATTCAGTGCAAATTTCTAATTTTATTTTGTTCTCTCTGCTTATTTCAAAAGGCAAAACCCAAGGGGCCAAGCAGCCCCTGTGTGAGTTTGGTGGCCACACAGAGCACAGCACATTTCACTGCCCGGTCACAGCTGCAGGACGGGAAGGGAGGGAGATGGGAATGGGAAGGGGGATATTACAGCCATGGGAAAGGCCTGGACTTGGGGCAGGGGGGGCACTATTGCATGACAGGCCAGGAAACTGGAAATGCATCCTGCCCACTTGAGGGGCTCAAAGGGGGATGTGAAAAGGGTTTCCCCTCACCTCAACTCCTGCCAGCACGCAGGCAGGCATCACTGCTGTGCCACTGCTGCTCTGTGTGTGTGTGTGTGCACGGGTATCTGTGTATTTGGGACTGGGGAGAGGGTGAGTGGATCTGTTACCCAAAACTAAAAAGCATATAAATATAACATATTCCAATATGTTTAATAAAATATATATTATTATGTTTAATAAAATATATTTTAATATTTATATTATATATTATAAAGATAATATAGATTT
>VWZW01002154.1:528879-540700 GCA_013397115.1 Edolisoma coerulescens
CAGCTCCCGCTCCCAGCTCCCAGCTCCCGCTCCCAGCTCCCAGCTCCCAGCTCCCGCTCCCAGATCCCGCTCCCAGCTCCAGCCCCAGCTCCCAGCTCCCGCTCCCAGCTCCCAGCTCCCGCTCTCAGCTCCCGCTCCCAGCTCCCGCGCCCACCCCCCAGGTATAGGGACGCTCCCTCCGCTGCCTCACAGAGCTTTGATTCTCCCCAGTCCTCCGGACCGCAGGAAACTCTGTCCGTGTCCCCAGATTCAGTGCTTTTCATGCAACCCTTGCAGACTTTCAGGGCAGCCAGTCCGTCACCTCCACCAGAAGCTGAAGCTGCTGGGAGGTGTCCCGGCTTTTTCAGCCTGGAAGGGCGATCCCAGCAGCTGTGTCAGGGGCTGTTCTGCCACACCACCTTCTGACCAAAGGATGGGGAAGTGTACAAACCACCGCTGCAGCCACACCCTTCCTTCTTCTTGCACGGCTTCTTCACCAAACCCCTTCAGAAACTGCTCCCTCGGGGGATCCCTCACCAGGGAGCAGGACCCAGCACGTACACCCACGGGATAACCTTAAAACAAAACACCAGGGAGAGCTCCAGCACTCTGCAAACAGATCCGTTTGCAATTTCTGAGTGTAAATCTCAACCGGAGTGTCTCAGCACTATCAGGACACGGTAAGGGGCCTGTGATAAGGGAACAGTGGCAGGAAATTGCTCAGGAGGAAGCCCCCTATAAATAAATTTCTCTCTTCCTTTGCCCGAGGGTGTAATGTGAGATCACGATGAAATTACCAGCACCACCATAGCCCCATCTCCTTTCCTACTGTGTTGGTGTAGGATGAGTAGCACAGGATAATGTTTCTTAAAGCACAGATACCTCACCTGAAAGCAAAGGGCCTGTCAGTTGATAGCAACACGTAAGGCAATTAATGCAGCTCATTTGACTTTTATTTCTGCTTTCCTGTAGACCAGCTCCAGTGTTCAGGTGGTACAGCTACATCTCTTGAACATGGTCTGCTCTGATTCCAAGTCTAAAGTTGATTTTCTCATCCCAGAAAGTGAGACTGTCCTGGCTTACCACTACTGACAGAAATAACAAGATGGTTAAAACACTTTTCAGGCCGTAGTTGGGTTATCTGAGAACTGAGCAATATGGCTCAAATGGTGATGGTAAGTGGGAACAGAAGCTGGGAGGAGTGGTGATAAAATCAAAGTGGTTTTTCCCTCATTAGGTGACACAGCTCATTAGTTCACAACAAACCACCTGGTACCCACATTAAAGGCAAGAAAGTTGTTTTTTCAAAATCTTGCGCTCAACCAATGTCTTAAATGCCAAAGCATTTGCATGTCTGTGCTTCCGTTAAGCTCCTGGCAACTCCATCCTATTATAAGTGCAATTATCTAAAGTCCACACAGTGATTAACATGCTGTACAGCACCTGACAGATAGCAGCTGACTGTCAGGGGTTGGCAGGGCACAGGGTATGGCTGTGGATACAACTGGCAGGATGAATAACAAAATACTCATATAAAAGTCTTACATAATTTCAAATATGCACTGTTTTGGACACTTCTGAAATATTAGATGAGGGGATGAAAACTGACTCATTTCTAATTTTTCTGCAAAAAGAAGTTGAATGAAATAGAGGTGCACTAAGGACAAGTTAAAAAAACCCACAAACACACAAGACGGCCTGCAGGCATGAATCTCAGAAATAATAGCAATGGTCACATAAATACACCTACTAAACCTTTTTGCTTATTTCTTTATTGAAACAAGCACTCAGCAAGTGCTCAACCATGATCTTGTTTTCAATACACCCTTGCACTACAATTATTCCTGTATAATTCAGTCTTCCCCATTGCAGAGAAAACTTTATACAAGTTACAGCAAGATCCAGGCCACTTCATGGTGCTGTTCAATCCTTGCACCTTGAAAGCAAATTCCAGGGCCTTGCTGTTCACCTCTTTCCAAAGCACACAGAGCCCTGATGACATGCAACTCTGCCACCAATTAAGGCAGCCAAACTGATTTAAATATTAATGATTTAATGAGTGCTCAACGCTCTGGTCAGTGCTTCCCACAGAATTAGTGGGCAGGGTGCCAACACAGAAGTCCAGCTTCTGCTCAGACACAACTGATAATTACCTTTAAAAGCAGCAGATGTTACAGGCAGTAAAGATGGGCCCACAGTTTGGGTTTTTTTTGGAGGTATTAATAAATTACCTAAGGAAAAAAAACCTTTTGGTTATAAACTTCATGCATTACAGCATTCCAGTCCCTCTTCTGGAAAAAAAATAAGGGTGTCTTCTGTCCCACTGCAAGAGAGACACAGCAATTCTGGAGTAAGAAAAAGGTTCTGAGAACCTTTGAAGTGAACCTTCAAGTTCTCTTGAAACAGAATTTTGCCAATAAGATGGGGAAGAGACTGAAGCTCCTTTAACTGTCCCATTTTCCCCTCCCAAAATACCACCATGTATGTAAAAATAATAATAAAAAATATATCTAACACCAATTTAAAAAACATTAAAATTATTAGCTAATTTAAATGATGGCTAACAGATCTGGTTTTCCTATCACAGAAACAATTGATATAATGCTCTGCTAACCCAGCCAGTATCAGCACTGGTCTGTTAAGCAGCATCACAGGGGAAAGGAACAAAGCATTTCCCAGCTGCCCTTGGCTAAGGCTCTGTGCAATGCCTGATTGTTGTGTTACAGCAGCTTTTTAAATGCCAATCAAAAACTGCTCTGCACAGAGCTCTTCTGCTCCAGCCACCTCCTTTGCTCCGGTGTGTCCAACCCTTTCCACCACCTGACTAGGGCAAGGGAAAAAATACCATTACCCAAAAATCCTAATGGAGTGATTCTCCTTCTTCCTTTCCTTCCTGGCAATTGGATACTACCTGAATTCAGTGGGGTTTGTCCTGTTAAAAGGGCACAGCATAAATAGAAAATAGTGATATTCAGTAGTGATAGAAGTAGAAAATGGTGATACTCAAAAATAGTTCATTTTACCCCAGAGTAAGAATTATCACATAGAAGGGACCTAGCAGCAATAGCAATCTTAATAAAGAAAAACATGACAGTAGCAATGAATAAGGCATTTTAAAAACAGAGGCATCCCCTCTATTCAGGCACAGGTTCTTTGAATTTCTATAAATATCTGATGCAATTAGAACAAAAAAAAAACCTCTGGAAAAGGCAGTGTTACTCCTTGAATAAAAAAGGAAATTAGCCAGATAAAAGAATGGAAATAATTTCTAAGCCTTACCATAAACCCATCGAGAACAGTGGCCAAATATCAGATAAAAGCAGGTTGTTCCGTATCTTTACAAAATGGTGTTTTAATTTATGATTTCCTATTTTGGGACAAAATTGAAAGAGTTCAGGAACAGTGACAGGAAAGCAGATTCTCTTGGAAGGCAAGGCTGACTGTTCAGAGAAATGCTTTGACCGCTCTAAGTTAAGATCAGAAACCCTGTTTGTGTCAGACGCGTTTAAAGAAAAACCCCAAACCAACAAAACCCAGAATACTTTTTCCAATATTTTATTACATAAAAAGTTGATTGTCCATTGGAAATTTTTCACAAAGTGCAACCCCATCCTGTGTAGTATCACTGACAAACTGTTTTTTCTGAGTAGGACAGCTGGGTTAAAAATTTACCAGTAGCTCAGAAAAGTTAGTTATAGCACTAGAACAGAGAAACCACTATGCTGAGAGGAGAAAGGCAGCAGATGTTTCACTGTCATGAAAACAGATGATTTTCCATGTACCTCTGTATAGAACTGGAAAAAAAAAAGGAAATAGGAAGAGCTATAATTACCACCCTACTTGTTGAAATTAATTTTAAAGGAGGTGAATGTCCTGTATGTGGAGCCAAAAAATCTGTTATTGAAAGCCTGATAAGCCTCCAATGGAGACTCCATCTTCTGAGGGGCTCATAGAACATCAGTGACCTTATGTAACTTTTTGAGGATATTTATTTTGATATATACAAATATTTATGTGTGTGATAGGCTTTGGGCTTCTTAAATCATTCACCAACCATTTGGTTATGTAACACTGTCCCAGGACAAGTGCAACTGCCTCAAAGACTTCACCAGTTTTAAAAGGCAATTCAGGTTATTCTTGAGTAATGAACTGTGACAGCAGAGAAAGACTGGCTGGGCTAAAGCAGCTCCTGCCAGACTGCCACATTACACTTACTGGTATATTTCAGTATTTGTTGAGTGTAAAACATGAAAAAAGGAAAAGAAAAATGGAAGACAATAAAAGAAACCTACGTGAAGGCAGCATTTTGTGTTTTACATCAAAAAGTAACTGCAAAGTCATCACACAGATTGAAAACCTAAAAAAAAACAAACCAAAAAAAACCCCAGACACTTTGAAATTTGAAGAAGCTACGTGGCACAAGCCATACCTGCACTTGGCATGGGCAACTGACTCAGAAACAACTGAACAAAAAAAGCCTGGTCAACTGGTTGAATTTCAGCAAAGCTCCTTTTAACTCCAAATGGGAGAGACCCAACCTACTGTGAATGTAGATTTATGAATGACTGAAGTATCTACACCCAAAAGCTGGGCTATAACTATAGTGCAGTAATTGTTTCTCCACCAGTGTCAAACCCAATTTGATCAAAAAAGAAATAATAACATTAGGAGAAATACAAAACTGCACTTCCATGTGTTTCTGATGAAAATCTGAATTGTCATCTCTACACTGTAACTTCAAAAAGCAAAAACTCATTAATATTTCATTTTTGTAGTTTCATCTGACCTCTGTTCTTCCCTTGATTTGAGAAACAATATTGTTTACAAAGGGTGGTGCAAACCCAGAATATGTGACCAAATGATCAGTTAGTTATGGACAAGAATTGGGCTGCACATCTCAACCATCCAAACATCTACTGAGACTCTTCTCAACTCCGCTGCACATCTGGATTAGTAGAAGAGTATAAAAAGTAATAGTTAATCCTGAAGAAACAAATTTTAATTTTCCACTCAAACAGGTACAGGCCTGTTTAATGAAGTGCAGCTGCAAAGGTTTCTTTAATCCTAAATTCATACAAATATAATTAAAATTAAACAAAATGAATCAACTGGAACCTTCATCAACATCATTTAGTCCTTCCATAGAGAAACCAAAGCTGAGTTAGTCTGCCTCTTGAATACATAACCAAATGCAGATCTATTTAAAAGGTTTTACTACTCTGCAAAACAGTAAGTTTAGTGACATCTTTTATTTTAGAACAAGGACTCAGTCACAGTTTCGTACTTTTGATACTGAAGTATTCCACAAGATCAACCATTATGGTTCAATGAGGAACTTTTATCCAAAACACTTGGATTTTAGCACCTTAAAGAAAAAGTAACTCCTTACTAGTACTGAATAAAGACAGTTGATACTGTGCTCATCCTCTGCAAAATGATGTGGACCACACTGCTTGGTGCCTTTAGTCCCTAACTGGTAGTAAGGCAGAAGGGAAACAATTCTAAGCAAAGCATTTGACTGAATACAATCTGAATAGTAATAAAACCTCCCCAATTATAGAAAGTATTGGCTCCCATACAACCAACTTCATAGTATTCGAATCAAATGGTCATTTACAATCAACCACCTCAGTCAGGAATCTGTACCAAGGAAAAAAAAACCCACCAAAATCTGGTTATTAAGCATCAGTAAGTGATATGTCTAACTCTGTGCTGTACCTAGTGCTTTTTCAAATATTTAAACAAACCATTAAATCAGTAAACCAAATTAACTTCAGAGTTAAAGCCGTTTCTTCCAGCTCACTGCCTGGGTAGCAGGACACATGGAACAGCTGCTTCCACAGGCACGGTCCTCTAGCAGCAGGAGCAACCTGAATGCCCTGGATTCATCTTCTCTTTTCACCCTGACACTGCTCAGGCAGCTGCTATAATTCCATTCACTTCTGAAGGGCACAGAGTGTCCTTCTTGTACAGATCTGGAGTGCATTAGCAGAGTTCCTACCCTCCATCACGCTCCTAAGCACTTCCACAGATTTACTGGGACACAACGGGTTGAGTTTGTTTTAAAGAAACAGGCAGTCTAACCTAACATGTCCTAAACCCTGTAATTTCAGGCATCTTTGGACACTATTCTTTGCAACTTTGGGCAGTTTTGTGCCAACTGTGTCTATCAAACCATCTTCCAAGAGAATCTTTTCACACTGCACTTGGCTCTCTGATAGCAGCTGTGAATCCATGATTTGTACACCACATTTGAGATGGACACAGCTACTACAGATGAACATCAGTGTATTGAGACCATAATTCTTCCTTTCCACTTAAATTAAGTTTGTGATGTTAGACACACGGATTTATATGCTAGTTTTAAACAACAACAAAAGCATAAACAAATTGCAAACTAAAGCAGTCAATTGCTGGCATGAAGCATTACCTGTCCTGTAACTAAACAAATGGCCAACAGCAGTGAGTAAACTGGTGAATTTCAACACAAATTTAAGCCTCAGTAGTCTCTGTTTCCTTCCTCCCCACCCCCAGAAAAGCCAGGACTCATCAGGAGATTCCCTTCAAGGAGCAGCAGAGCAGGATTCAGTCTGGGTACCGCGGCTGTCATAGCTCCTCTCGCTGGGTGGTTGCTCGGTTGTCCTCTGGGACGCCGTCGGATTTCTTCTCTGCGTCTTTTTTCTTCTTTGCTTTTTCAGGTTTTGTTTTGTTTTTCACTTTCTCATTTCCGTCTGCTCCTTTGCCAGGATAAACCTGACCTTCCAGAGTAACGTCTGCACACCTTTCCTGATTTATCAGGAAGTCTTTGATCTCCCAGGCGTAGCCACCATCCCGCAGCATAAAGATGGCCCGATTGGAGCCAACAATAAACCTAGAGGAAAAATCCATATTTTTTTCAGTTAACTCTGTGCTTTTCAAACACTCCAGCATTTGCTCAGAGAGCCTCCATCATGGAGGCATATGTTTAAGAGCAAGAAGCTGGTCTTATTGTCGCCTGGGGATGGGGACAAGAGAACAGTCTTCTAGGGCATTTAAGAATAAAATGGATGAAGTATATAAATAAATAACCAAGGAAGTAATAAGGGAACAAATTTAGAACTAATTTGGCACTACGTAAAATCCACTAATGAGCATGAAATTTGCTTTATACACTTACTGCAACCCTTCTCAGCTTCAATACGAGAGTGCAACATTCTTCTGTTTCAATATGATGCTCTCTCTCAGAGAGAAAGAGAGTCACATTTTTTAGCAGGGCAACAAAAAGCCTTTTGTGGTGACAAGTCTTCAGAGTGTGATGTTTTCCATCAAGCACATAAAGGCAAACTACTGCAGCTAGAACTGACAAACAGCTGAACCACACTGAGATAAAAACAATCTGGGCTATACACACATACATGGTGCATAAGCACTGAAGAGGCTTCTGCACCACACAAGTTTTGTCAGAACTGACACAGAAACAGAGAAATAGTAAAGGATGGTGGGGAACAGCAGAGGATGAACAGTTGAAAAGTTTTTTGGGAAGAAAGAAAGGGTTCTGCAAAGGCAAGAAGTTTATCCTTGTGCAGAGCAGCTCACCTTTGCACGTCGTAGTTTGCATTGAAGAGACTGCCCTGCCACAAGCTGGTGATTTCTTCTGTCTCCTTTTCTGTGGGATTTCCCGACACTGTGACAAACATCATCAAAGTCTTCCCCTTCTTTGTCAGTTTCAGGATGCTTTCAGGCTTGCCTGGATCTATTTTTGAGAAATCTATTGGTGCTGGAGGCCTCTTGTGTTCGGGGAGATCTCCCTCTTCAATGTCGTCATCCTTCTGTTTTGAAAAGGACAAGGAAGCTTTCAATTCAACTGTTTCACAAATATGGTTTGGTTTTTTTTTTTTTTTTAATTTTCTCTTTGTTTAGAGAGTAACTGTTTAGAGTTTTGATAAAATATTTTTTAGTTGAATGATAGAGACCATGAAACCAAAAGAAAGAGGGACTGTTATTTGAAGATACTTCACCCAGAGTGCTCTTTCCATTTATAACCCTCCCCTCAAAATAATGCACATTTTCATACTGACAGGTGGAATCTCATTTTACCACATACTGGGAAATATTTCAGCCTTAAGGCTAATTCAATACAATTCCACCTATGAAACTCATAAAATGATAGTTTTATTTTCTTCACAGTTTCACAAATATTTATTATGTATGCGAGATGAAATGGGAAAGTTGCAATAAAAAGCCTCATACACACATATATGAAAAAAAACATTGACCTGATCTTGCTTTCAGAGGTCAAAACTCACTTCTGGGAATCACGTGATTGCTTGAGAATTTAAGTTTCCTTGCTTTGTGTCTTTAAACAATTAAATCCACAAGAATTCAATTTTCAATACTTATGCCACAGAAAGACTTTGATTAAAGGTTTCATGACTTTTCTAATGCACAGATGCAGCTCACAGTCTGACAACATAATCACCCAGAGAAAATCACTCCCACAATAAAGAAAAAAAAAGGAAAAAAACCCCTCTTGATGCCTCTGCTGAGGCTGACAGCCATTTAAATATTTGGAAAGGCACAATTCAAACTGCTGCCCCTTAAAACAGCTCACAAGTGTGAGGTGAATATGGTGACAACTTACATTAAACCAGAACCTGATTTCTGAAACAGTGTTTGTATCATAGAATTAAAAAGTAAAAAAACAGAACAAAAAAACCCAGAAGTCTTATACTGGCATCCACCCAAGCACTACTGAATGAGCAGGAATTAAGGCAGGTATTTTAGGTGTTGTCGTGACTTCAAAATGCATCACTCCATTAAGAACATGAACTGTAGCAGCAGATAAAGATATTCTCCTTCAGAGGCCTCAAAGGGCAGGAGCTGAGATTGATTTCCAGATCCCAGAGTGCATCACCCTCACATCTCTGCACGTGCTTATGCACAAACCCAACAGCATCCTCCTACAACAGCCACGGAGCATCCCATGCCCCTCAGAGGCTACGGTTTCATACCAGAGACCCGTGTTCTTTCCCCATCTCATTTCTGCAGTTTGTTGTCGTTCTGACAAGAGTTTAAAGTTCAGGGACCACAGAACAGAAGCTGTAGGAGCCTTAGATTTCATCCTTTCTTTCCTTACTAATTACGTCTTTGTTTCAATTTTGCAACTCTGAAACACGCTTTTAAGTTATTCACACGCCTTGAAATTTCTGAAATGAGCAAACTGTGAGGAAAGGAGAGCCCAAGGAAAGTCCCTGCCCTCACCAAGTGGGAACATTACTTATCTTAGAGGAAGCTGGAGAATGCTCAAATTGGTAAAGTACAGTGAAAATACAAAATCTTATGCAACTGAATGAAAAACATTCAGAATTAAAAGCAAACTGAACCTTAATTTAATCTGGTTTGACTAGAGCAAAGCCAGTTTATTTCAGAGTTTTGAAAGAGAAAGGCTAAAATACACATTTCCAAATACTCTGTATGAAATACAGAAATTGACTTTGGATTTAGTGACAACACAAGCTACAAACATGTATTACCTATTTCTCCCTTAACTATTCAACAAAATGCTCCTGAAGTTGTATTCTTACAGTCTGAATGGGAGTATTATCAGAAGATGCCAAGAACTCCCCTACATGGCATTTCTTTTCTTGATCCTGTATAAACTATCATGCACCTGTATTTGAAGCTATTTTTTTGAAGCTATTTTACCTTCTTACTAAAAGGTAAAAAGGTGAAGGAAAAGTGTAAGCTTTTGCTTTGAAAAGTCTAGCAGACTCAATCACTTAAACAGCAATATGAGGTTCCAGAGGGAAAGCATTACACAGACACAGGAAAAACCACACATTCCTTCCCTTGCTCCTCTCCTCAGCTCCCGTTCTCAGAAATTTCTCATAAATGCCCTGCATTTTTGTTTTTAAAAACGTTAGCAACATAAGGCACTTAATTCCTTTGCCTATTCAATGATCAGTCAAGCCTGAGAAACCCTCAGCTTGTAACAGGAATGAACTACTTAAAGCACCTGATATTTCAGTAACTAAGAGACCTCCAGCCCAGATTCTCAGTTCTGTGTCCAGCTCCCCAGGACTCGAGGCTTCTGGAGAGCCCCTTTCCACGAGGAAAATCCTTCGGTGGCTTCCTCCAAGCTCTGGTTGTACAACTGAGCTGCTGAAGCACCTCCTGCCTCTTTTCCCTGTTGCCCGCCCTCGTTTCCCACCAGATCACTCTCCCGGATCACCAGGCAGTCATGCACATGGTGCAAGGGGCAGCACGAGATCCTGGCTGGAGCCACAGACTCGGCCTTGCCAGGCTTGTGGCCGAACCCACGCATGTCACAGCCACCATCCTCCAACGGTTTTAGACTAATTGCCACGGAAATAAAAAATATTGGGAGTAATTTCATTGGGTTGAAAGCAATGACCTTTGATTCTGTACAGATGTATGCCCCGTGCTCCTCATTCCCAAGCGTAATTCCTGCTCTTACCCAAATTCACAGTGGCCCCTTTGTTCCTCTTCCCACTCTACCAAGGACACCCATGCCCTTTCTTCTCCTCCACCCTCCAGCCACCACCCCCTCAAGCCTTTCATGTTCCCTATATGTGTCCTGACTCCCACCAGGCAAAATGCCCTGCAGCTGACCATCCCGGAGTCCAAACAACCCCCGATTGTTGAGCCCTGCCTCAGTCCCTGTGCTGCTCTGTGTCTCCTCAGGGACACCACCAGCTCGAGCAGGGACTCCCCAGCTGCTCTGCCACATCTGCACACAGCTGCATTTGTGCAGCACACCGAGACCTGCACCAGGGACCTGCTCCAGCTGAAAAGGAAAAACCCTCAACAGCCTCCCGACCCGCCCAGCAGGGCTGCGGCAGAATATACAGACAAGAGTTACAACAGCACAGAGTTTTCCTTTCAGCCATCTCATTAAAAAGAGATGCTCACCTTTTAAGATTTTTTTTTCCTACAAGGCCAAATTTGGTTTAAGCTGGACAATATTAAGCCTTGATTTTTTAGCAGCTGGGCCTACTGGGTCCTTGGCTGATACCATTAACAGAAAAGTGAACTTTGAGCTTTTTGCTGATTTTATTTAAAATTTTAACTCTATTTTCTAAGAATGTCCCATCCTAAAGGGATATATGCAGTAACAATCCATAGGACAAACAAGTCCATAACCTGCCAACCAGGACCAAGGCAGGAAGCATTCATATTTCTCTTTACTTTACCTACAATTCACATACAAAACACACTTCTCCACCTTGACTTACTGCTGCAACTGGTGTTACACGAAACAGGAGTTTTCTCTCTATTATTTCCTTCGGGATTTTTTGCAAAATATTCCAGGGAATAACCTCACGGGAAAGAGTAAACGGGAAGAATGCTCTGGCATTTATCAGAAGATGATGGAACACAACTTAGTGAAAAGAACCGAAGAGTGGCATGACAACCACATGGAGAAGAGAACGATGGGAAACCACCGAGGAAAGTTAAGGCAGCGGGCTGATAAGGATGAAGGCGACGAGAGAGACCTGGAATTAGAAGTTGTTACTATGAGGGAAGATAGGAAAGAAACACCAAACCAAAACAACAACGTTATCTACTCCGCAAACGTGAAACGAATATTCCTCCTGGGTATCCACCCCTCGGTCACAAAACGTGTATCTCTCAATAATTAGAAAAAACCAGACTTTTCAGCCAGACGAGGCTGCTGGCAGGCACGGGACAGGGGCAGCCGAGCAGGGCAGGCTGAGGGCCGCTCGCCCCGACTCTGAAACCCCCACACACGGACCCAGAGCCTCGGAGGAAGGAACCCGGCACCGGCCACCCTCCACCGGGCTCGGGGATCTCTCCCGCCCGGTCCCGACCAGGCCCGGGG
>VWZW01002154.1:551405-614361 GCA_013397115.1 Edolisoma coerulescens
AGCAGCGGCAGCCCCGGCGCCCAGAGCCTTTTCTTGCCTCCCGGCGATTAATGGAATGATGTTGCGGAAAAGGCAGAGCGATCCTGCCGGGCTCAGTCGGGACTGCTCGGGCGGCGGCGGAGGCGGCGGCAGCGGGGTAGCGAGCGGCATGCGAGTGCCCCCCCGGCGCTATGGCTAGCGGTGGCTCCGGCAAGTCCAGCAGCGAGGTCTCCGGCGGCGGCATCCCCAGCAGCAGCTCCCTGCAGAGGAAGAAGCTCATCTCTATCTGCGACCACTGCAAGATCAAGATGCAACTGGTGGCCGATCTGCTTCTGCTGTCGAGCGAGACCAGGCCGGTGAACACCGAGAGTCTGTCTGTCTTCGGTGAGTCCTTTGAGAAGTGCAGGGACACGATCATAGCCAGGACCAAAGGACTCTCCATCCTGACCCATGACGTCCAGAGCCAGCTCAACATGGGACGCTTCGGGGAGGTGGGGGAAAGCCTGATGGAGATGGGGGAGCTGGTGGTCTCCCTGACCGAGTGCTCTGCCCACGCTGCCTACCTGGCTGCAGTGGAGACTCCGGGGGCCCAGCCTGCTATGCCTGGCTTGGTGGATCGCTACAAGGTGACCCGATGTAGGCATGAGGTGGAGCACGGCTGCGGGGTCTTGAAGACCACCCCTTTGGCAGATATGAGCCCTCAGCTCCTGCTGGAGGTTTCTCAGAACATGTCCAAGAACTTGAAATTCCTGACAGACGCCTGCGTGCTGGCCAGTGAGAAATCCAAGGATAAATTTGCTAAGGAGCAGTTCAAACTCAGTGTCAAATGTATGAGCACCAGCGCCTCTGCCCTCTTGGCCTGTGTCAAGGAGGTGAAGACCTCACCCAGCGAGCTGACCAGGAACCGGTGCGTCTTGTTCAGTGGACCTTTGGTGCAGTCTGTCTATGCTCTGGTGGGCTTTGCCACTGAGCCCCAGTTTTTGGGTAAAGCTGCCACCATTAATCCAGAGGGCAAAGCTGTGCAAACTGCCATCCTAGGAGGAGCCATGAGTGTGGTATCTGCTTGTGTGCTCCTGACCCAATGCCTCAGGGATATAGCCCAACACCCCGAAAGTAGCACCAAAATGAGCGATTACAGGGAAAGGTTGAGGAACTCAGCTTGCGCCGTCTCGGATGGTTGCAACCTGCTATCTCAGGCACTAAGAGAAAGATCTTCACCCAGGACTTTACCGCCAGTGAACTCCAATTCTGTGAATTAACCCCCACATCTTCTGTTTAGATCCCAGTCATTGCTAAAGGAAAATAATATCCCACCTCCTCACCCCTTTTTTGTATACCAAAGAATTTGCTTGGATGAGCCCAATCCTCTGATTTCATGTGGTGAAGAAGCAGAACATATTCAAACTATATGTACTAATAAAGGTAGCCAGTTTGGGCTTCTTTTTATTTTACTTTAAAGTTGAGCAAGTATCTGCAGATAAATTTTCCTTTATTCCACAAGGTCTTCACACAAATGGTAAAACTGTTTCAAAGTTTTTTATATTTGGGGAGGTGGGGGTATCTTAGAAAAAGGAGAAAAAAAAAAGAGCTTTAATCGCGCTGGGTGCGGTTTTTAAAGTTTGTCGTGTCTTGTCTTCCGAAATTTCCCTTCTAAATTTTGCTGTTCGGTTGTGCAGGAAAAAGGTTACCTCAGTTCTTACTCATTTAAAAAAATGAAAAAACCCAACAACACATAGATGATGGATGTAGCTACTATTTTGTTTGTTTTTGTTTTGTATGACTTTTTTAATTTTGCATCAAGTGTTAGGTTAGAAGTGCATTTGGTGTGTAGGAGTGGAAGGACTGGAGGTTGTGATTATGTTTTCCATGTGTTGATTTCCAAACTGGGGGAAAAGCTACTGTGAGTGTTTAAACAAACAAACAAAATTACACTATAACAAAAGTGATTTTTAATTTTTTTCCAATGTCAGTTTTTATCTTGCATGTACTGGAGTATTTATTTCATCTATTAAAATGTTATGTTTCTCAGATGCCTTTCTGTGAATCTCTTAATACTTGAATAATTGAACAACCAGGCCTGTTTGTATTGTATGTCATTTCCCCCAGGGAATGGGTGGTACAAACCTAACTGTAAATTCTAGACAGCAGCATACAGGCTTCAGTTCTTTTATTTTCATAAACACTGTCCCTTTCTCAGTGCTACCCCTCTTCCTCAGGAGCCTCTGACAGAGCTACTCCAGTTGTGTCTGTGGACAGCTGGGCCAGGATGCACTGGGATTGCTCTGGGACTGCTCTGCAGAGCGCTGGTGGTGGCTGCAGCAGGGCACAGCCTGGCTTTGTTTGTCTTTATCAGCATTCAGTGTTACCTTTTGAGAAGGTTTTGTATTGCAATTCTTGCTGACGTTGTGGGCCATCTGGTATGTTAAAATCTATGAGTTTCAGTATTATTTCTTGAAAAACTTCACTCTGCTGGTTAGCCGGGCGTGTTCCATATTTCTGCTTGGGATTGTGAAGGTTTGCCGGAGTTGGTGCCTTAATTCCTCAGAGGGTTGTGTTGGAGCTCCTCAGGAGAGACTTCTATCAAAGCAGTTTGAGTGTGATGTTGCAGGTTGCAGGAGAAGATGGCTAAATTCTGAGGTGCAGCCGACCTCCAGTGGAATTCCTTGGGAGCTGTGAGTGGAGCTTAGTGCATACTGCAGTAGTTCCCATAGTTGCAATGCTGAATGTTGTCAGCCTGGTCTTTGTGGCTCTGTTGCCTTCTGTATGTTCTGTTAAAGGTAAATAGAAGAGCAAGTCTTCTGGCAAGGAGGTTTTGTTTGTCTGTCCTGCCCCATTGCATAATTGTGGGTTTCTTTATAGGTCTGCAGATTGAACAATGTTGAAAGCTATTGGAGGAAGCACTTTAAAAATGTTACCGTGGCTTAAACCTTAACAAATACTGTCCTAGTTATTCCTTTGAAGAAGGAAACCTTTGGGCTTTGGGTGTGGAATGGACCTGGCATCGTGAAAGGTCTTTGTTTTATAGCATTCTTGTTTCTCTTGCATATGATGCTTTTACGTAAGTGAAGTGAAACGTTACTGGGTAGTGGACAAATACATCTGTTGGAGGAGATATAAGCTATATCCATATCTCCAGGGTTAGAAAAAAATAACTCCTTGACTTAAGTACAGTGGACCTCCATGTTAGGTTTTGTTTCTGTTTAAATGGAACTTCTCTGACTTCAGTGAACTGTAGGAACAAGACTCTTCTTTGCCATAATCAGCCCAGGCTATGCTCCTGCGGGGTGTGATTTTCTCACCATGCTGTGTGTGCTGCAGGAGCATGGGTGCCCACAGCTATACAGTGAAGCATAGAAGTCCTCTCACCATTTTATAATAAATTAATATCTGCACGCAGTGTTCTAACTTTGAGATGCCTCCACAGGTATTTCCTCAGAAGCTCTCACGTGCGCACACAAATGTTTTCCCATCTGTATGGCAGGAGCAGCTGTAGGAGCCCGCAGGGACTCGTAGGAAGCCAAGGCCATCTCCAGGGAGGTCCCGTGGCTCTGTGCAGGTTGTGGTATCTGCTCAGCCATCCCTTGTACCTCCCTCCCTCGTGGGCATCTCCGTGGGCGCTGAGGCACCCTCCCAAGCGACCCTTCCTGCGTGTCCGCGGGGCTGTGGGGAGGAGCACGAGGGGCAGCAGCGGGGTGAGGCGTGCAGGATGTGCTGTGTGCTGTGGGCAGGAGGTGAGGAACCCGCTCCACCCTTCCTTCCAGAGCCTGGATGGGGCACGGCTCCGTGTGCCAAGTGCAGGGATGCTGCTGGGGACCTGCAGGGCAGGGCACAGGTTTGGGGAGCATCCTTCAGCTCCAGGTCCTTTCAGGTCCTGTGACCTACATTGGCGGTGCCTCCTCCTCCCAGACACAAACCATAGAATTCTGAAGGGCAGCTCTGCAGTGTGTCTGACAAAAAAAAAATGTAACGTCCCACTGGCTCTTTTGATGTTTCTACTTAATAATTTTTGGTGCTGCTGAACTAATTAGATCCTTTTTGATTCATTTATACATTATTGAGGTTATAGGGATCACAGTACAGCCTCCTTATTACCTCTGCATATGAAAGGCACTGTATTATTAACGACGATAATGCTGATTTTTGTTGTGGCAAGATCTTGTTTGAAGTGGTTTAGTGCAATTTTTGTTTTAACAAGGCTGCTGTAGATTCTTCCTCCCGTTTCTTATTATATTTTTAAGTGAGGTACATGCGTACATATATAAATAAGTATGTATCTTCTTTTTCTTCTAATACTGAAAGAAAACAGACTGCTCTAGGTCTCCCTTTGCTTTTGAGCTGTGTGAATTTTGGAAGGATTCAGTTTTATAAATAAAGTGGGACATGTAGCCAGGCCATGATTTTTTAACAGGCTGATTAAAAAAAAAAAGTACATACAATACATATTTACAAATAGTAAATTCACCGAAGTAACTTCCTGTAACATTTTAAAACAATAGTAATTTTAACAGTTCAAAATGTTCAATCATTTCTTTTGAGAGTACAGCTCGCACAAAGGGAGGCACACACTGCTCCCTGGCCTCAGCTCAACAGTGTATCTGTCAAAATCTGTGCTACTCATGTAATTAGCACAGCAAAGTTAAAAAAAAAGGGTTTTGATGCCAACAAGCACAACTTGCACATTGTGGCATTTTTCTGAGCTGAAAAGAGCAGAGTCCCACTACTAAGTGTGAGTATGTATCTATTTTAAATGCTGTAGTGCCACATTTATAAAGACTTAATGTATATTGTGATCATTTTTTTGGGGTTTATTCCTATAGAATATTAATTCTGATACAAGACATTAGTTCAGTAGGGAGATTCATGCTGTTTGTTTGCTTTGTACTCTCTGGGACAGAAAAAATACAAAATGGACGAGTTTTCAGGGTGCACTTGCAGGGCCCATGGAGGTCACTGATTATCACTTGGCACCGTACCTGGGCCCCTGTTCCCAAATGCTTCCACACCATTTAAGCCAGCAGGTACTGTCACTATTTCAGCGTGGGCTTACACAAGCATGAGATGTTTTCTGATCTGGAATCTTGATGATTTTCATGGGGAAAAAAAACCTCATTTGTGGGTTCTTGTATCACATATGTCATAGACTGCTCTAACAGTGCGTTTAATAAAATGGTTAACTTATTTCTAAAGACATTATGCAATGCACATTTGTAGCCAAAACCAACGCTATCCCCACCACAAGAGAAGTAAGCTTGTTTTTTAAATGTAATAATTTTTTAACAGGGAAGAAGCTGCCACCTTTGTATTGTCTGTAAATTTGATACTATCTTGTGGTTGCTGCTTCAGCATAGGGAAGGTCATTATTGATGTAATACAGCAGCTGAATTCGAGTTTGAGAGCAGAGCAGTGTGTTTTCTGGTTCTAAAAAAAGTAAGTTCTGTAAGGCAACCAGTAAACCAGCAGCAAAATGCTATTGGAAAGCAAGTACACTATTTAAGGGAACTTGCAAATGTAAAGCCATGTTATTTTTCAAAACTAAGAAAGAAAAAAAATAAAAAAGTCCCTGGGTCAGATAATTCCCTTCACTTTTTTACCACAGGAAATGATCAAAGTAGCAGAAAATCTGCTCTTTTTGGCCAAACTTCTGTCAGAGACAGAAGAGGTCGAGCCAACACATGGTGTATGCAGCCTTGCAGCAAGAGGGGATGTGGCTGATGGGAAAGGAGGTGGGACCAGAGAAAATCTGTAGGGTAATACCTCTTATTAAACCCACAGGAATTTTCCTATTCTAGATAAAAGAGTGGCTGATCCAATAAAGCAGATCTCAGACAACACGACCTTCCTTTTGGGGCCGTCAGCAGGCTGTGAACGAGGACGTGGGGCTGGGAGCCTTGGGGATGCTCTGTGTCCAGCAGCTGCGTTGCTGTAGGGAACCAGAGGTCCCTAGGGTGGCCCTAAGATCTGTGAGAAGTACAGGCACAACGTGTACCTGCCAGAAGAGTTTGGTGGGAAACGGAGGGCTTGGGTTTTATCTTTCTTTGCTTTCCTCCCTATCGGGCTCTTTCCAGACTTCACAAGCAGAAGCAGATGGTAGGGGCCAGTACATTTTACTTCTTTGTTCTTGCTGCCTGTGAAAGGTGCCAGATGGGCAATGATAAAGATAGAAATTCCCTTCCTGTAGCCCAGGGATAGCGGAAAACGCAGAGCTTCAAGGCTGCCCTATCCTCACAGGATCACCATAACATGTTTTTTTGGGCCCACTGTTCCACTCTTCGATTTTTTGCCAAGAAACTGACAGAAAATCCCAATGGCAGCTTGACAGGGGCATTGAGGACCAGTTAAATATTTCCCATATGACACCAAACCACCACCAGGTTTGGATCACTCACAAATGATCCAAAAAGTAGAGGGGCTAGGTGTGAAGTGCGAGGCCAGATCCTTCAGATGAATAACTCAGAAAATTAAATACTGTGTACTCTGAGGTGGTTTTTTTTTACTTGGGAATTAAAATTATCATATTTTTTATATGTAAGACTAGTTCAAAAGTATATTTAATTAACATAATTAGCAGCAGTACTCAGAACCATCTTCTTAATGAAGACAGACATCTATGGGCATGAAGGGCCTTGTCCATTACTGTAATTAAATACTAATGTTTTCCAAACTATGTTCAAATGTTAAGAGGTTTTTTTTTTTGTGTGGCAAAGTAAGGAATTATATGTTGATTTTCATTAATCTGAATATTTTCCTAGAGCTGATTTTATTGTACTGGAGTCCTTTGAACCTAAGAGGGTTTTTTATTTTGTTTTTTCAAATCCACGCAGAGTATGATGCTATATTCCAACAAAGTCAAAAGCAGCATTTCAAGATTAATGCAGAGATTCCTGGGGTCTTTTGTCAGCTTGCCAGGCTCTGGTTCCTGTTCTAACTTAATTTTTTATAATTTCCTTTTATGTTAATAAAGACTTCTTGTGGCTGTAAAAGTTGAAGTTGTCTCACTCCATAGACAGCCTGGTTCTTATGTAGATACTATTTAGATTATTTAGAAATCCTGCTGGTTGCCAGATGGAGCTCTTCTGGGTTTTATGTTAAATACTTGGAAAGCTAAATAGCTTGATTTTCCTCTCCTCCCTCCCTCAACAAAATAAATAAATACTTGAAAAGTGATTACTAACAACTTGCTTAAATTCAGTTTTAAAATCAAATTATTCTGAGGCGAAGTGACTGCAAGTGTGAGATTGCTCAGAGTAGTCAGGTTTTGGTAGGGTGTGACTTACCTACCAAGATCTTAAACCAGCAGTTTTTCACCAGTTTTGTGTGGGCAGCAGGAACCTGAGCTTTAGTCTGGGGATAGAGAACACAGCCCCGACTCCCGTTGGGCAGGGACCTGTGTTTCACACTGAATGCACACCACGTGTTCCCCCAGGTCGTGCAGGAGGTGCTTGGGAGGCACTGGGAGTCAATGTCCCACTAATCATAATTCTGTTGTTGTCAACTTACAAAATGTCAAGAGAGCAATTTTGGCCCCCAGGGTTATGTTTGTAGGCACAGAGAAAGAAATTGCCCTTTTCTAGTCAATTTTTTTTGCTATGTATTGATTCTGTCTGGTTCACATTACATATAGGAAGTCTCTCAATTGGCTCTTCAGGTGTACTTTGGCCCCTGTTTGCATTCTGAGCATGCACACGATGGAAAAAAGTGAGAAAAGTCAGCTTGATCTATATGTGCAGTGTGACAAATTACAGGCCCTGCAGCACTCCTGAATTGGCGTGCAGTTAATGCTCTGGTCTTATTTAAATGCCTCAAATTTAGTCAATGTTTAAAAATTTACTTTCTGTTTAAAAATTTACTATGGAATCAATCTGTTCTGGCTATATTAGATTCATAGTTCAAAAACTTTATCCTCTTTCCTCATCTTAAAGTAGTCATTGGTCTAAAACTCTTCAGTCTCTGGGTCTAGCTTAGAAAACAAAAAGAAATTGAGCCCTATATTTCAGTTTTAGTATTTTTGAAAGCTTTAAAGCTAATGAGTTGACCTATTTTTAAATTACAGAGCATGGAAAAATAGTGGGTGTATTCTTTTTCATGCTGAAGTGAGCTATTGTTTCTCTGCTCGCAATTAAAAACTCTCTTTTTAGAAACTCAGATAGGTCCTAGGCATTGCAAGACAGTCTGTAAGTGAAACTGTCTGCATGGAATTTCCTTAATACTGAGTTTAGACGTGGATTCATTCAGGATCTGTAATCTTGTCTTGCGACTGGCATTAGAGGAGTTTGTCCCAACAGCCTGTAAATGGAGCTGGAAACATGTGAGTAGGCTGAGGAGCAGTTATTGAAGTGAGCACTACACGCCCCAGAGACACCAGCACTACCTCTGAAACTCCAGAGATAGGTGCTGCTGGCGGGGCACTGCGGGTTGGGATGCTCTCAAGAAGTTACAGTGAAATACAGGACTGAAAAAAAGCTATGAGCAAGACAGGCACAACTTGGAGTTTTTAAGGGGGGGAAAAAAAGGAAAATATTCAGTCAGACCTGTAGGAGTATCTAGGGGCTTAACTCTCATTGATTTTCAGTGGGAGGTGTACATCTGGATGTTTTGTGGGCCTGGTCATTTGTGATGGACTTTGAATGCCTGTGGTTTTAAAATTAATTTGGGATGTTGGGTAGACTCTTACTGAAACTCTAGGAAGCTAGGAAACTTGCAGTTGAGGTACCAGCACGGGCCATGATTGTGTTCCTGCCATCCTGACCCTTCTCTGTGGGTTACAAGCTCTTGCTATCCTTGCAGGCGCCCTGGCTGGCAAGAGGCCAGAAGCCCAGCTCTACCTCATGTGTCTTTTATGGTTGCCAGATGCCAGCACTGTGCATCTCACTTTCACATCAGAATCACAGATTTCATCTCTGTCCCTCCACCCTCTGCTCCTGGTGCAACACCCAGATGTGGAAAGAGATCCCTTTGTACTCTGTGCACACTATCCCTGTAGAGGCCGCGTATATGAAGATAAAAACCTGGTAAGCACAGGCCAGATGGCATTACAAACATACCTGTCCTCTCTGCCAGCCACCTCCATGCCACCTCCATCCTCTCAAAATGCGTCTTGAAGAGCTGCCCGTGATCCATGCTCCCTGGATCTGCATTTCACACACAGATTGTCAGAGCTCTAATGCTCCTCAGAAGGAAGGGTAATCTGACTTAGGTATTTATGAGGTGATTTCACTTGGGGGGCTAGCGGGGGAGCTGGATCCTGGGAGATGTAGGTTACTGGCCAGCTTAAAGTTATAGCCCTTAAGGTGTCCTTTTGGGCTTTTGTGTGGCATTTTCTGCCTCTATTTTACCCAACTCTGCTGTTTGCTAACCTTGTGTATTGAGTTCATCTGCAGCTTTGAGTTCAGCAAGACAGAGGAGGCATCTGAATTTACACTGCTCTGTAATACCTATTTATTGAAGAATCTCCTATAACTTTCCTATATTGGACCCTGAGGCTTCTTTTCTTATCTTGCCACAAGTTTTTTTGTTAATGAAAATTACCTTAGTTTTCTCTCCAACTGAAGAAAAAAACTCCAAAGGAAACCCTATTTGATGTATTTGTCCAATTCCCTACCTATCTTCCTTTTATGGACAGTTTCAAGATAATTAGATGAAAATCACTTTCTTTGAAAAAGTAATTTTGCTCCTAAATATCAAAGTCATAGTCTGAAACTTTTGAGCATTTTCTTTTGTACGTGATTAAACCCACATCTGTTCGTTGGGTAGAACAGAGGAAGAGCCATGCTTTTCTGTCTTGGTATGTAAGACAACAAAAGACCAAATGTTCTTCTTTGGTTCACTTTCATGACTGTACTGTAGTACACAGAAATGTCTGGCTGTGTCAGTAGTGCTGCTTTGGACACTGAGTGTCCTTTGACTGCAGGCCCAGCACTTTGCAGACACTTGTATTGGGGGAAAAAGAAAAATATGGTGAAGGACCGTGTTAGTACGTTATATTGTTCTGTATTAGGTTTGGTTTTGTTTCAAACAAGAAAGCTCAAATCAGAATTATGTGCCAATTCTTTATAAGATCCCACTCATTTGGCAAAGGAATTGCATTAATTACATCTTGTTTTCTGTACTGTGTCATTACAGAAGAGAGAGCACATGCTGCACTTGTGAATGAAATAATTCTCTCACATCTTTGAAGCCTTTGCTGTATTTTTCCCTTTTCCTTTGAAAATAACGGTGGTCTGTAGAAGACTTTCCCTGGATGATAAATACACTTTGCAAATGTACAGTGGTGATCAGAAAGAAGCTTGAGTAAAACAGACGTCTAAAATCTAGTAAATCCATCTGATAGAAACATGATAAAAAAAGAGTCAAAGTACTTTTTTAAAGCTTCTCCCAAAAGTATTGGCTCAGCCATAGTTTTACCTGGGTTGCTGTTACATTCATTTGCTGTTACTGTGGACATCTCCTCCCCTGTGAGATGATTTTAGAAGATGGACGGGTTTCACTTATGGAAGATGCAGTTGCTGACTGGGTTTGGATCCTTTTAAGGCTGTGATCTCTGAGATGTTGCAGGTTCTTCCTTGTGAGACTGCATTTTACTGGACTGACCTGGAGTTCCCGTGAGTCACTGATGTCCAAGGAAAATCACTCCTGTCAAGAGAGTAGAGCATAAAGAATGTTCACAGTACAGCTGTAGGAAAATGCTGTAAGATGGACACTCCTCCTTCAATAACTCTGAACTAGCCCCTCTACCTCAAGACTATTAATTCCAAAATTTAAAGAATTTCAGCTACTAAAAAAATTTATAACCTATGTGATTCACGAAAGCCTTCCTTCATGTGTTGCTCTTTACAAAGTCTGTTTATCAAAAATAACAGGGTAAATGTTGGGGAGTTATGGCAAAAATTAGACATTTTTTTATCAATGGGGAAAAACCAAACTGCTTTAGTTTTCAGAAGCGGGCTGCAAAACAATTTTTCTTTACTCATTAAGATGCTCTGTAACTAAGTTATTCTACTTCTAACATCGTTTTAAAATATATTTTTACTGTTGATTTGCATTGACGTCCTACAGTTTTATTTTAGAAAAGTGCTCAGCCTATGTGCTTCAGTGAGATCTACTGTATAAATTTGTCCTCAGAATCAAATAATCCTAGTTAGTGACAGAGTGAAATGATATTAAATTTATTTCTAAGGGAAAAAGCTAGCACTGTGCCAAAGTCAAATTGATGATAATTTCAACCTAGTAATTTTAAATGCTGCTGCATTTGTAGTAGTGTTTGAGGACTCTTGTGAGCCTGAAGCATATTATTTTCAAACTGTTTAATTTTACCACTCCAGAAAGTAGAGAATTCTGTCTCTCAGACCATTTTTTGGGGGGGGGAATTATAGCCTTTTAGAATGTGCCTAGCAAAAATGTTCCTAGTTAGGTTTAGTTTGCAAAGTGAGTCCTACCTGCAGATATGAAACTGGGATGTACAGGTTTAACATGTTCTGAGAGAGGTTGTTGTAATGTTAGTTAAGAACTGCATTTCCTGAGGTTCGGGTATTTTGACTTCTCAAAGAAACACAGAATTTTTTATTATTTATAAGCAACCTTTTAAATTTGTTTTCAGAGATGAAAGCCCCAGAAGTGTTTTATGATTATCTCACCCCTCTTTAGTTCTTGTCAAATAGTTCCATTGCTTATCTATTTATTTAATTATTTTTTAAATACACAGCACAGTAGCTTGTGCAAATATGAAGCACTGATGTTGGTAGCAAATCAGCTTCTGTCTTCAGTGGGGACAGAGTTTATACCATGATTCTCTTCACTGGGTAAATTCCTTTAACATTCCTGTAACATCTCCAGATAGACAGCAAATCTACCAAATGACTACTAAATAGTCATTAAATACTAAGTAATTATTAGATTGCTAAAAATCTGCATCAGAACCAGCAGCTAGTTGAGATCATCTGCTTGTAAGTAGGGACCTACATGGAAATATATTTGGTAGTAAGGTAAATGCTTGTCATCATTGTGCCCTGCCAGTGATTTTGGGTCTCTGCATCTTAGGACTGGGAAAGAAGGTGGAAACTTGTTTGGTCAAACAGTACAGCTCAGTTCTCAGGGAATAAAAAAGCCCTTGCAGAGTTAGCTTGGATGAGCTGATAAACAGGGAGCTGTAGCTTGCTGATAACTGACGGGTTTGTAGAGCACATCCAGTCACAGTAGCTGTTAAGGGCAGTTGGGCCAAGTCTGCTCACAGTGAACCTTTCTTCTTCATCAGAACAAAAGCTGTGTTGTCTGTCCCAGACTGTCACGTATCTTCACCTTTGAAGACTGTGCCTTTTCTAAAAGCACAGATAAAAAACAATGCACCTGTTTCCCATGAGCTATGTCCCAACAGTCACCACGTTTTTGTGGCTGTCTTGGTCCTGAGCATGGCACTGTGTAATTCTGCCCAGTGATCCTTTCCTTTTGTCTTGCTTTTTACGCTGTCACTCACGTATTCCTTAGTGCACATCATCAGACTATGGGAGCCATAATTCACCTCTGTTTCTATTTCTTCTCTAATGCTTCCAAAGATCTCTTGTCCTGACTTATAAAAACAGCTGGAGCTGCCACATCACTCCATTTTAAGCTCTGAATTGTATTAGCCATTACACTGGTTCCACACGCTGCTTGGGTGGAGACATCAGTTAAAACTCCCAACACAGCCAGGAACTGCAGCTCTGTGCAAGTGGTGGGGACTTTCTAATTTTTAACTACATTACACTAAAAAAGAGGATTTTTCCCAGAGCAATTTACCAAGAGGGGAAAAATGGAAATACTGTTTGAGGATGACCTTCCACCCCAGTCATCTGGGGGTGACGTTGGCTGACGTCTGTTACTGCTCAGCTTCCCTGCTGTGGCTTTGCAGCAGTCGAGTGCTCTGTCATCACTGCTAAGGAGAAAACTCCTGAGCTCACTGAACAGTTTGTGAGGCGTTTGGGAAATGGCAGAAGGATTTATGAATGCAACTTCAGAACAAAGTATTCCTCATGTTTACCTGATACAAATGTGGGTCCTATTGGAGCAGACGTTGAATGCATTGATTCTAACAATTTCTTCAATCTGAAGTGCAATTCCTGACCCCAAGATCCTGAGAAAGAGAGAAGGGGAGATAAAAAAATAAGGGAATTACTTTGCAGCACTCCAGCATGGGAGCAGGAAAAGTGTTGTTTTGATTGTCTCCAAAAGGGAGGCAGTGCTGTAACTCTGTTTCATTTTCCTCCACAGAACTTGAAAAGATTTTTCCTAGAAATGTGTAATGGGACTGTCAGAAAACAGACCCCTCCCCTTCCCAGTAGTTTCCTGCTGAAGTCATTTAAGGCCTCTCACAGCTTTCATCTGTGTAGGCACTGAGAGCTCATGGGCCAAGATTTTTTTTTTTTTCAAAGGGAATACAAGCAAAACTGAAGCACTTTTTAAAAAGTCATTAGGAAGGAAAGTTGGAAGTTTCTCTGCATGTGAAGCTGGCTCTCCACTTAATCAGTTTCTCATTTCCGTTCTGTTTCCGTCAGTCCCAGTGAGGTGGCTGTAGGTGTTTTTCTTGTTTTAGGTATTGCTAAAAGCGTGTATGTGAGCTGCCCAAAGGGGCGGAGAGGGAAGTTGTTCCTTACTTCACTTCTGGGACTGTCTGTTCAGGGCTTTACACAGGAGGTGACTTGGAAAGGCTCGTGAATTCCATTCACTGTGCACTCAGACCTGATGATTGCAGTAGGCTGAGCACACAAAACCTGCTCTGCAGGCAACAGGCCTTATGCAGTAGCTATTTAGAAAAAAAAAACCCCTTTGTTGAACTGGTAGATAGCCTGCATTTGCAAAGATGGGGATTCTTGTTGGTTATATATACTATGTTTAACACAGTGATCAAGGCAACGTGCTCTTAGAAGAAACCATTACTGCTCTGAATAAATGGATGCTACTCAGCCTGCATTTTCTGGTTGGACTGAATTCAAGCCTCCCATTCTGAAATGGATAGCTTTTCTGGATCGCATACACTTGTCTCTCAGACGAATCTGGAGTGTGGATTTGTTCCTTAGATGAATGACACACATTTCATCCGGTTTCTTTCAAGCTGAGCTCTGCCTGGCACAAGAATGATAGATGTTTTTTCTTTCTCCTTCTGTTTAGAGGACCATGTTGTATTGTGAAAGATGAACTTCATTCCCAAGAGAGATGAGCTGCATTCAGAGGTGGATTTACCTGTGCATGTTTGTAATGCTGCAGCAGTGCCATAGGCACCTCATCAGACAGATTACATTGGGGTAGCCTTGAGCCTTAGCCACACTGCAGCTGTACTGTATCAGCTCTTCTGTACAGCTTTAATTGGAAGTTAGATGTCCTTAGAGCCTAGAGGAGTCTTCTCTCTAGGGAGTGAATTTTCCTATTTTGTTTTACTATCAGTCTTCGGGGGTAGTACAGTATACAAGTATAATATACAAGTGTTTCATCCTTGGAGCATGAAAGAGCTTCCTGATGTTAGCTGGCTATTATAAATTACATCTGCATTTAAGAGAAGAAAATGCTAGTATTTAAGTAGGCTGCCAGAATGCTGTGAATGCAATCCACTGCATTCATGTGACATTTAAAGCGAGTATTTGCATTTGCTATGAAACTGTGCATACCTAATGTGTAATTTTTGGGGCTTTCCTTGGTCCAGTGGATAAAGAAGCTCCATGAGTTGAGTACAGCCTAAAGAACAAATTTACTGCTTTGAATTAAACTCCTGATCAGGTCCCAGGATGACATTTGGGACTGCTGAACTAACCCATATACTTGGAGAAAAACTCGAGTTCACTCCCAGCATCTGACCCTTATCCTGCAGTGCTGGCAGGCTCTGAGCATTACCTGTCCCTGTCACCTCCCCACATCCCATCTGTCCTTGTGCTGAGACCACAAGTTTGAGGCCAGCCAGACAAGATGTTCCGTGGCCTTTCTGATAAGGGCTGATGTGGCCTCAAGTGGGCACATGGCACTTTTAGACAGTCTTGATTCAGGCTGTCTGCAAGGCCCACCTGGAAAGGAGAAGTTAGGTTGTGGCTCAAGACCTGTTTCTAGGAGTGGCCACCTCAGCTACAATATAAGCAAACCTGCTTAATTTGCTGTGGTTCTACTTGTGCTGAAAACTTACCCAGCCTTTCCCAAGGCTTTAGATCCTTACCTGCTTGCTAAGGTATTTTTATTTGTCTGTCTTATTAATGGAATTATTCTTGTTGCTTAACTACAGTGTTGGCAGAAGTTCTTGTCATACTGAAAACAAGATTTGAACTGAATCCAAAGACTGTGGAGTCAGTGCAGCTGTATGATGGGGAGGAGCTGGCACATGCTTTCTAAGATTTGAAACTATTAACCATATATTCAAGGAAATGACATCTGAAATGTCTTTATTTCTGGTGGTAACTGATAATTTTCACCCAGTGCAGCTTTTGTTTCTTATTATAACTTCTTCTGTCGAGAGGCTGAGACTAGCCAACCCTGCTTTTGTGAGTTAGCAATGGTAATTAGAGATGCCTGGTCTATTTTACTGTGATATGTACATACACTGGTAAAGATTGATAATAGGAAACTTGTCACTCAGAAGCCATTCTGCTAAATCTCTGTCTGCTGTTTGGCCACTTGTGTAACGAATGGTGCCAGTCACCACAAGTCACCGGGGGTGACCTAATGACCAGTCACCACTAGTCACCACCTAGTCTCAGGGCAGCAGCATTTCTTTACAGAATTCCTTTCTGTGAAAGCCCTTCTGAGAATCAGCAGAACAGCTGGCTCAGTAACTGAGGCATCCAGTGTACAGGGGTGACAAAAAACTGTGCAAGCAGTGTGAGCCTTCCTTGTGAAGAACAGAACAGTCAGAGCTGCTGGCAGAAAGCGATAAGAGTGTCAGTGGCTGCCTAGGTTAGGGAAGGACGGGGTGTGTTCAGTGAGGGGGACAGTGTTTGTTTAGGTTTTTCCTCTTGGGACTAGTTTAGTATTTCAAGCACGTTTGGGAACTTTTTCTTCCCCCAGTGGTCTAAGACATGAACTGGACAGCGTGTACGGATCTGAGAGAATAAGACTTAGCAATGCTTCAGAAAAAGCAGTTGCATACCCTATAATGACAGCTTTGTTTCTGGGTGCCTGTGAAGACTCAGTTTTTGTTTGCTGACTTTTCTTGCAGCTGAAAATACACAAGAAGATGCCTGTTGGGGCTGAAAAAACCTAAAGATAGACAAAACTGTAGAGTAAGATGGAGCTGAAACCAGCCCTGTCCAGGGAGTCCCTATGTGTGCTATATCAGAGGGAACAGCTGGGGTCTGCTACTGGCACCATTACAAAACCCACACTACTTTCTACCTGACTGTCTGCTTACTGTGCATGCCCTGTCCAGCAAAATGGAGAGCTGATGGTTATCTCCTTTTTCTCACTGTCTGTGGGAAGGTCATTTAGAGCAGCAGGGCCTGAGTCACTTTGTCACAAGCCCATTCAAAAGGCATTTGCTGTATGTAAACTGCTCCAAGATGAGGAGCAGACACAAAGGGACATACTTGTACAAGTTGCTATTCAGAGATCTTGAAACATAAAACACATAGCTCTGAAGGAAAAGGCCAAGACCCTGAAAATAACTGGCCAGGGTAATGGAAACTGTTAAAAGAATGACTGGGAGCAGCCACAACCATTGCCAAAATCATTAGACTCATCAAACTGAAAAATGAGCCTGGTGGTAGCAGCACATCCAGATGGCCAAGGAATCCAAGGAATATTGGTAACCCATCCATTTGCCTAGTTGGAACCTTGTCCACCCACCAGCTCAGGGGGACACTCCAGAGGGGCTCCCAAAATCACAGGCACTGAGCTGCTCTCAGTGTCTGAGAAGGACTCGGGCTCCTCAGCAGCCAGACAGTCACTGAGGAAGCCACGGGTCCAGGGGAGCCCGAGATACAAACCTGGAGCTGTGAAGTTGGCTTGGATGGGGACACTCCAGATCCTGTACTGCAGTGCCTGGGCCCCAGTGCTGTGTGTGCTGCCAGGATGGCTGGGGACATGCCAGCAATTAGGGACCCCAGGAGGTCTCTGGAAGCTGATGCACAGGCTTGTGCAGCTCTCCTTGCAACGCAGCTTTTCCCAGCAGAGTTTGATTGCTGTGACATGGAAGGGAGCTTTGCTCCACGCATGCTATGTACCCTTATCTCTCAAGTGGCCTAACTAACATAATCAGATTAAAATAAGAGGAATTGGGCCTAATCTCGTCTCTATCTTACATTCTGCAACTCCTTTTCAGACCCCGAGAAAGGACTTTGAGCCCAAAAGCCTGCCTGTTCTTTCCAATTATATTAATCGGCCTAAAAAAAGATTTTTTGGTGTATGTTCTTTTTCTACAAACTCTGTTTTGCTCTTGCTACAATACAATTGTTAGTTCTATCCTGGAATGATTGGCATGTATGTAAGTTGGAATAAAAGGACCTGATCTGAACTGGTAACTAAGTGGGAAAAAAAAAAGCAAAGCTATGCATTTGTATAAGAAAGCTGTCATTAAAGGGGAAGTGTTTCTTAATACAGTTAAAAGTCAAATATTATGGCTACCATAATATTAAGTTATTCTCCCCAAAATTCACCTGTCCTCTTAATTAGGAGAAAACTTTCCCCATAAAGCATCTACTTTATTTTTAGACAAAACTGGGGCTATTGAATATATAGCTCATTTTAAAAACTACTAGCGAGGTGGAGCCAACAGACAGTGACATTACAACAAAACCCACTCTTTTTTCTTTGTTTGTAAGCTTTTCTGTGATACTAATATCACATTATGATTTCTTTTTTACACTGACCAGCGTCCTCATAAACAACTGCAAAGACTTGGTGTGGTAACAATGAACACTAGAATAGTTGAAACTATCCTAGCTGTCCCCTTGCAATACATCAGCACTATGAAGTGAGGTGTGTGTCACCTGCATTAGCAAAGTAAAGGTGCCAGGGACAGGGACATCTTCTTGCTTCTCCTATTTAAGTAAATGTTGAAAAGAATCCTCTCCAGTATGGAACTGAAATGTGCTACAGAATGATTCGCATCAAATAAATAAATGCTTTTCAGTTGCAATCATTCCCTATTGAGCTGCAGTGGTATTATGCTGTTTTAATCTCATCAGTTCCAGAAAGCACGCAGAAATGAAAAGAAGTGATTTTAACACTGTAGGAGGGGGAACAGCAGCTTGCGCAGAGCGTGCAGCCAAAGGAAGAGGAATAATTTTACAATGACTGACCTCAATTCTATGCCAGTTTGCAAATTCCACTACAATTAATTTCATTATAATTTCTCCACTTCGTTCCTGAAAAGTTAACCCTGCATGGTAACCCCTCATGCATTTAACCCATCCGCATTTTCCACGCTTTTTGCCGCATAAGAATTTAAAACACTTATACCCCTTTCCCTGTTTCATCTGATTGCCACTCCTACTCACCTTCACAAGGAAATTCAGCTTCTGCTGCCATCTGCAACAACAATCAACCTTAAAGGGTATCAATGAACATTGGCAACAAAGCTTTTGAGATGGTCCTTTTGGGCACAAATGCACTCACAGGAACACTCCCTGCCTGATGCTGAAACACAACCACCTCTTTGGGGAGCAGCATAAGTAATATGACAGCTTGTAGCAATACTAAATAATCATCTACTTAGCCTAGAGCAAAAACTGAAGCAGTGGGAATGTACAGCATTTGAATCACCATTTTTTGGGGAAACATTTCTCTTGTGGCACAGAAACCTTATTGACTGCCAACATCCAGAATGTTGATAGTGCAGTACCTAAAGCTGGTAAATTCAGCAAAAATTACCTCGACACTCTTCTGTCTTGTTGATAGTGCCTGTGTACTTTTGGAAGGATTTCTTCTTACAAACACCAGACTTCTCTGGGAAGATTTTTCATTTGTACAACAGTCCTGCAAAAATGTAATATTCTGGTGAGATTACAGTCGGAGATGGTGCAACAGTCATGACACTAATTTGTCACGTACAGCTACATGTTCTACTTGAATGAATCTCTCCCTCTTTAGACTCAGCTCTGTACTGCAAAAATTTGGTTTGAGGACTGAATTTGTTCTTTCCTTTAGTACTTCAATACTCCTGGAGAGCTGAGGTCTGATGCTCCTGTTCACGTGGAATAGCATCTAATTTCCCAAGGTGTCTATTGATTTGAACAGGATCATTTGGTATTAGACATACCATGGAGATGTTACAGTTAGCATTTCTGAGGTTTGCCTATGCTAAAAAGCAGTTCTTCCAAGGACTTTGCTCATTAAAACAGCAGTGAAAAGCAAATCTTGGTGACACCTGAATGCATTTAAATTAGGTTTTCCAGCACGCTTAAATAACAACAAAAAAGATGTAGGTGATTTTCCTGTGCTATTGGTAATAACACAAAGGTGTATTTCTAGCATTATTTAAAGTTCAGTTTTTCATTGGTTTTGGAGTCATGGAAAGTCCTTTATACAGAAAAACAAACAAAAAAATCTCTATTTTCCCAGTGGTGTTCATTACAGATGCAGACTTGTCAAATTGCCTCTACACTGCAGAAAGGTACACAAATCAAAAGCCTTCATATACTGGAAATTTTAACAATTTTGCAAGCAGAATATACAATTCATATAGTTAAGAACAGGGAGTAGGCACCAAAAGAATGAAAATATCTTGTTGGTTTGAGGGCTTGTTATTACAAGAACATGGTCTTGAAATATTATTCATAGATACTACCAGATTATCTGAATTCAGTCCTACCATCATAGCTGCCTTCTGCTTGGAAAAAATACATGCTAAGCCATTAAGTAATCAACTAAAATTTGAAAACTGCACAGAACTAGTTGCAACTGTAAAATTTCAGATCAAACTGTTTAATTCTGTAACAAAAAAAATATATAAAATTAGCAATGTTGAAAAGTCTAAACAGATCCATTTTGATAGTAGCCAACTGCTCACTAGTAAATATGCTCCACCTCTCTACTAGGAAGCAGCAGATGAATTCTTGCAATTCTCTTTGTAGCTCTGGTCCAAGTCCTTCTGAAGCCAGTGGAATGATTTATATTAAAACAGCTTATTAGATCTTCATTTTACGTGTTTGTCTCACTGAGATGAGTGCTTATTTCATCTTGTTATTTCAGGGCTTCCAAACTCAACTCTACAGTTTGTCAAGAGCTGGTTTTTCTCTTGAAACTGAGATAGTATATTAAAGAGAGCACTATTGGATAGCAACAGACATTTGTTACTGGTCCATGGCAAGACACCAAATTGTATCAATGCTAAGAATATAATTTCAATATATTTTGAGAGAAAAAGTCATACTGACCCCACAAAATGTCCTTAGGTGACACCCATAACGCAGAAGTCACTTTTGATAGGCAATTCTTGCTCCTGCAGGTGTACTCTCACAAGGCTGGGAAAGTCTTTATTTTTGGGGGTTTCCATGGTAATGCTGGCAGTCCTAAATGGAAACAAAAATATTTAAAAGGAGATGTTAAAAAAAAAGCATGATTCCAATGTGACTGAAGTTTGTATTTTTCTAAGAGTAGAAAGCAGAAATGTTGTGTATGGGTTTAAAAATTCTATATAAATTAAATCCAAAAACAAATTCAGGCACATTTTTACAAACTCTTGTGGGTTTGGCATCATAAAAGACTCTTTAGGGGCGGCCTTTTAAGAATCAGCAAAAACCAAAGTGACTCTGTTCATGTTTTTTCTGAACCAGGCAGCCATTTTCTACATCCTGAATTTCCATACAATCAAAATAATCTTTGCAAGGGTTTGAAAACGCTTGCTCCAAAAGTACATAACACAAAAGTCCAAGCAGATTTCATTGATTTTTCAGAAACAGCCTTTAAGCACTTTGAATGCTTGAAGTGAAACTCAGGCTGCCATCTTAAAAAAGAAGAGCCCACCGCACCGCAGGGATTTTTAGATTTACTTTTTGCTGCTGGCAGTGAAACCCTGTGAGTGACAGGGCAGAGCCCCTGGGATGCTCCAGGAGGAAGGCTCCGTGGCCTCTGGAGCTGTGAGCAGTTCCGCGCCATCCCCTCGAGAGAAGAGCCAGAGCGACGGACGGCAGCGCACGTGGGAGGGCAGGCCTGGCATGGCATCAGCAAGCTGTGGAGGTGGCACAGATCCCCAAAGACCTCAGGAGAGACACGGGAAGCATCCTCCTCTCTGCTTGGCAGCAGGCTGGGAAGGAGGCCCGAGGCAGGAATGTGTCGTGTGAGCCTTTCCCTTTGCCTGGAAGGCGCACGCTCAGCTGGCCCAGTGCTCAGGCAGTGCAGGGACCTGCTGGCACTGCTATTTATACACCCTGCCTGAAAAAGAGCACTTGAAAGTGCCTCTGTTGTAAGGTCCTAGTTGTAAAAAAAACCAAAAAACCCAAACAATTTGGCATCTGTGAAAACTTCCAAAAATTGCTTTCCTCAGTGTAGAAGCCGGATATAGATTTGTTGAATCAGGCTCTTAATTAGGTAGGACACAAAGGGCTTTCTCCCCCTGCGATACTTCCTGACCAACAGCAGTGTTCCCCCTGCTAACCCTGTGAACATTTCATGGAGGACATTTTTTTATTATTTATTTCCACAAAGATTTATTTCCACTGTAGTAATCAGCATCTTTTCTTCTCCCTTCCCCCACCCCCATTTTAATTTCAGAGTCTTTTCCAGGCCAAATTTCTTCCCACTTACTTGGTCTGGTCTTTTCATTAAAATAAGTTCTTCCAATGACCCCCAATCATTTGCCCTTCCTGTCCATTCTTGGTTATGCCAAAACTGTTAGTTCACAACAGGAAACCAATAGCTTGTGCTATCAGGAGACATTTCCTTCACAGCACAAAACGTCTGAATAATAATTTCAAGCAAGGCTTCACCCATTTCCTGTGAATGCAGGGAAGTTTGCCTATCCCAGTCCCTCAGAGCTCTTTGTTTCCATCCCTTCGTGACGTAATCCTTTCTACAGAGGGAGGATGGATCATTTTCCTTTACCAGCACTGAATTCAATGTCCTGTGTAAAGTTTTGATACTGCTCTTCAGCAATAAAACATGTCACATTTACAAATAATAAAAAGTTACGCTCTAGTTTATACTTGTGGAGTCTCTTTCAAAAAATACACTCAACTTTTGGTGTCTGGAAAATAGCTATAATGAAAACAAAGAGGCTAAATACAGTCTGGTTTATAAAATGTTTTACTTGCAGGCTATTCAGCACTACGACTTCAACTTCTGAGTATCCTCCCAGCAGGTAGGAAAGCCCACCCGGGATCAGCTCTTGCTGAGGACCAGAATGTGCCAGGCTGAAATGCCCATTGTGGCACAGCATTCACAGAAATACTGCAGACAGATGAACTGAATCATCAATTAAGCACATGCTTAGTTTTGTCCCTATATAGCAAAACATGCACTGAGCAAATAGTGAAGCGTGACTGACTTTAAAGTGATACAATACATCAAAGCCTTATTATAATGGCAATGCTAAATGCAGAAAGGGGAATATCAAGCAATACATATTAGCTCTTCAGTGCTGAAATATTTAGGATGTGTAATTTTAGGCAACAACTGTGTTAAGCTATTCTTTATCTAAAAATGTAGGCGTAGAAAATGCTTTATAGGAGCTACTTTTTCCCATTGAGCCCTACTGTGGTGCTTCTAAACTTATTTTTGTTAAATTATGCAAACTGGAATCAGATTATGTATTTTATTCTCTACTTTTTTTTGAACAAGCTTAATAAGGGCTTGCGATTATGGGGATTTTTACATCATATGATTTTTTTCCACTGTTAGGGGACGCAAGAAAGCTTAAAAGGAGAATTTGTCAAAGAGTTTGAGAACCTTAAAAATAGCTCTTGTCACACTTGTTTTTATAGTGCAGTCTTAATTACAGCATTTGCTGTCACACAAAAACCATAATAAATCTCTCCATTATTCGGAAGACAATAAAATTTTTATTACATTTGTGTCCTCTCTGTAATTTGAAATGCTCAAGCCAACATGAAATGCTACATCCCTTATTCTAATTCACTTGTTCCCATCCAAAGACCGAGCTGAGTCAAGTTACTGTTTGCATCCCTCCTTCAAGCAGCACTGCCTGCACGTCCTACTGCCTGTCTCCCCAGCTGGGATGCTGCACCTTCCTTCTCACAGATTCTAGTCATGTTTGTGTTAGGTAAACAAACCGATTTAACACCTCTGCACAAGGAGCTGTGTTTGAGAACGGCAGCTTTGTGTTTCAACATCTCTGGTTTGAAAGGCTGAAATGTCATCTTCTGGCTGCAGAGTGGCAGAACCTTTGCATTTTGTGTTTTCCAGTCCATTTCCAAAAGTGCATTTGTCAGTTCTGGACCCAAGCAGCACAAAGTCAATGCACTAGGCAGATTTCACCCACCCTGACCACTTTCAGTCCTCACCTTCCCCATCAGTGACTGTAAGGTGTCAGACAATGTTAGTCTCTTTGTATTTGATTCAGAGGAACTGTAAAGATGAATTTTGTTTCATTTCTCTTTGGGGCTGAGGAAAGCGTTTCCCTCTCAATGTCTTCCACAGATCAGAGAAGTGTTTCTGAAGGAAAAAAAATCTGTAAGATATCATTCAGTCCTTTATCCAATTGTTCAACATTAAACAGGGACATCTGGTTGAAAACCTCCTTTGAAGGTGATACCTCAACACTATTGCTGCATTTCGCTCTTCTTTTCTTCCCTTCCCTTCTCAATTTTGAATCCCCTTTCATATGGGCATTTAAGTATGACTAAGTTACATTTAAATGTGTAACAAAACCTCAAGTGGTTGTTCATTCAGCGGTTTGTAAGGCCAAATCTGGAAAGCCTTTCTTTGTTCTGGCCATCTGCCTCCAAAGCAGAATGGCAGGTGAGCTGGGGAAAAAGCAGTGCAAACACCGATGCCCAAAGGCACCATCTCCTGTGAGACTGGACATGCTGAATATGTCTGGCTGTGCCTAATGGCAAGAAAAGCTAATGGCAGTGTTATTCTATTGGCTATTAGAAAAATACAAATGCCAAGGGATAACCATGCATACTTAAAACAACAAAAAAATCAGGCCAATCATGAGAGAAAGCTTCCTGTCAATCCCATGTTTTAATACTACGAAAAGATCTTTTATAGCAACTGTGGGAACACAATGTCCTTTTCAGCTTGTAAAACTACATTTGCAAAGCACTCTGAAAAGGTCTGTGGGTAATACCACAAACTGTCAAGAAGTGACATCTAAGTCCCTTTCTTCCTATTATTAACTTGGGTTATACTGTATGTACTCGAGTAAACACAATAAAAATCCTACGTGAATGGGAGTTTGTGCAGGATGTTTCTGTTTTGCTATGGAATAGATCACAGAACTCTGTCCATCTGTCAAAACACGTGAGAAAATTATGCTTAATCCTAATTCTCTAGTTGGTGAGCTGAGACTTGGAAAAACTAGGAAACTTGATAAAGGCAGCTCAGGGAAAGAAGCAGCTCACAGTCTGTTGGCCATTACAGGGGCTGCAACTGCACATGCCAGCTTTTGGGACACAGCACACAGTGCCAGTGTGCAGAAGGTTGCAGAATTCTCCATATAATACATATCAAAATTGTCAGAGATGTCTAGTGCCCTCACTGCAGCTGCAATGATGCTGTCTGATCTGGCTGGAGGGGAAGGGAGCAGAGGTGCTGCAGAACAACCCTAATAGACGAGGCAATGCCAGTAGCTGGGAATGATCAAATGTCCCTGCTAAACTCACAGAGCTGCACAAGGAGCTAATAGCTGACATTTTTAACACTGGAATTTTCAGGCAAGTAAAATCATAATTTTATCAGAATAGTGATATCAACAGTGTATCATATATAACTCTTGGCTTAAAAGTCCTGGTAGACAACAGAGCAGTCCTGGAAACTAGATACCTTTAAAATCCATGTCCCTTAAATAGGTTAAATCCCTCTAACACCTTTCATGGCAACATTTCTTCTGCTTAGTGCTCAGGCTCTCATTATGTTTGACATTTTACTTCCACTATTGAGTTGTCTTTTCCTTGTTTTTGCTCACTCACGGGGCATACTGGCCAGCCTACAAAAAAGTAATTTGAATGTTTTAAACTAGACTAATATATTTTGACTGTATCCTCTCTGACACAGAGGACTGTAATGCAGCCAGCTGTTCATTGTTACTATGTTAAATAAAGTAGAACTCCCTTGTGGTATTCCATATGCTAACAAATGATGTAATGAAATTCTGGTCATGTGAAAATTCTATCATTATACCACCCAGCATCCCCCATGAGCACTCAGAGGCTCACAGACTTGCCTAAAAAGCCCCATTAACACATCCTCCTTACAATACAGAACTGCAATTGGTTTAACCTGATGTGCTGCTTGTTTTCTGTGTTACTATATGCCCCAGTAGTACACTTTTCTCTGTATTGGTGAAAAGGTGCACAAGACAAAGACAGAAAACTTTGTTAATGTGATGTTATACATCTGTACACACAGGTTGTGAGGAGCTGGTTGCAAGAAATGTGATCTACAAGTGCCAGGTGGGCAAAGACAGAGAAGGAGGGAGAGAAAGCCATGCAGGGAGAGAAGGAAGCTGCATCCTCTAAGAGACTTTGGTGAAGTCGATTTAAGAAGCTTGTCCTTCCTTCCTCCTTCCCTGCCTCCCTCCCTCGATAAATGTTGTACCATTTCAGTGATCCGGTTCCTAACACAAGCCCACACACAGTTGTAGGATCACAGCTAAATAAATAAAGAAATGCAGAGTAGGAGTGAGACCAAATGCCAACTGTTAAAGTTTTACATCAACACTGAAACCCGCTTTCATAGAGCTGTGCCTGAAAGTGTGAAAAAAGAAGCAGGGATAAGAATGAAGGAGAGAGGTAGATGAGCTTTACCTTAAAAAATGTGGCTACAAATAGAAATTTTAACCTTGACTTAGGTGATTCTGGGTCACCTCTGTGACTTACTCACATGAACCAGGGTGGCAAGAGGTACAGCTCAAATGGGCTGGAGGCAGCTGAGGAAGGAGGAAAGGAGATAAAAGCTAGCATGATGTTTTTACCAGGGGAATTTTCAGACAAGAGAAACCAAATAATAGCAAACTAAATTTAAACTTTTAGAAGCTGCAGATGGGTGCCCAGTTCTTCAAAATAAAATCGACATGTGGGGTACCATCCAGCCAGTCACATGCTGCACAGGATACTTGGTTATGGAACTGAGTCCTTTAAATTGGCCAATCAGCTCTGGAAATTGGGCATTTCAATACAACTCTGAATTCTCTGGAGTTGTACAAAGCAATAGTCCTGTGAGTTATGCACTTCTATTTGATTTGAAACATGTATCCCTTGCCCTCTTCAGAGCCCATACAACACACGTTTGGTGGGCAGCAGATGCTGTCTGGAAAGTGGTGAGGTGGAAAGGAGAAGGTTCTGGACTAGCAGGGGAGCTGGGGAGAAAAGGACTGGGAGCAGCCATTCCCAGTAAGCAGTGGGGCTTCCAGGGCAGTCCTGCACCGTGCTGGGCTTTTTGGTCTATCAGAACAGGATCTCTAGGGCAAGAACAGGAGCATTGCATCATACCTGATTGCTGGGTGTCAGCCTCTTCTATCGGAAACTGAGATGCTGAGAGATCCCCAACTCTTTCATTGCATGGTCACAGTTCAGCACTGCTAGCAACAGCGAGGGCTGATTTCTCTGGTGGGAAGGATGTGAGTTTGTCTCCTGTCAAAAAGAAAGGCAACAATAAGCTGAAGCATTTACAGAAACGAAAAAGTTTGAAATTAGAAGAAATCCTAAGCATGTGTGAGGAGAGCAAAGCTTTGTGCCCCACAAGGCAGAACTGTTTGAGTTCTCCTGCACAAGGCAGCAGGACTGTACTGCCCGGAGCGTGGCCACACTGAGGGAGCAGCACATGACAATGAGTCTTATGCAAAGCCCCACTGGCAGAGCTGTCCTTCTTCAGGCTCTGGAGGAAACTTGTTTGCAGCCAAAACAGGTATCTCTGCTGTGCCACGCAGACATACCCCAAGAGCCACTACAAACAGGTTAAAGCAGCCTGAATGCATCCCTGACAGCACTGGGATATGTTTCTTTCCATGATTCACAAAGGACAGGCAGAAACAGTAAGTCAGCAAACACCAGTCCCTTGTAAGCTTGTCCTGATTAAGGTTTTCAGGGGAGGGATAAACCTCTCATTCGAGATTGAGCCTGGCTATGCTGCAGTTTTGTCTTGGTGTTTATCTGTTCTTTCCTAGAGAACTCACTGCAAAAATGTCAGTGGGCTTTCACTAGCAAGGATGGGGAGGAGGAAGAACACCATATGGCATTTCCCAAACGTGTTCACATGCCTTTCACGTGTTTACATTTCTTGACTATGGTCTGAGCCCAACCTCAAGCTAACCTTGAACCTTGCAAACTAAATACAGCCCTGCTAGTGCAGCTGGAACAGGTGAGAGAGCCAGATAACGCTGAAAGAGCTTAATCCAGAGTCTTAAGAAAAGAAAGAAAATATTACTCCTCAAAATCTGTGCTGCTAGAACTACCCTTCTTGCTACACTGACAACTTTTTATTCTGGAAATAGCAGTGAAGTATGTTCACCACCACGTATCATGGATCTGAAGGAAAAATCTTACAGTTTTATTGCCTAAGTAGTGCACAGGATAAGGACACCTTAAGGACAGAGACAGACTGCTGACTCACCCACCCTTGCTTCCAGCTGAGCAATAGCCTTGGGGAACTGTGCAGCAGCAAAGCCATTACACAGATCTGCTCCTACTCCATACTCTGCCTGAAGAAAATAAATAGATATTCCCCTCCTGTACCTTGGATGGTGTCTGTGAGCAGTGCTAAAGCTGTCCAGCTCCCACAGAGCCCCATCTATGCCCGAGCTCCCAGGAGAGCTGCTGACCCAGTTGTAGCCCCTGGGGGAACACTGTGTTAAAATTCCCATGAGGAGATATGACTGTGAAGCTGTGGGCTGGGATCCAGGGTCTGAGCCTTCATGAAGCAGTTTTATTTCTGCAACATAATTAGTGATGTAAATGAACTGGCACTGAAACACCAATAAAACAATCCTTAATTCTTAACATGGCCTCAGACTGTTGAATCATATAATACATATTCTATATAATATTTATTGTCTTTTTAAATTCACTTTTTTAAAAAAACAAACAGAACTCCCCTCCCCACTCCCTCTGGAAGACAGATAATATTTTGTGAAGCATTTTGGCAGAAGACATAGATTATTGTATTTATGGGTGACATCATAATGAATTAAAGTAAAAGGGGAAAAAAATAATGCTATTACAAAGAGGTCAAATTGCAGCCATTTGTCTGGAGTAAAGTTCAGTTTTGAAGTAATTTTTCAAAAGAGATTTTACAGTTACAATTTATAATGAGGTTAATTTGAAATTGAATATGCTAATCATTGGTTTGATACCCTTGACACTGCAAATGTATTGCTTCCCTTGGTGTGATAATGTTACTTATCATCTTTCTTTTGCTACTCTGTCAAAAGAATAATTTCAATTTCAGTCAGAGGCTCTGACTTTAATATTCATGGAAGATTGTGCTGTTCCATTATCTTAACACTGGAAAAAACCATCTCTGGATGAATCACAATTGGAGTTGGTAAGGATGGAAAATAGGATGCTGTTTGCTGAACCCTTTCAGGATTGTTATGCATAGGCTGGGAGTCTTTCCAGAGATCCGAGCATGAATTCCACCTGATCTAAGTTGCCGGTCAGTTTGTTTGGGGTTTTTTTTATTACTTATTTTTTTCTGTGACTTTTCTGGTATCATCTACTGAACAACTCCCAGGAAGTAATGAGTTTAAATATTTTCAGAATTTGCAGGTTTCGTGCCCTGACTTTGAAGCACATATGAATTCTACAAGGCAGAAAAAGTGAAAATAATGGTTTGCCTTCCACTTGTAAGCCACTGAGCTGAATCATGCTGCCTTATAAGAGTTGTTCAGCAGCATACTTGAGTGGTGCTTACACCTTCAATGCATTTCCCAACTTAGAGTTGTTAACAACACCCAAACTCCTCTTCTGCCTAACCCTACACAGCCCAAGTCCTCTGGCAGAACTTAAAAAGACAGTGAGAATTGAGAGAGGCAGCAGCCCTAACACAGATGTTTACTATTCAATTAATTAACTCAGTGTTAACCACTTGCACATTCAACTCAGAGAATGGAAACATGCAGGAGGGGGACAACATAACAGAAAAAAAAAATCACAAGAAAATGAATCCATTTCAATATTAATCGGGCAGAAAATAAAATGAAGATTTCCATCCAAAACCTGTGTGCTCTGCCCACAACTCAAAACTGACAAAACCACCCAGCAATATTGTGGTTTCCATGACTGTTCTGAAACCCAACACCCACAGAGGCATTGCCATGGAGCAGATCCTGTGAAGACCGAGGATGACCAGCCCTCCTTACCCTCCACATGTCTCACACAGCTCAGTGTACGCCCCTTCTCACACGGCTTCACCACTACAGGATTTCCCTCCTTTCCCATTCCTGCCCAACTCACAGGAACCTGTGACCACCTATGAATTAGCCAACATCCCCATCCACGCACCTCTTTTCAGAGTCCTGGTGAAACACATGGGTCTACATGGAGGAACTGCTTTCCTGTTGGGTGTTTTACTGCCTGGACCAAAGTGTTCCGAGCTGCTGCTTCTTAAACTGTGAGAAAATAGCTAATGAAATACAATGGCTATCTCCACCCTGGAGCCTGTGGTTTTCCAAAACCACAAACTGACTACATGGAAGCCAAGTTCCCTATTTTTTTATATATATTTATGTATATGTGTATATATTTATAGATTTATATGTGCATTACAGTATATTTATACTCACTAAATGGATAATGAATGAATCTACTGACTTATACACAGAAAACGTTGGTGTAGGCCAGTTTGGATGCAGGATACAAATTGGATATAGAACTCCAAGAATTTTGTTGAGAGGAAAAAACATCAAAAATATCTGTGTTACATAGTTAAACACACTTATGAACTCTGCCTAACCAATTACTTTTGTACATTGGCTTGAAACTACAGCTGCAAGCTGTACAAAGGAAATGACGACAGGATATAAAGGACTAGGGAATATTCAATATTTACTAAACAAAGATCTTACTTTGAGCATGTGTTCAGTCATACCATAAGTATTTGACAGAAACAGCTCTCTGTGCCTGGACAGTTCAGACAATCATTGCTGTCATTTTGCCGTGCACATACAATAAATCACCTTGCATTAAAGGTACATGGAATAGCTGACTTTGTTCTCCCTTCTTAAATTATGAATTCAAGCCAGAAAGGATCTGGCAAGCCAAAAGGCATTGATAAATATCAGAACAAAACCTGGAACCTTGAAAGACCATGACAATTTTGAGAAATTCATTTCATACCTTAGTTGCTCAAAGGAACTCTCTTCAAAGGAAGAATTTCCAAGCTCGGACTTGAAGACAGGTTAAAATCACACCAGCTTGTTGAAAGGGATTTTACAACTTCATCTGACTTCTTGGGTGACTAGAGAGCAGTTCAGAACATTTTTAATATTACCAGATGAGAGTTGTTCCTTTAACACAATGTGTTACGTCTTCTCCTTGGGAACTGAAGAAAGGGGTTATTGTAAAACATTATTATTTATGAACTGTGTTATGGTGTTTGCCAGATGACTGTGCAAGGGGCCCCATGTCTAATCAGGCTGTACAGAGCTTAGGCACTGTAGTGACAGACTGCCACGTTTTGGGAGCCTTTAGTCTGCAGAGGCAACAGAGGCAAAAGGTCGGAGCCGATCACCCCTGTTGGGGATGGCCAACAGTGACTAAATTACTTGTCCAGCTTCAGAGAGTGAGATCTGCCATAAAGCAGAAAACCAAGCTCAGACCTCCTGAGGCCTGTAGTTGCACCCCTGATGTGCTGTGACTCACAGTTAACCCATGGTTGATTAACGATAATTAGGATTTCAGTTACGAGGGATCCCCCATCTCCTCTGCCCTTTGCGTTTCCTAGGACAGCTTAAGCGGTCACATTTTACTGGCACTCTTTTTTGTAGAAACTGCTTTTGAGGCCCAGATATCTAATCATCTGCAGACATCTTGGTTCACAAAAGATGATAAAAGACGTGAGAGAAGACTGATAATTCCCTGCCACTCATCTGAGTCACTGAGAGCAAGCAGCAGTCCCAGATCTGATAAGATGTATATGAAAAGACCTTTGATTTGTCAGCTGTAAATTCGGGGAAACTGTGATCTCTTTGCAGTAGCCCTTGACAAGAATAAGAGCTATAGTCCTAGAATAAATTATTTGCTAACTCCTTCAAAGTGACTCTGTTGGAGGGGGGAAGCTCTGGTGGTCCCACGCTTATGATGGGCTTGCCTCTGCTTTGGGGGTTTTCTACTCTCATTTTATCAGGATCTTCTGCTATCATTGCATTTCCTGAATTTTCCCATCACTGATTTACTTTTTTGTTCAGATATGTCCCTGCTTCTTTTCTCAGGTGCTGCTTATGCAGAGATTTGAGCAAACTGTTAAGCAAACTGGATCAGTGTAAAAATAGGTAGCTGCTAACATGGGTACCAGACTGAAGAGAATCACAGAGTCAAAAGAATAGTGGAAAGTCAAGCTTTTTACACCTTTTGAACATCTTTGTAATGCATCTTGTTCTCTTTTTACCTTCACAGTTCCATAGTGAACTCTGAAATAGATCTCCCTTGTTCAAGCAAAGCCTGACTCCTGTCTAAGACAGCAGTAAATTTTACACCCCTGCACCTCCCATTCCTTCCAGAAACACTATAGCCTTCTCTGAGCTGGCTGCAGATCTTCCTTCCTCCCCCACCCAACTGGAAGTTGCAGGAGCAAAAAGTTGTAATATTTCATTTCCCTGCAAGTTTTTTAGGGCTGCTTATCTCTGGAAGGGGTTTGATCTTTTCCTGCCTTGATTAGAAGACGACCCAGCTGAGAAGGTACCGTTAATTTTTGCCATTGGCAGCATTACTAATTAATTCAAGTTGACAGCCCACTAGATTCTCACTAGGTGAGAATTTATTGTAGGAGGCCTTAAGGTATAGAAAGCAACAAAAATAGCTGTATAGCATGTGCCTAGCAAGCCTTACCAGAGTCATTTACTTCAGGTGTGCTTGACATTTCTGTACTGGGAGCCCAACCATTACTCCATAGTTAACTTTCTCTTTTATGATCTCATTTTTCCTTCTAACTGTGCAAAGGAAAGAGTTTTGCTCAATCCTACCAGCTTGTTCCAAAGTCAGGGGAGACTACATCCAGTATTGAACAACACAACAACATGTCAGGAGAAATAAATGAAATGGCTTTGTGGTGTCAGTTTGTGAAGAAATGAGATGAAATATTTTTTCCATGTGTTGAATGAGCCCAGACAAAATCTGTCTAGATACCAGACTCACTGCAACCTGCTTGTAGCATTTTTGGAGGAATGAACAGTCTATTTTATGGCAGACACTCAACCATGCTACATACTCTGAAAAATACTCCCTTTTCTCAGAATAAAATTCCTTCATAGCTAGATAAAACAGAATGGAAGTTATTTGGTAGAGCCTTGGAACAGCAGAACACATTAGCTGTGATTCTATACAGTACTCATATTTTTTTCTTCGTTTCTAACTCCTCTTGAATCAGAACTAAATGAATAAATCCCAATAAAAGGAGAATTCAAAAAATCAAGCTCTTGTTCCAGGTGACCTCATATGTTGGAGAGCAAGTTCTGGGTGACTGTGGGTTACTGGAAGTCTATTCTGGCTGGAAATATATGTGATTTTTTTTCCTTCAGGGCTAGGATGAAGTTAGCTTAGCTTCTACTAAGCTGATTTCAGGTAATATATGTTATTTAAGCCTTAAATTTTCAGTTCACAGAAAGTTCAGATTGTTAGTTTCTAATTAAAAACAAACAAAACCAAACCACAAATACACAACAAAAAACCCAACGTTCCCCCCAAACAAGAACTACACACACACAAAAGAACCCTTCAAACCCAAATGAATTCGAAGTCCATGTTATTCCAGGGAGGATTATCCATGTGTAAAACGTGCATTTTTTCTGTCTTTGACCTTCCCACATTCCTGTGAATTTCATTTACTGTTAAACCACTGTCAAATAGGAACAACAGCATTTGCTGTGACTTGCAGCCTGTAAGTTTCATTTTAAACACTGAAAATATGACAGTGCCCAGCTTAAGGACAGCAAATTGAGCATGAACAAGAAACTTTCAGGATAAGCTTTATGTGCAGATTCTCATAGTGTCCTTGGGGGCAAAAACTATTTTAAAGAATTTTTTTTTTTTTAAACAGCCAAGAATTCTTGAGTTTTCATCCACAGCTTCTAAAATATAAGTACATTAACACTTATCAAACTGCTTATTCCATGGCTACATTCCAAATACTAGAAAGACTGTTTATTCACAGCAATTACTGAAAGCACCACCCATTCTCACTGTATCTCTCAGGCCACAATCACTGGTGTCAGATGTGTTTTTACGAACGAGACTGTGGAACTGGTAAGCAGAGAGCTTTCCCACCCTTCCCTTCTCCCAAGCATTCGACAAGCTGCAGTTTCAGGGTGGCCACACCCTGCTTGTTATTGTTAAATTGAAATATTAAAGGTGGGTTCTTTTATATTTTCCTTAGCCTTTCACCTCTATTTAAAATAGAGTGCATTCAAGGGACATCTGTGTTACTGGCAACACCATCACGTGAAGGAGCTTTCTATAAATAGCATCACTGCTAAATAAATGGCTGGAGCACAGCACTCACCAGCACGATGAAGTCAGGATTGTATTATTTATTCTTAGTAGATCTGATGGTGAATGAATAAAGTATACATTTATATTCATTTTGAAACAATATGGTGGAGATAAAATTTAAAAGTAAGAGTCAGAAGATGCATTGCCAAAATTGCTGAATTTCTTAGGAGACACTGGCAAAATGATTGATATCTGCATTCAGAAGGGGCTCCTGAATTTCTGCACGTATGGTTTTCAGAGGTCATTTTTGAAAGTGTGGTTTCTCATCTCTCTTATCTCTGTGTTTTTCAGCTATAAAATGGGGTTAATAACACTTAACTAGTTTACAAAAGTGTTATGATGGTGAAAACATTCATGTGAGTAAAATGCATTAAGTTTCTCTGACTGAATGAGTCACTACAATACAAAAATTATTTCAATTTGAGATGTTTGGCATATGAAGGAGCAAAGTAAACACCAGATCATTTTCTTCTGTTTTCACAACTGAAAAAATTACAAACTTTATAAAAAAAAGGCCAGACTTTCAAAGAGCTGTGGAAAAATCTATCCGAATATGTATTCACAGCTTTATGTAGACATACCTCAAACCCTAAATTTGCCTGCTAAGGATTGTTCAAGGACTTGCCAAATCTGTGATTTGCTGGTGAAATTCCGTAAATTACTCGTTCTCTAAACTACTACTTTTAAATACACTAACTAGGTAAACCTGGTTTGATTGTTTATACTCTGAAGATATAGTTGCAGTGAAGATAATCTAATTGAAGGAAACAACATGATAAAAATTGTGTTTGTCTGAGAGAAACAGGGACAAGAAAAAAGATAAAAAGACATAGAAAGTGATAGAAGACATGATTTCACCAAGTGGACTCAGTAACAGTAAGCCAATTATGGAAGAAAATCTATAGAATTGATTACAATAGTACATAATTTTTCTATTCCTAAAACATCCTGTGTAATTTGATGAACATGATAAATGAAAAAATGTAACTTTTTTTCCCCATTAAATTGATGGAGTTAAAATAAGCCACATGTAAGACAGTATTAAGTACACAGACTTTCCAAGCATAAAGTCTATAGTCTACATTACATTTCTATTTTATGCTAGAGCTTTAAAGTGTATACAGCATTTCTCTAAAGGAGAAACCCATTCATTCAGTTGAAAGTGATGAGCATTTTGTTGAAAGATTTGTATGTATCAATGCACAGTCCTTGGAAATAGACATGAATTGAAGTAGAGATGCCTGTCTGAAAACGGGACCCACCGTTACAAATTATATAGTCCAAAAAGAAATCTATGTGGTTTCTGAAGAATACATGAATAGGGAGTGTATCTAAGTCTTACTGCACTCCAAGGTTTTCAAAGTAGACCCAAAATAGTGACCAGTTTTCTTAATTTTTTCTTTCCAAATCACTCAACATCTCTTAGAATAAATTCACACAGAAAAGCCTAAGAATAATCAGGAATGAACAGAGAACAAAACAAGAAATATCTTTTTGCCACCATGTAAATACATTACTTACCTACACCCTGTAGTACTACGTGCAGCTCTGGTCCCTTTTCTTCTGAATCAATCACTGGGAATAAGGCCCCGTGTCATTAAAGGGAAGTGATATTTGTATTATTTTTCAGGACTGATTGACTAAGCTCTTAGGTATTTTTAATTGAGACACATGATTAAAATATTGAATCCTGAAATCAATAAGGTTGGAAGAATACAATTGCCAAGTAAAACAAATCAGAATTAAATGTACATTTCCACTGCAGAGCTCCCTTGAGTTGGTATGTGAGCCTTAGGAGAGGAGTAGGCAGGTTAGGTCTCAGGGAGATTTGTTTTCTTTGGCTGGTAAAGAGCTAATCATTTTTTACCTTGGCTCTTGTTTCAGATATCACATTCTATATAACTGCCCTTCTGTTCCCCTCTTTTAAGTATTTTGAGTTTCTTTCATATACAGCAAGGTCTTCTAATTCAGTATCAGTTTTTAGCACAGAATAAGAAGGCAATCTGCTGTGCAGTATATTAAAGGGAAACCAAATATTTTTGGTGACAACTCAACACCTAAGGGTTCAAGCTGACCCTACACCAATGATTGTTATCCTATGCTGTATTCCCCAAGCCATAGGGATTTTTGACTACAGTGCAACCACTGACTTGCATAATGAAGCAGTCACTACAGTAAAACACCAGTGATGACACAATCAGACTTGTGCTGCTCAGCCATCAGTTAGCACCTGTAGGGAGCTGCAGGAGCCCAGGGAGGGAGGGTGGAACAGACACCACCTCTTCCAGAACAGCCTCACAGGACTGAGGACAGCAAAGCTTGCACCCTCTCTTTTTAGTTAAGCTGATTGACTGTCAGCTTGTTCTCCGGCATGACTGCTAAACCTGATTTAGAGGCACTCAGCAAAATGACTGTTCAGGAGCAAAATTTCATGGGTTACCTCAGGCTGAGAGTACAAGCCCCAGCTGTGATCGACTCTTGCAGACTTCTCCAGGGTGCTGGACTGTGGTGAGAAGCTGGTTCTCCTCACCCTCTTCCAGAACCATACATTTCACAGCACGCCGGTCTTCTGAGGAACTTCAGTGGGATAAATCTGCGGAGCCAGCTATGAAAAGAAGGTGCCAATTGTTCTAAAACTTGCCTTTCCAATTACAATTACCCTTTGCTTTTTCGGAGCCCCTGGTTTGCTGGCCCTGGGCACCTGTACCCATCCAGGCTGGGGGCAGGTCACTGTCCTAACAAGAGCACTGCTCACTTGGGAGGTCATTTGTTCAAACCCACAGCACTGTTTTCTAAATTTCACTCCTAATTGCCACCCACACAACAAAAGTCAATACATCTACCCCAAAAATTGCCAGTTAGTTTGTGTAATACCTTTACCACTCCATCCAGGTTTCACACGGTATTCCAGTGGCTGACCTGGGGTTTGCAGGCCATGTCTTAATAGCTTTGCACTTACCACACTTGTGAAAAACAGTAATATGGCTGTAACTAAGCATGTCATCTATGCAGACTGATTAGAGAAGATAAAGCACCGTGGATGTCTAAAGTGCAACCCAAACACTTTATTTCGATTCCACCTAAAGCATCTAAGGCAGATGCTGGAACACCTCAGATCCATCCTGGCTAAATAAGCTGACACTTCTGGACTGTTGCATAATAGGTCAAGAGATTCCACAACGTTTCTTGAGATACATTATTGAGTGTAAGGTTTTAGTCAACAGTATCACATGAGAACGAATAGGAATATGCACAACACTTTAAAAAAATCAGCATTTCAGTTTTAGGAGAAATCCACTAAGTTACACATTTCATAAATTGAGAACTGCTATGATTTACAAGTGTACAGCAGAAACCAAGATATTTAAAAGAGCAATTCAAACTTCTCAAACTGTATTTAGTGTTCATAAAGATTGCTACAGTTTATGGACCTGTTTCTTCTATCAGTTAAAGTCATATTACTTTCAAATAATGGCTCCCTTTTCTTAGTTTTAATAATCCTGGGTTTCTACTAGCTGAACTTGCATTGAAACAAACAGTCTCTTAAAAACAGACTGGCACAGATAGTTATTTGCATTAAAATTTCCATTTTCCCACTTTGCTTCTTTACACACAGACTTGCTTCACTTTTTTTTCCCTCTTACTTGGCTCTGCCTGCATTTTCATTGATTTTATTTTATTTTGTTTTGTTTTTTCTTTTAATGTCTCTGAAACTTAATGAAAACATGCTGCATTAAAGGAGACTTGGAAATATCATAACAGGATTGTTCATCTCAAACATAAACACATTCCTTTTTCTACAGTTATTTGATACCTCCCTCTTGTCTAAAAAAAATCCTTAAAAAACAATCATACACATAGAGCACTTAGGAATGGCTGTCTCTGTGGGCCAGTAGCTTTATTTTAAATTCTAATTTCTGAAAACTTGACAACAGAACTACCTGGTTCTGTATATACAGAATGGTCCTTCATGAGTTTATTTATTTAATCATACACACACAAAAACACACGCATCTCTTAGGAGCTACTTGTTAACCAACTGTAACTGCTGCTGCAGTCCTGTGCCAACAAAAATTAGTGTTACAAAACTCAGTTGACAAGCTTAGAATCTTCACACAGCTTTCTTTAGCACAAAATACAGATGTTGCAGCAAGTTCTTCAGATCAAGTGCATCTTGAGGCTGGGAATTTCAGTGCACTGCTCAGGAAGTTGACTGCACAACCTGCATTCACAAAGAACAGTATTAGTGCTTTTTATTAGCATTTTGAGGGTTTACAAGTTAAAGTAATGAAATGCAGCTTTTGCTGTGGAGCAAGAACAAAATATTGTACTCTGCATATATTCGTATTTCTTGATTAATGATAACAAAGGCAGATCACCATTTAGACTATTGTCCTTTTACAACAGTCAGAAATTTATGTCTGAATTTAAGAGAGGTTGCCCAGACTCTTACAGATCTGGTTCCATACAGGAAACATAAAAGCTGCAAGAGGAATCAAATGATTGCTCGACAGGGCAGTCAGGTCACGAAACAAAAATGCAACAGGAGAACTTTGCCTTCAACAGCAGTCCCAGATCAGTCAGGCTGCAATCACACTTAGCATCAGAAGAAAAGTACACCGATGACAATATTATGCTCGGGGCAAACTTATTTAACCTACTTATACAAGTCTATATTTGACACTCTGTTCTAGCAGACAGCATATTAATCACATGTCTCTGACACCATTCATGAGGATTCTCCGTTGACATCTACTCCCAGTGCATGACATTTACTTTATGGTTTACTACAACTTGGAAAAGACCAAACTGCCTTTGCTGATGTTGTACAGCTATTTCTGCAGTTTAACTCTTGGACAAACCCCAAAACTTTCACAGCACCGAATCCCAAAATACTTACAATCAAGTACTAGCTCATCTGGGAACTACAGAAAAACATTATTTCAAATAAAAGCAAACAGAGCTCAGCTCACGTTTGTCAGTCTATCAAAATCAAACCAAAAAGAATTCTCTGAAGAAGGACATAACGTTAACAATAGTTTCAATATTAAACATCAGCAACATCTGTTTTTGTTACACCTTCTGCCTCCAATACAAGAAAAGGCAAAACCACCGTACCATACCTGCAAAGCCTGTTTTCCCTCCCATCTAAATCCAACAGAAGCTGAATGGGGTTTTTGGACTGTGTCAAAGAAGTGAGCAGAGAGGAAGTGAAAACATCCATACAGCCTCATTCACCAAACTCACTATGGGAATAGACAAGAGCCACTCCTTGTTAAACAAGGCGATCCCCTCAAAAAATCTGGCATCTCATAGGTAACCTGCAGGCAGCCAAGTTAAACACCTGTATGCCAGAGAAAACCAGCTCTCTGTGCATCTCTGCCAGCCCACCTGCCCAATCTGCCTCCTACCAGTGGGCTGAGATCTTTCAGCAAATACCCAGTTCAAACACAAGGTTGTTTGGTGTTTTCCTTCCTTTTCTCTACTCTTCCTTAGGACCTCAATTTTCAAAGCATCCATTGATTAACTACAGTGATGAAACTGCCTTTGTTATCACCAGTAGCTGAGCATCTAGCCCATTTTAGTTGATTACTGTAGAGATATAAGTAACACACACTAAATGAGTTACTATTAAATTGCTGTTGCCTTCATCACTCATAGACACATAAACACGGTGTTACTCAAGCTTTTGAAAAAAGAATTATAAATTAAGGACAAGATTATGTTTTCACACAGTTAATCTATCAAAGGATTCAAGAAGGGATTATATGAGGGACAACAGAAATTTGTCTGTGTCCAGCATTCAAAAGTAACTTAGCTGCTATGGAGTGTCCATACATTTCACACACACAGAGAATGGATAGACAAAAGGGATTGTATAGGACTCAGGAAGGAAAAAAATATTGAAGTTGCCTTTCATTTAATCTCATAGTTACACACACAGCTGTTATTAACAGTATCAGAGTCCGAATTTGTGTCGAGGGAAGAAATGCCACCCCACCCTCCCTTCTCAGCACAGAGGTTTTCAAATCCATCCTCACAAAATGAAATTTTCCCAACTATTAATAAGATAGAGGTGGGTTTGTTGTTTACACGTGTTACAGTAGCCACAGAGAACCCTCACTAAAGTCCCACAAAACCAAACTTTGCGAGCAGTCTCTGCTGGCTGGCCTGAACATGGCACCGCATTGCTCTAAACACACAACAGCATTTATTTTTCCCTTCCTTGCCTACGGACCCACTTTCTCCTTAGTTTCCAGCTTAGTTTCTCCATCTGTTTTGGGAAGCACGTAGACATTTGTCAGGATGAAGGGAGTCACTTAGAAAGACTATTTATAATATTTTTAACCTCTTTTATCTCTCATCCTGCTCATTCCTGTGTTCCTGTTTCGAAGGAGGAGGACGTGGTCAGTTTGTACAGAAAGTGCACTGTGTCTAAAGAGGAATGACTGCATTCACCTTTGAAAAGTTCCCAACAGCTTTGCTCTCTATTTGCTGGGTGCAGGGAAGCTTCTCTACACAGTGAACTCTTGGTTCACTCTTCGTTCACATAGACTATCTGTCTATTTTCAAACTGGTAAAGCTGAACTGGTGCTACACAGGATGTGCCTGATCAGGGAGGCTAATACAAACCAGCAGGACACTTTCAGCATTGTGTTCATTCCCTTTATATGATGTCACCCTACTGCTGTCTGGGGGGAGGGAGGTGAATGGATTTAAAAATTACTTTTCTAAAATTCATAGGCAAATTACATAAACTTATTGAAAATTCCTAATTTCAGTATATTTCAGTGTATTTTCTGGTGCAAAATACAGAAGATGAGGTAAGGTAGAACATCCTCACTCCCTTCCTAGCTTGGAATTGCTTGCTGTAAAGTTTGTGGGTATCCATGAACTGCAATTTAAAAATGGAAGTTTACTTTTAAGGTGAAGTAAAAAAGATTTTTGAAGTGAATCACTGTATTACTTAATTCTACAGTACCTTTGAAAGTATGCAGATATCATTTGGTTTCAGCGTAAGCTCTGTTTATGCTATCTGTGAGACAGTGTTTCTCTTTGCATGGGATCGTCTGAAACAATAAACATATTATCAGGAATTTATTAGGGTTAACTATTTACCATTTTTACCACTGCCCCAAACACTACCCTAAACACTGTCCTCACCAGACCCCTAAATACTGTGCTAAACACTACCCCTACCAATTAACATAACCACAACCCTAAACACTACCACGAACACTACCATAAACAATACCCTAACCCTAGGATATTTGACTCTCTAGACCCTATCACTAATCCTAACCCTCATCCTGAACCCAGCCCTACCCCAAAACCCAAACCCAATACCGTGGGTAGTCCAGATCAGAAAGCTGTAGGAGCAGCAATGTTGGGGCCCTGCGGGGATCACCTTGGCATGCCTTTTCCAGCACCAGTGTTCCTGGAGCTGTAGGTTATTTGACTCTCTAGACCCCAACACTAATCCTAAGCCTAAGCCTAAGGCTAACCCAAGCCCTAACCATTACAACTGCTAGCATAGCTTGTCTTGATAGAATCACTCACAGCGAAGCGAGCAATGATTCTCCAAGGTCAGCCTTAGCAGAAAACTCTAGACAGGACATTGTGGGACTGAGGCTCTTACCCACAGGGATGGGTTTTGTGGTGGGTTTATTTGTTTGGCTGTTTGTTAGGGCAAGGGGTTTCACCTACATCTTAGGGCTTGGATTCATGAAAACCGGTACCCTATTCTGGGATAGTTGCAGTGTGTCTTCCTCTGGCTCCTCCTCTCCCCAAGACTGCCCTCCTAAGAAGTGTCACCTGAGGTCCTGGAAGAGACAATGCTTCATGGCTATTTACAACCAACCCTGCTCATAAAAACACAGCATAAATTTCACGTTCAGACTGGTTCTAAATGCTGATGGTTTAGCAGCTGCACAACACATCAACAAGGAAGGCCACCAGCCATTCCAATGTGAGCTGTGCCCCAAGTACCAAAATCTCTGATGAATTTTATATTCCTTTCATGGCCATCTAAACATGGATATACAATTCTTTCTTTTCTTCCTTTTATTGTTGTTTTTTAGATTTAAAATATTTGGGATTTAAAACATATGAATATATTTTATAGGAAATTATCTTTGTTGGTGGTATAGAACTGCATTGCTTGCTTAACTATGGATTGGTCCCATTGAACTTGAGCTGGCAGAACTCCTAACAGTAAGGCACTTCTGGGAAGTTCTGTTGTCTTTAACTACACCCAAACCAGAGGTAAAAAAACCCAAATTATTTTCAAATTTGACTCAAAAGCAAAACTATACTCTCGAATTCACATCCATCATCAAAAATGTGGGATGGAAAATGGTTCAAAGTAGGAGGATACATCTCAAGTTCCTTTCTATTTTTACATAGTGTTTGCCCTATTTGCTACTGTCAGAATGGCAAGAAGTCAAACAGAATATTCACATCGAGGTCACAGTTCACCCCTCTAACTACTGATTTGTGTGAGGGAATGCAAAGAATTTAATACAAGCTGCAAATTGTTCCATTTCCCTTAATTATTTTCCCTGTGTCGGACACAGTTCTTTGGTGGGTGTTTGTTTTTGCAACCATAGTGATGAGATATATTTGCTGGCTTCAGTCAAAATAATTCCAAACATTTATCTACTGGCATCGTTTTTTATTCCGAAAATCCAGACATTTGTCTGCTTTACACCCAAAGGGTAGGAATTTGGAGGCTATCCTCCCAAAATAACTCTTACATTATTTGTCAAAATCAGAGCAAGAGTTTTGGGTTTTTTCATACATTCCCACAAAAAAATCATGGTCACTGCTCTCACCAACACAGAGCTGCATCCATTTAAGATTTTCTTATTCCTTTCTTGAGAAAAATCCCCAGATGATCTCATTTAAACCATAAATATAAATATTCTTCAGAGCAACTTCCCTTATAACATGTGTGCAATAAATCACTTTTCCAACCGTGCTGCTCTGCTACTACTCCTCTTGGTGGGAAAAACTCACAGTATATGATTTGACAAACTGCTGACAAAGCCAGCTTCATTTCAGAACCGTAGAGGAATCAAACGCTCACCAGGAGATCGTAGTTAACAGGCAGAAGTGTATTTAAAAGCATGTGTGTACATACGTATAAATACATATTGGCCAGTTGACTTCACTGCCCTTGGATGCAAGCAATGATTTTGACAGATCCATACTGGTGACAGCTCTGGAAAACAGGGTTTAACCCTCTGTGATGAGTTTGGAGGCTCCAATTACAATTTTTGCTGGAGTTATGAGTGCTAGCAGGGTAGTGACCTTTTCAGCTGCTGAAGTCAAAATCCATGAAGGACTGCGAATTGGAGCCTTCAGCAACTGCTGCTCACAGGACAGTAAAGACTGAACTTTATGGCTGCTTGTTCTGCTACCCCAGACCATGGTGTCTCAGGGCAGGAACACTGCTCAGCTGCCACCCCTCCCACTGGCCTGACAGCATCTAGGAGAACAGGCAGAGAGCTGGAAGCAGGAATCTCTTTAGTTATGCCAGCACGACTTGGCAGAGCTTGGGATTCCAAGCACGTAGTCACATGAGCAGGCCTTATTCTCAGAGCTGGAATAGCCCCATTGATTCAGTGTATCCAAAGTAATTGGATTATGAAACAAAAGTAAATTCTATCCTCCTGTTTTCTCTACATCACTTCCTCTTCACATGTGCTGCTTTCAATTCTACTTTCAAAAAGAGACCATGGCTGCAATATAACTATGCTTAGAGTGCAACCAGCCAGTTAATAGTGCTGGGAAGCCGTGGGCTGTGAAGAGCTGAATATGCTGGTAAGAAAGGAAGGAGATACTTGATTTGGGAAAACATTAATGGTTAATACTGTTTCAAGTAATTCTGGGCAAGTAGCCATCTATTCGAACTCAAAAATTGTCGCAGAGCAATGGTTATTTTGCCAACACTTTCCAGGAGGTGCTCTAAGACATTATTGGAAGTAGCAGAGGACTAAACATTCAAATTTTTTGTCCAATTACAAAATGAGATTGATTGTTGAAAGGAAACTAAGGCATAATCTTGCTCGAATAAACTGGAATCAGCAAAATACTCTTTGTCTCTGGCACACAGTTTGAATCCAAACCGAGGGCAGAGATGATTTCAGGGCTTTGGCCGGTCCCCTGACTGACAGCTTTCCAACATATTCACTTTCTGTCATGAAGAACGCGCTGTCACAATGACTCTGAAGAAGCCATTGTGCAGGACTGAGTGTAACAACAGAGCATTGTGGAAGTAATTTGTTTCCTTTTCATTAATGAAGATGCATAGGACATGAAGTACTGGTCGCTGACTTTTCATCGTTTCTGTTAGAAGAGATGGCATCTGCTGTTCCCAATTTAAGCAGGAGTTGAGATGACTGTCAGAGCAGTTGGTGTCCTCTAGGATGGGTGTTGCTAGAGAGTATTATTGTTTAAAAATAAAAATAGTTTCTAAACAAAATATCGTAGGAGGAGAAAAGTTCAGTTGAAGTTGGGCAGTGGCCAGCCTGGGTTTCACAGAGTAATTGCTAATTGTGTAAGCTCTGCCCAATGCTCTGTTTACCAAGGATGTTTTGCCCATTTTAGCAGAGGTGGGGCTCATTTCCTTAACAGACACAGAACAGAGCTGCAGTCTGCTCTGTATCCTGCTTGACAGAGCATGCTCAGATCCTTAGGCATTCATAAAACGTGAAAGTAACTTCTCCCCCTCCCTACTAAATAGTGAGCTCAGATAAAAGGATCAGGATGTCCCTCACATTCAATATTTACCTTTTCTTACTTGTATATTTCAGAAACATTCATGGTCAAGTTCAAATCAGTGCTTGTCCCAGTTAATCCTTCCTGTCAGACTCGGTTTAAATGCAGCATTCCCAGTATTCCATTTTGATCATTAGGGCATCAGAGCAGTATAAGAAACTGAATGCACAGTCCCTGCCTTGAGTTTGTTCAGCAACTCCTCACAATCACCAGCAACACAGCAACACAGGTGGTTGCTGACATGAGCAAACCTCAGTCCTGACTGCAGTCAGAGGAAAACTAAAATTTATTTAGCACCAAAACTTGCTGCGGGTTACAAGCTCAGTGGTGGATATTAGTGCATTCATGTAAGTGATTTACCTCACGTAACAGCCACTAGCTGCAAAACCACAGCATATAAAACATCAGGTTTTTGTTAATGAGCTCTTGTCTCCTTCATTATAAAATTAACCCAAGGCTGAATCAAATAAAGAAGTTTTTAAAATAACCTAAAACTTAAAGCATGTGGTATCTGATTGAAGGAATGGTTTCAGGATGCTCAGAATTCTCTGCCAAGCATTCAGAAACTATAGCCACAACACTTCTGCAGATCAGTGCCAGGTCAGAGGATTATAATTATCATTTTACTATGATTATTCCTCTCATGCCACATTACACTGGTAATTGCCGCTATAGTTGCAGTTAGGGCACCCACTTGTACTTTCTTATCTCGTAAACGCCACATTCTTAGAAATTTTTCAGATGTTGTGAGGTATTTATATAGTCCCATGCTAAATCAGAGCACTTGAACGAGTATCCTGAGCCTGTTACATGGAACTGGGTAGGCACTGGATGGCCCACGTGGAGCTGCATAGCTGCATTACACGTAATGGTGCTGGAGTTAATTATGTCTGCAACAGCAGTCTTAACTCTGGATGCCTCAGCCTTCGCCAACTTAACATCTAGAACACGGAAAACCTTGTGTGATTCTGTTTGTTTAACAGGAGTATGAGCCACATACCTCACCCTTATAAACCAGGAGAAAAGAGCTGGGTATGGGAGCCTTTCACTTTTAACAATGACACGGCGCTGGAGAAGGCTGCAGATACCAAATAAAGCAATTCCTCGCACCCTGTCCCAAATCTGAGTCATAGCCCTTGGGACCTCAAGACCTCTGAATAGTATTTCCTTTGCCTGTTGTCTTTAGCTTATTAGCACACCCATCTGACTGAAGGAGACTGCTACTGATTGTGTACCACCTCCAACAGTAAGTCAGGGTGGGTCCTGGGGGGAAGGATGTTTGAAGTGCCTTGGAACAGAAACCCTGCAGCCAAAACTTTAAGCAATATTGTTCCCCAGGGTTTAAACTCACTGGAATGCATGTCAGTGCTTGAGAATGTGGCACACCTGCTGAACAGAGGGGACATCCAATTGGGCAAAATTTGTAGAAAATCGGAAAAAAAAAAAAAAATCCTACCCTCCAGGAAAAGCTGCATTTTGTGAATTCATGTTCACAGCCTTCAGTATACCCCTGGCAAGTTCTATTTACAAAAGCTGGCATGTTCTGTGTTTTGGCCAGGATCACTGCACATACTGATATTACACTTTTTTTCCCATTCTTTTCTATTCCTGCATGTTACAGTCCCACATTCCCCTACAGCAGGGCTTGGCTGTCATACTTTGCAAGATTTCACAGACAGTGAAAACTACATGCTTATTATAAAATACTTCAGCGCTTCTGGTTCATGTTGGAATTATTGTGGATACTCATATTAGCTTCACAGGAGGCTTCTGTGATACTGCCCAAAAAACATCTGACTTACTGCAAATGCACTCTGTGTCTGGTCTGAAAATATAACATGAACATATCTGGAATCTCCAAACTGCACAGTGTCTCTGCTTAAGCTACTGAACATCCATAAATCCTGGACAAATGTAGACAAGGCTCAAATTCCTCCAACAAACAAATATCCAGATGGAAAAAGAAGACATGCACAAGGAAAGCAGAGCAATCAGACCCTAATTCAGAGATGCCTTGCAATGCCAGTGCTTTCCCTTGTCAAGAAGGATGTGTGCACACAGTCATCCCTTTCTCTGTCCCAGTCTTCTGATCCTTCCGTGCAGAAGTCAGTGTTTCAAAGGTATCATGTGACACACGCAAAAATGCCATTTAGTTGAAGAAAAGACCTTGCCTAATTAACTCAGCAAGTATTTAAAAAGAATGTTTGCTATAAATAGGGCAAACAAGAAGCACACATACCAAAACAAAGCATCTCTCCATGCCCTTCCACTACCTATTGCTTTGCCTTTAACAATGAAGTATTTTCCATTTACCTAAATAATTGCTTCTATTTGCCTCCTCAAATCAGAGCTGTATCTCATGGTGCAGTTTCACAAGAATCCAAGAAAAACAAACAAAAAAAAAAGAGGTAAGATTCTGTTTCCATTCTCTCTTATGCCATTACTTCTTTGCTGTGGTCCCATCCTTGCTACTTGCCCAAACTATGGCATTAACCACCTATTTTCATGAATCAATTAATTTCATTCACTCAAGAAAATCCTGCCCTTTTCTTGCTGGGTGACCAGGTTAAAGTGGACTCTCCCAAGGGCTAGAAAACACACAAAGTGCTGGGTGTGCTGGCTGGGAGCAAAGGAACGAGATTATCCCTTCAGCAGTGGTAAACTACTTGATCAGCTCACCTTGCCTCATGAAACCACAGGCTTAGAGCTTTACCTCAACACCCGGAGCCATGCAGAAAATCCACTTAACCCGGCGTCTCTGCAGGGACTCTGGGGAAAGAACGTGCTCAGCCAACAGGATCGTGCTGCTCTCTGGACCCAGAGAACTCACCAGCAATGCAGAGCTCCTTTTCTGCCACTGAAGGAGAAGAACACTTTCTTCATAGCACCTCTTGTCCCGAGCTCCAGACATGGCTGCATTTACATCACGAATATCAGTGGGGACTGTTCCTTTGGTAGATATATAAAGGGAAAAGAAAAAGAAAGAGAGAAGGAACCGAATGAGAAACGAAGTGCATTTACTGTTCCCTGCTTGCTTTCTCTTGTATTGACACACTTTTCCAGACCAGAGATTAATTCCTTTTGCATGCTAACAAAATCTGACTTCATTGTTTGAGGTGTTTTCTTTTGTTTTTTTTTAACAGAGAATCACATTTGCTGAGGTAAATCTTTTCAGATGTCAGAAATGGATCTATTTTAGTTAAATGGAAAGCAAAACTGTCTCCCAAAAGTTTGTTGAAATCAAAATATATGGAAATAGAGTATTATCTTTCAGCAGAATTTAGCGGAAAAAATCTGCTTTTAGCCATGTAATATATTGGTACAAATTAAGATCTAGTTTATTATGAAATGTTGGAGCAAGTTTTAATACCTCTAATTTCACTTCAAAAGTATCACAGTATAAACTTGGGGTTCATGCAGAATAACATCAGTTATAGACTAGTACTCATTGCTGACTGCCTTATTTCTAAAGCTTCCAATTTCTAAAATTATGTTCCATAATTAAACCAAACAATACCATAATATAAGAGCATTAGTTTAATGAAAACCAGTTATGTATCAGTCTTCAGCTTAATTTACTCTTCACAGACTCCAGAAAGAAAGGGATTAACTATTGCAAATCCTCCTTGTACTTTACATTTAATCACAAGCAGTTTATGATAATTTATTCCTCATGTCTGATGCAACTGAAAAAAATTTGCAAATAAAGCTTGCTGATGCCTCCAGGAAGTGAGCTTTCATTCTGTTCTAATATTAGCAGCAGCCTGCACCGATGCAGCATGGAACACTCGCTGCATACCCCCAGTGCTGTCAGCCGTCATTTCACGCTCGTGCAAAACCAACGAGTGTCTGACAGTGATTGGGCTGAGGAACATCTGCCACATGGGCACTGAAAGGCTACCAAGAACTGAAAAAGAAACTTTACTGATGTTTCAGTCCAATGGTAGAGGAGTGTCAGAATTAATTTGCTGCCTTTTTCATAACTGAAGTAAGGTCTCAAAGTGAGAAAATACTTTTAACTATGGCACATGTTTTCCTGTCTTGACATTGCACATCCCCGTAGTGATGGTTTGTTTTTCCATTTTATTTAACTCTGCTAGATTTTTGAAAATCATAACTTTTTTCTTATACTGGGATGCTGCAGTAGAGGAGTTGCCTTCTAGGGTACTGTCACCAATGACTGGCCAAAATACCCCTTGTATGGCAACCAAGGGCTCACAGCTCCTGCTGGATCGCATGGCAGAGAGATCCTCTGGACTCACTGATTAGCTTTATCCTGACTCTGGATGAGGCCAGGGCACCTGGCTCTCCCTCAATTTACAGTTCAGAACTAACCAGGAAACCTACTGTTGGCACACACAACTTCTAATTTGGGAAAAGAAAATACTGTCTGGCAAGCTTGCAAGGCTGCTGACCCTGGCCTGCTGGAACAAGGCAAATCACGCTGCTCTGTGCTGCATCCTGAGCTAATCAGCCTTTCCTTGGCTTGCACAAATCCTTTTAAACTGGTCTGTGTGAAGAGGAATCTGTGTAACAGATCCACCACACCTCTCATCATTTTATGGCCAGCTTTCGGTGTATAAATTTGGCATTTGATGTGATTTTTTTCTGAGCTTTTTAACTCCCATGTGAAAGCATAATGTGGAAGCAGACTTTTTCTGGACCTTTAGGGTTCTGCTAGGCAAACTGGCACTCACTAGGAAATCGTGGCAGGAAAATGCCTGTCTAGCAGCTGCCTCCATGGCCTCCAGTTCTTATTTGCAAAAAAAATACAATAAAATGAGTATTTAGACTGCAGAGAGAGGCCAGGTTGGCATTTAGATTTAGATATTAATTCAGTTGACACATTAATGACTATTTTTCATTTGTCCATATTTTGGACAGAGTTTCAAGGCTGGCTTTCCCCACTCTCCTTCTAGAAACATTTGTTCTCTATCTTCCTAAGCATAGCTCTTCCCTAAAGGCTGTAAACCTAATTATGAGAGGACTCAAGAAATTGATTAATTTCCCAGTAGCACCACGTCTTCAGTCACCACGTGTATGTCATTAAGCAATACTCTGGTTTCTTAGCTTGCTGTCTTTTTAAACCCATTTTCTGGCCTGCAGAGACCAGCAGTGCCAAGCAACAACAGCCATCCTGGCACAAAAAGTACCATTGACCTTGAAATTCAGAGTATTAATTCACTTCAAGCACTTGTTGCAAAGCATTATTTCTTCATATTATATAACAGCTTGCTAAATGAGGTGATAGGATCCAAGCTAGAAAAACTCAAAGAAATCCTGCATTATTAAATGTCTTCAATCATTAATAAGTAAATCACTTTCTTGAAATTAACTTAGAAGCACAAAGCAAGTTTAAAAGGCTAGAAATGCTTGTGCCACTGGGTAACCGAACAGCAATTCTGAAAAATTTAAAACATCAGGTCAATTTTCTTTTTACAAATATTAACTCAGAGGAGAAAATCAGTGAATGAAGATTTAAGAATCAGAACTTTGCTCAGGATGCTGGTTTTGTTCTGACAGATTAAACAAACAGAAAATTTGGGAATAAGGTTTAAAATAATCATTAATTTTCATTAGAAGTAAGAACGAATAAGACCTGGTTGGTGTGGCATCTCTGTATGATTGATTTGGCTTTGAAAACCAGAAGCATTGTTACACATCCGATTGGGAATATTACAGTTTAACAGCTCTGAATGCAGTGGGTAGCAATAGAAGCTTCTGTGCCCCCTGCAATCAGATTAGGTAGCATTTTATTTAAGTTTTAAAAATAAAGTTCCTGCTATTTTTGTCACCAGGGAAAGTTCTCAGACATGTAAATCACTAAAACTGCCCCACATGTTTCAGCAGAATTCATGCCATGTTTACAAGCAAATATAAAACAAGGAAATCCTTCCCAGATACAAAGGCTCTTACTGCCTATTGTTTTCCCCAGATTTAAGCCCCGCTTCCTGCTATATACCAGAGTTTTTAATGCTAATCCACTACTGATGTGTCAGTTTTTATGGGCATTTTCAAGAGTTCAAATGGTAGCATGTTTATAATTTTAGCAATTCTTTGCTCCCAAGCAGCTCCTGTTTTCTCTGAAATCCAAAACATGCAACAGAAATTACATGAGCAAACACACAATTCTGTCACATGAATGATGATCTTTGAACACATTTCAGGAAAAAGTGTGTGCTATTCTAAACAGCATCAAAAATAGCTTCTGTGCAGACAGATTGATTTCTGCCTCGTGATATTTGTTCTCTTCTGTCTGTGTAAATGAATCACCTTTACAGCATAAAATGTGAGGGAAAATTATGAGGAGGGGAATGAGTGATGCATATGGGAATTTCAAGGATGACACAGTTCCATTGTGTCTTTGCAGTGTAAAGCTTTCCAGCTGTAAAGTTACAAAAGACTTCAGTAATTTAGGGCAGGTTCGGTATGTCCTTCCCTGAATCTACGGTTGGGTAAGGATTCAGAAATCTTTCTACTGGAGACTTCCTGCTAAAGAACAAATCTAGTTTGCAAAAGCAAAAGTAGTTTCTTTTCTACTAGAAAGTACTAAAGCACAGGTTTGGAGTAATTCTCCGAATAAAAGATAAAAATAGATTTGAATAATTGTCAGTTTGTCAACATAAGTTAGGTCTGCATTAGTAATTTGGGCACAATAGGAATGGATCAGTACATCACAACAATTTATTCTCAGGCCTTTATGCTTACACAATGTGCTTTTCTAGGGTTTCTCTTTTGACTAGATTTAGTCCTGTCCCCAGATTAAATGTCTCCCACACACACAGTTTTACATCAGCCGAAGGATCAGTCACTGGTACAAACTGCAATGTCCCCATCAGGGCTTACACAAATATTGAACAGAGAGGTATAGTTAATATAATTTAACCACTGTCCTCAGTAAAAAAATGAGTCTAATTAGGGTCAAATGGCATTTTATTCACTGAGAAAACAGGCATCCATCCTAAATTCCTTTCAGACTAAAGCATGATGACACATTTGGCATTAATTACATTGTGGTGCCATAACACTTATTTGCAGGATTGACTGCCACTGAAAAACATTTTCCTGTTCCTACCTTCAGCAAATTTCTAGAAATAATCAGTGTAACAAGCAGAACAAATCAATTTCCTAGGATCACAGTGCTTTGGAATATCTACTGCTAAAAACAAAAAAAGCACCAAGGCATTATTTGCTCTTGACCACATTGAGAAAAATCATTCTGTCTCACTGCCTCCTCTTCCTTCCTGAAGTTCCAGCCTTGTTCTCCATTGTACCCACAAGGTTGCTGGAATTATCATTTGCTTGGCTTGACACTCATCATGTTTCATTGCCTCCTTGAATCTCATTTACAGATTTCAACTTCCCTCTCCAAACTTCTTGACTTTACCCTTCATGTCTACACAACATCGCCTCCATCTGCTCTAACTCTAGAACCTTGTGCTGCCCAGATAGCTGAGGTAAAAACTGCACCTAACTACTTTTTTTTTTAGAAAATATACAAATACATTATTCAGGATACTACCGTGGCAAAGGATTAAGACAACACAGAAATACATGAGAATAACTTGCTGCTGCAAAGAATGGTAAGGCCACTACAAGATTCCATCTGCTACCAACAAGCTGCTCCTAGCAACAAGCTTTAAAACACTACAGATAAGAGTCTGGACAACAAAAAATACCATGAGGACGTTTTTAATTTCAATGCTTTGAATTGCCTTTTTTCCTTTTTGCACTAATGACTGGTTTTAAGCATACAAGCAATGTTACTCCAGTTAGAACAGAAAAAATCTGGACAGCTGTGGATATCAGCTATCCATACTGCACTGAAATGCCTATCTCAAATAATTCAGTGATTATGAATGCAACTCGAAGGAAACTGTCCTTAAAATCTTTTTTTTCTCAGAAGTTCATTTCTCTTTCCAAGACTGCAAGTAATCCTAGCGCTGAAAATGTTAACACAGAAGAAGTTAATTTAAGTTATTATACTGGCCAAAAAAAGAAAATTTTACTGGCCTGTCTCAAAAATCATTAAAATAATTGCCAACAAAAGTCAGTAAAGTGAATCTTTTCACATGCCTCCCAGGAATATAATGTGTTATCCAGTGTACCCATCATCCTGGTTTTGTCTAAGATGTGAGGAAAGCTGAAGCATGAGCTGGAAGTTTTTACAGCTCTAAGAGCTGATGTAATGTATGGATGACAATCCAGAATTGGTCTTCTATGCTTCCCAACCTCAGTTTGAAAACATCAAACTCATAGAATCATAAATGGTTTGGGTTGCAGGGGGACCCTGAAAGGCTTCTCTTTTCCAGGCTGAACAATCCCAATTCTCTCAGCCTTTCCTCACAGGACAGGTGCTTTGTCCTCTCCTGGATGAAGGCTAAGAGAACACTCACTGGAATTTGGTAGAGATGCATTCTGGACAACAGAAGTAACTATCACGATGATAGTATGTAATTTCAGCTCTTTGAAGTGAACAGAGCTATGCACTATAAGCAGATTATGGTTGCATTTATCTGCCATTAAAGTGAGAAGGATATCATAGTCAAATATCTCATTTACTACTTCCTGAAAAAAAAAAAATCTAGTTTAATTTTTGTTACACTTGATAACCTTTGCAAGGATTAGCAGTTCACCAGCTGGACACAGGCTAACACAGGAATAAACTAAATGAGTTCATGCCAGGATATGTGAAACAATGAGAACAGTGAACCTTAGTAGCAAATTAAGCATGCTAAATTGGCATGCAAATATAAACCTCTTACAGGAGCAGCAGAAGTTATGAAAGCAGCAAAGCTGTCCTCCAGCTTTCCAAATTTAACTAGAATCGTGTAGGATTCCTAACAGCACAAAAGATGTCATACAAAAAAAAATTAAGAAGCACCAGATATTGCCAAGCTCCCAGCACATTGTCCTGCTGTTGGGAACAGAATCATCCCTCATCATTTTACAGACTGAAGCTCATTACTTTGATCAGCTTAGGCTAAAAGTTTGCAATAGCCAGGACTATTTCTAACAATTTGTTTTGCAGGACTTGGTTTGGCATTTCCTAGGAGTACACAGAGAGAAGAATTAGTCATTCTTGGTTGCAACCACTTCTTCTTTCTGATACATGTTTATTCAGTTTGTTTGCTTTCTCCTTTTATTTTTTTTTTCCTTGGCAAGACTTCACAAACATTTCTGAGGAAGAAAAACAGATTTAAAAATCATTATTATAAGTCAATGCAGCCTGTATAATAGAAAGAGTTTTACTGAAAGTAGGAAAGCATATAATCTTGTTATGAATAAAACTAGCCAAACTTCACACAACCATGACATGTACCTGCAACTTGGGAAAGGCCATATCTAATTTCCACAAATCACTGTTGCTTTTAGTCTCTTTCATACTCCATAATATGGAAGATGCAGCCAACAGAAGATTCTTGCCACAGAAATAGTGTTATAAATGCACTCCCAAATAAGATATAGTTATAAAAAATATGGCTTTTATAGGGACCTATTAAAAATATGTTCAATTCTATTGTGGTCTACATTTTACATAGGATTTAACAAATAAGCACAAGAGAGGAAAAGAGAGAGGTGGTTACAAAAAATAATTGGTAAAATAACACATAATATCTATGATACCCAGTAAGTACCTACAGGAATTCCGATCAGCAAAAATACCCATAACAGTAGTGCCTCATCTGAAGGGCCTATGAATTCCCAAAGGACCAAGCAGCCCTGATAGATTCTGTGAAATAGAGGATTGGGAAAAAGAAACCAAACTAAAATGAATGAAGAGAACAACTTGAGAGGTAGCGAAAGTAAATGGAATTTGAGAGGTGCAGGACCATGAAAGATAAGAGAATAAGAGGAGGAAAAAAACCATGTTCATTCTAAAGCTTCCTTTAGAATGCAGCTGTCTACAACTTCCTCACAAGGGGCAGAGGAGAGGCAGGCACTGTTCTGTTCTCTCTGGTGACAGTGACAGGACCCGAGGGAACGGCGTGAGGCTGAGTCAGGGGAGGCTTAGGCTGAATATAAGGGAAAAGGTTTTTCACCCAGAGGGTGGTTGGGCTCTGGAACAGCCCACCCAGGGAAGCGGTCACAGCACCAAGCCTGACAGAGCTCAAGAAGCACTAGGACAACATTCCTGGGCACGTGGTGTGATTTTGGAGTGGCCCTGTGCAGGGCCAGGAGCTGGACTCAATGATCCCAGTGCAACCCTTCCAACTCAGGATATTCTGATTTTATGATTCCTTCTCAGTCATGATGTCACTACTGCATTCCTTATCAACCAGAACCCCATGGTCAGATTTGATTCTTTCTTCATGCTCCAAGTCTCAAAGAATCAGGAGAACCCCACTTATTTCTCCATCCAGCCATTAAGAGGCAAACTTTTCTGTCTCCTTACAGCTAGTGTTCAGATCTAGCTGGTCTCCCAAGATTAATTCACCTTTCTCCTTTCTGAATTTATTCACTGTTTTCCTAAGTCACATCATGTGCAAGTGGCCTAGATTTCCACATGAAACTTCTTTGTTAATGTAACCAGTTTTCTGATGTTTCTTCTTTTGCATTTTGACGAATATTTTGACATAAAAGCCTGCATTGTAGCCCTAATTGCATATTTGTACTCTTAAGCCTTGGAATTTGCGTCCCTGCATGACCATCTCCATTCAGAATATTTTATCTCAAAGTTGACTCTTCTGAATCATTTACATACCCTGTTACATCATGGGAAATCAAGCAAGTCTTCTGTAAGACACCATTGCTACTTTAAGTTTTGCCAAAGACTGCTGCCAGGATCAACAGAGATTAAAAAGTTCTTTGTGGATTTAGTGATTGTTCTCCACAGAGAACTCTATCACCATATTAATATTTTAAGAGAGAGAATAGTTTTTGATGCCAAAAGACTACATAAAATGGAGATAACTGCAAATGCATTTCCTCTTTGATAATCATCTTATGCAAATATCAGTCCACTTAAATCAGTGGTGTACCCTACAATAAGAAGAAAATCTAACAGCTTTTCTCTTATTGAATGTAACTCATTAGTTTTTAAATCACTTCTTTTTTTCTTTCATTTCTTGTTTGTCATAGCTACTACTGCTCAAGATTACTCAAATGTATTTGGGGTTCCTCTTTCCATGTGAAAGCCCTGGTTAAAAAGCTAAATAACCTTTAAATTTATTTGATATTCTTTGCTCCTCAGTAACTCCTATCAAAATGAAACAAACTTTTTTAGGGACTGAGTAAGATATGGACAGATCGTATGGATTAGGATGACTCAATGCATTCTTTTGTGTACCTGCTTCCTCCCCCATGAGTGATTCTCAAAAGTGTAAATAATGGCAACGCCTATGGCCTGGTGATCTTCATAATGTGTCCTCACCTTCCAACTAGTTCCGATATATTATTGAAAATACTTTCTGTTGTCAGAAACTGGGAGAAGGGAAAGCTGCTCTTTGATTACCTCAATGAACATAAATAACATATTTTAAACACATTTTATTCTGACCTTTAACCAAGAGTTCTCTACACCTGTAAGACACCAGTGCATTTCTGAGCTGCTTCCAGGAGCTCCCCTGACTAAGAGGGGAGCACAGACCCCCCCTGTGGAAGCTGCTGAGGGCTCTGTGTGATCATAGAGACCCCAGGAGAGCAGCACAAAAATACCATTCCTGCAGACAGATCAGATACCCTGCCTCATTTGTAAAGAGCTCAGCCCTTGCTTTTACACTTATCCATTTTATTTGTTAGTTTGTCTTCAGGAGGCTTCAGGTAAAACTCAGAGACAAAATGGCCTATTCTGTATCATTCCATTCCACTGAAAAGTACAAATAAGAGGGCTCCTTCCAATACTTAAAAGTTATTTCAGCAAGAAAGTTGTTTCTCTGCAGAACAGGTGTCATGGAATGAACGGCCCAGATTTCCAGTTTAGACCAGCAAACTGAAAAGCTGTGTATACTGTACAATGCAGTGACCCTTTTAGCAAATTTCTTATTTATTACATTATTTGTGCTCCATCCATTTGTTGCATCCTCAGCATTACATTGCAACACCATTGCTGTCCCACAGCCCAAATAAAAGCCACCAACTAAGCAGTGCTAATTTACAAACCCATTGTGACATAGAAATACCAAAATGTTTCAAGCCTCAAATTAGAACAGTTGCCAGGGTCTTCAGACATATAAAATATTTTCTGTAGGCCATGACGTCTGACATAAATACACTGCCAGAGTAGGGTCAGCCAACTCAAACCCATAAATAGCAGAATGGTGGCAGAAAATGTTAAAGACAATTACAATACACATGTTCTTTCCCCCCAAGGACAGAAGATTCTCATCACGTTCCTTTTTGCTATGCCAGAAATATTTAAGTGATTCATGTTTTGTGGTATAAATACATAAATCAGTTTCTGTTCCTGTTTCTCAACAGTTCACTTTATGTAACACAGATTCATGTGAACCAAAATATTCTGATCTCTATAATTTCCTTATCTCCAAACCTTAACTACCACAAATAAGCTTCTGATGGGGGCCAGTGGGATACAGTTTCTAACAAACAAATTTAGGAAAGGTTTGAAGACAGACTGACATGTATCTCCAGTGTTACTTGTGTACATCATTACTTTGCTTCAAGACTGGAGCATATATCTGCGCCATGGAAAACGAAGGGAACAGACTGGTTTCTCTCTTAACACTATCCTCACAGGGAAGCAAAATCCAAAAGGAGGAAAGTGACATCATGGGGCAATGATTGATCCAGTGGGCAATTCACAATAAAGGAGAGGGATCACACTGCAGGCAAGGCTAAAAAGGGAAGCAAAGACAACCCTAAGCACTATCTATAGATAGCCCTAAAGTGGGAACAAACAGAATGATCTGGGTCACAAGAGGTCATGCAGAAGTGTTGCCTTCCAGTTTCAGGAGCAATATGTTCACATTGGCAGGACTTTATGCCTGAACAACCCACACAGTCAAAGCCAGTTTAAGTCAGGGAGTTTAGGGCTGGTTTTTTTTTCTCTACAGACAATCACGCTATTGCTTTTTACATACAAAAATTGTTAACAATAAGCAAATGTCAAAATCTCAAGCATGAGTATTCATGGAAACTAAAGTTTAAACAGATCAGTAACCAAGAGAGACAGTGACCTGATTTCCACCCGTTCTAAACAGGGCCACGCCTCAGGCACAATGATTTTGTGTCAGTGCCTGTGGCTGACGACAGAACTCTGCAGTTCAGCACGTGCAATGCACTCAATACACTGCAAGTGGGTGAACATCACAAGTCTCTTCAAGTAGGTCCCTGGCAAGCAGTTCTTAAAAGAAGTCAGCTGAGACATTTCCTCAGCCAGTGACATGGCCAGTCTCATTGATCTGGTCGTGACAGCTTGGAGAAATATTCCACAACTTGGAAAAGAAGCATTTTTAAATTGCCTAAGGGTAGACACACATAGTGCACAGTGCTGTGAAGAGATAAATATAAGAAGCAATAGAACTTTGTTAATGGTGTGTCTGCTCTCACTAAAAAACACCAGAGTTCTCAGCTGAATTATTTCTTGCTAATGAAAGTATTTTAGCTTATTCAGAGTTAATACAGATCTCTGAAAAATACAGTGTTATTTCTTGGAGACATACTTTAAAATGTCTATATTCTTTTCATAAATTACTGTTTCTGAAATGACAATATTTTTCTGAGAGATACAGAACTCTGGTGGTTTTTCAAGTCCATCTGCTGAACGAAATTCAGCCAGGCAGAGGAGAAAATCTTCAAATAGCTGGCACAGTCAGTCATGATGGAACAGCTCAATTTGAAGAGAAAACATTCATTATACAATTTCTCTAAAGGGAATGCTTTGTACAAGTCCAAATTAGAAACCAGTAGAAAACACCATGGAGATGTGGATAACTCAGTCTAAACTAATTGGCAAGCATTTGGTGGTCTTAGACACATTACAAATTATTCTCTTCCCCTTCCCTCATTCTCCAACAGAATATTTTGATTATAAAACACTGAATGAGCAATAATAACCATTTTGGATGTCTTTAACCAGATCCCATACAGGGTAACTTTCCACTCAGCACTTCATCAGCAAACTTACTGCCAATATGACACACAAGAATCCTGCTCCCCTTTCTTGCAAAAGGTAGACTGAAAGGTCTGTTTAATGGATTGCTACATTTCAGAAAATAATGACCCATGAACAGGTTCATTGCTTCTCAGCAACAAGCATTACAGGGAAACTCCACACTGAATTCACAGCCAAAATGGGAGGCATCCACACAAGTGGCAAAACAACAATCCTTAAATCATATCACATAAACTACTTAATTCCTTTTTTTTTCTGTGAACAGAGGAGTGTTTGGGGAATAGGTTAGAATAAGAAACTGTAGTTGTATTATTAACAAGGAGATTAATCACTTTAATAGCCAGAAACCTAATAACAGCAAAGAAAACTAATTTATAGCACGTGTCAGAATAATGCTAGTATAAAATAATAAAATGAAAGGAGACAAATTGTCCCAGAGAACATTGTACTCCTGTGCAGTATTATTTAGTCTGTATTGTTAATCAAATTTGGCATACTCGTATTTTCAAAAGGAAAAAGAAAAGAAAACAGGAAAGAAAAAACCATAGACACACTCCCAAGGCAGAAAAGGCAGGTGTTAAAAACATTCTCATCCAACATGTGTGTGATTTGATGACTTATTTTTAGGTTTTTTGCTCTGCCACTGTCTCTAAATAAGATCCCATTCATCTTTCATGGACTTAATGTAGGTTTACACCCATTCAGACCTTGTCCTTTCAGCCACATTGGACCAAACATGGGAATTTGTACTGCTGATATATATCAACTCTTTTATAATTTAAAGTATTTAAAATGTGCTCTAGCTCACACTTTTTTGTGTGCTTAAGGCAATTAAAAGTCTAACTAGCCCAGCCTTTTATGTAAAGTAATGGCTTAGACAGCTCTATGTGCAATTTGGGGTCTTCTCCACCATCTAGTTCTCTTTCATTAAAAAAACAAAAAGAGAATATAAAAAGGGTAAAAGATCTGTAACTCCAGACAGTAGGAGAAGAGTCTCGGAAAGCAGATAGCTATAATTTTACTTATCAATGACTTTAAAAAAAAAAAGAAAGGTAATACTGTTGTTTTCATTAAATCACATAGACCTTTAATTCTGGTCAATTTGTATTCTGGCATAACTTGACACATAAAACATGGATCAATTCTTTCACAAGCACAGCTTTTCTTCACACCATTTAATAAAGCAAACAACTGTTAGGAGTAAACACAGATTTTATCTGCTCGAAAGGAAACTGAGCTGAGCTGAATAGGCCTGTAACCTTCCCCGCAGGGAAGATGTTCAGTTTTCAAACATGTTTATAGGGAGCTCTTCTCGTCTGTTTTCAGGAAATACTATGTAATCAGAAATTAAGCCCTTCCAGGTGACAAGGATACAGCATAACCCTGCTAAGAGATGCTTGGAGATATTTCTGTACACAATTATATTTTAGTACAAATACTTCTCTCTTATACATCAGAATGTATAAGTAACCAAGTAAAGACAGTGCATAAAGATACAAAACTATGGAAGCTTGCTGTGAATTCTGTATATTAGCTACACACACAGCAAGATAGTGCACGCACTCTTAATGACAGGGCTAAGTATAATAGATGGTTTTGTAACAATGATTTATAACTGAATATTGATTTAAGTGGCTTAATTCTGAAACAAGAAAAAGGTGTTTGGCTTTTTGACATTCAGCTAAGATGAACAAAGTTTCTTCCTTGTTTTAATTAAGCAGTTTCAGCATTGCTGCCAACGGAGCTAGGTGTAGGAAAGTGTCATTTACCAGAACTGAACACTGAGTGGTGCCATTTGAACAAAAATGGATAGCATTTGGTCTTTAAAAGGTTTGGGATGTGCTAAGTAACTATTTGAGTAATAACTTTTGTGTTAAAAAAACTAATAGAAAAGACCTAAGTTTCATGTGAATTGCTGTCAAAATTGCCTGACGGTAACACGTTGCCCAGCTGCCCATGTAAAAAACCCATTTTCTTTTAATCTTTTTAAGTTGTCCAGCATTGAAACCATACAATAGCAAGCTTGCAAGAAAACCGTGACAGTTGTAAAGGGATTAAATGTGTTGTGCAAGGATCTACACTATCTCTGAAGGTCATTGCCTTAGCCTATCTGGGAAGTAAATAAACACAAGGCATAGTCACTTAGCTTAACTTGCCGTGTAGATTTCAAACCGAGATAATAACAAACCAAAACATTTACAACCAAAACATTCACCTGATGCATTCACTCACGCTAAACATAAGAAAGAAGTTTTTCACAGTGAGGGGGGTAAAACACTGGCACAGGCTGCCCAGAGAAGCTGTGGCTGCCCCATCCCTGGAAGTGTTCAAGGCCAGGTTGGATGGGGCTTCGAGAAACCTGGTCTGGTGAAGGTGTCCCTGCCCACGGCAGGGGAGGGCTGAAACGAGATGGTTTTAAGGGTCCTTTTCAACCCAAACTATTCTCTGATTCACAGTATTCACCAATAGTGCAGTGATAATGGACTAATTTGTTGTGTTAAGCTGATGCACCTCTTTGTGTGGAGTGTAAAAGGCACGTGCTCGAGGACGGGTACTCGACTGACCTGAGCTGTTCTTACTGCTTGGGAGAAGAGACAAAAATGTTAAGTGGTAGAACAAGAGGAAACAGCCTCAGTGAACTGATGAAGTTCAGACTGGAAACTGATCCACCGAAAAGGGTTATCAAGCACTGGAACNCCCCGCCCACCCTCCCCGGGCTGGCCAATCGCGGCGCAGCGCGGTCGCCATGGCGATGCGGGACGCGGCCCGGCCCGGCCATGGCCTCCTACGGGCTCGGGGTCCGCGTGGGGAACTGGCTGGAGGAGGAGCTGGCGGAGCAGGTACCGCCACCGGCTGCCTCCCCCGCACCGGGATTGCCCCCCCAGGTCTCTAAATCCAGTTCGGGCGCGAGATTTTGGGTGCTGGATAACACGTCTGCTCCTCTCTCCTTTGCCAACAGGAGCGCCTGCGGGATTTTATCCGTAAGAGAGAACAAGGACAACTTTTAGGACAGAGATTGGCCAGACTTCAAGAGAGTGTTTTCAAGAAGGTAATTTTTTGAGAGGGTTGTGTTCACCTCCCCCGTGACCCCACATAGAGTGTTATAGCTCTTATTATTGTTCTGCATGCACTAAGAATGCTACGGAATTTATGTGCTAAAATAATTCTGATATTAGGTCAGATAATTCTGTAACATACTATGTAAATTTTAATTTAGGTAGAGCTGTCAGTATGTCCTGATGGATTTGTTCACTTTGGAGACACTGTGTTGCTTATGAACCCAGACAGCAAACCCTCGAAGGAGAGGGACCCCAAAATCTCTGGTGATGTGACTCTGGCTGTTGACATGGAAGAAGTGTCCCTGTACTCGGATGATCCCTTGCAGATCTCACGTGGACTTAGTGCAGTCAAGAGCGTGGACCCTGTGGGTCGAAATGCTTTCTGTATTGTAAGGTCTGGTACTTTACCCTGAGTTGTTTTCAATTTTTGTTTTAGCTTTAGGTATCTTGTTTTGAGAAATATGCAGTGAAGTTTGCTAATATACAAAGGAATTTGAGTAAATTTAATGTATTTGAGAAAGAGTACTCAGTCATGCATTAAGCTTGATTCTATGCTGCATATTATTCTAATTAATCCCAAGGACCTCTAAATCAGCTTAGGTGTGAAAACAGGATCAAATTCACTGTATCATTTGGTAAATTCTGCAGCTGTTTGTATCATGGTCATATTCCAGTTGCAGACAAAACATGTCCAAATATCACTGGTAGTATTATTCACTCTCCTGCAAGCAGAAATATGTGTCATTGCTTTTGCTTTCTGTGAAGTGGACGTGGTTCTGTTGTCCTAAAAAAGCCAGCATATTCTCTCTCTCAAATATATATTTAATTGCTGCTGTTTGTTGGAGAAGAAACAGAAGAACTGAGTCCTGCTCAATAGTCAAAGGCTCTGCCTTAGGTTAAGACATTTAACCTAATTTAAAAGGTAAGCAATGCAAAATGTTGTTCACAACATCTAACTGTAGACCAAAACAGACAAAAAAACCTAAATAATAGTAAAACTGATTATTTGACTGTATCTTTTNCGTGGACCCGGCAATGTCCGATTTACAACGGAACGGGACGATGTGAAAGGCCGTTCCCCCCGTCAAGCACTCCCAGATTCCCGGCCCCTCACGGCCCTGCTCCGCCCTCAGCGCCTCTCAGGCCCCGCCCACTGCCCCACCCTCCCCGGGCCGGCCAATCACGGCCCCTCCCGCCCTGGGCTGGCCAATCGAGGCCCTGCCCTCCCCGGGCTGGCCAATCGCTGCACCGCCCACCCTCCCCGGGCTGGCCAATCGAGATCCTGTCCTCCTCGG